>JAOSBM010000004.1:18816907-18827718 GCA_027568955.1 Erythroxylum tenue
GTCCCAATAATTGAATCAACAAGAGGAATAAAAAGGGATAATTAAAACGTAAATATTAGACAAATATGCACTTATCATGGTCCCAACATTCCTGTCGGAAAATTTGTTGAATGAAATCCACGACCACGGGCCCAACCTTCTCCCACTGATTCTGATAGAAGAAAGCATTAAAACCATTGACTCCAGGGGCTTTATTGGGATTCATCGCGAAGATAGCACTCGAGACCTCGGTTTCCCAAATAGGGAGGCGAGGCGCCAGAACTTGGGTCTCATAAAGCGACGGGAACGCACCGGTGATGGGGAACAACGCTGGAGGCTGGATCAGAGACACTATAGCCATCAGAATCACTGAGCTTCTCGATATGTAGCTTCCGACGTTTGGAAGGGGTGAGCGTGTGGTAATACTTGGTGTTGCGGTCGCCTTTGGAAAGCCAGCCGCATCGGGCTTGTTGATGCCAAAGTAGTTCCTCCTCACACAGGACTTGTAATAACTCGTTGCTTAGCTTGTCCTCCAACTCCAGTAACGAGTCCGGAGCACCTGCCAACAACGCTCGCTGAATCCCTTCCAATCTGGCAACAAGTTTCTTCTTCTGGTAGAAGATGCTGCCGAACACGTTACGATTCCATCTCTGGAGGTGGCCCGAAAGTTAGGTTAAAGAGGGGCTTAGAGTCCATCGCCCCCCCTCCTGTTGGGTGCCAGGACTCAGCGACAACGTCCTGAAATCCTAACTAGGTTAACCAAGCATTCTGGAACCGAAAAGGCGACTCGTCCCAAAACCTCGGCGGAGTTGGGAATAAATGGAGAAGCATAGGCCGATGGTTGGAGCCTAGAAAAGGAAGATGCTGATTGACTGTATGAGGGAACTGCTGGACCCAGGCAGACGAGCCAAACACCCTATCGAGACGAGCTTGGACCTGCCCCGTCCGCCAAGTAAATTTAGACCCTAAGTACCTTAGATCGTGGAGCCCACACTGATGGACCCAATCCTGAAACCGTCGACTCACTACCGGGGCCGAGGGGGAGCCTCCCCTTTTGTCCGAGTGTTCCAGCTTAGCGTTGAAATCGCCCCCCACGAGCCATGGCCTAAAGCTAGAGGTTCCAATCCAATGGAGCGCGGCCCAAAGATTGGATTACGAGGACACTTGCAGACTAGCATACACGATGGTAAGGGCAAAAAAATGAGACCGAAACTTGACGATAATATGTAAGAATTGCCGATGAGCGACAACGACCGAAATATTAAAGGCCTCGCTCCAAAAGAGCCAAATACCTTCTGCCTATTCATCCTCTCCTTCTCATCAGCTAAGGCCTTGAGAGGGAAGATATGAGGAGAAACGGAAAGAGGTGTACCGAGAGTCACGTATGCCTTTTTATAGTCGGGCTTGGTGATGAGCAGACTGCCACGCTTCCTCTTCCTGCCCTCCCGCTAGAAAAATGAGATAGTAGTAAAGAGGGCAACATTGACATTAAAAAAAAGTTATGCTGATTAACCTCAAACGCTCCTTTAGATGAGTTTATTCAAAATAAGTTGGTTGGGTTGAATCTATCAATTCAACCAGCTAATAACCAAACAACTCAAACAACTTTTTTATAAAGTCAAGAAGCTGAAACGAGTCAATCAACTAAAAAATAGCTTATCAGCTCTTTACCAAACATGCCCTTTAGCTGATTGACCAAAATTAGCTGTTTGACTTCATCAATAAGCTATTCTAGTTATTTGATTGTTGACTGGTTGGGTTGGTTGATTCAACCCAACAAGCTAAAAATTAAAAGCTCCTCGTGAGTAGCTTTTTCCTATAATGCCAATTTTTCCCTTAAATTTTGCCCAACCTCTTTTGCTCTAATTGAATTGTCTTGTTAAATTTCATTTGGATTGTTATATTTTTATGTTTGGATGTATCATCATCATCATGATAATTATTATTATTCTGGTTATTGTTATCATTGTTGTTGTTGTTGTTATTATTATTATTATTATTATTATTATTATTATATGTTCTATGCTTTTTATTAAAGTTATAAACTTAATTTTTGTAGAATTAACTATCTAAAATCTAAATCCTATAAGAATATTCAATGAAATATTAAGATATATAATATTCATACTTTTTAAAATTTTTTAGAAGTCATATCTTCATAAGTCATTTTACACATAAACAACTAACATTAAACAGTTAATTTTGCCAAACTTCAAATGACAAACAGCTAATGCAATCCGCTAGTCAAATCAACTATCAACTAACAGTTAATGCAATCAACTAATTGCCAAATAGGAGTAAAACTTCTCATGATTTTTCTACGAACCCTATCATACGTCTTCTCTAAATTAATAAAAACCACGTGTAAGTTAAGTTATCTCTCCCTGTAATATTTCGTTATATTTTCAAGCGATATACAACTTCTATCGTTATCTTCTTAATATGAATCCAAACTAATTTTCTAAGATAAAAGTCTCCTTTCTTGCTTTCTTTCTCAATTACTCTCTTTTATAACTTTACAGTGCAAGTAAGTAATTTAATGTCTTTACAGTTTACGGAAGTTAACTTTTTGCATGCTGTTTTATTTTTATTTAGACGGACTAAACAACCAAGCCACACATTGGAGGTAAAACGCTAAAGTGAAGGAACAGGCCTTATTTCACACTTCCACGCAAGGACTAGTATGGGCAATACGGACAATTACGAAAGTTGTTAATGACTTCTACGGACCATTAATCATTCATTTACTTTAGACGAGAGAGGGAGAGGGGGCGAGAGATGACCCGAGGAAAGCAGAAGATCGAAGCGCAGAGGAGAAATGCAGAGAGGAATCAGAAAGCCAAAGGTTCTCAGCTCGAGGCCAGAGCTGTTGCTCTCAAAGTCAGCTGCCCTATTTGCAAGGTTTTTACTTTTCATTCTATATTCTCTTCCCTAATCTCCTTTCAAATTTTCTTTTTGCATTCCTGATTGCTATTTTCTTCTCTATATATGTTTGTTTATAATGATCTGTATTTAACGTAGACGATCATGTTTAAGCATTGTGTTTGCTTGGTGCCTTGTGTTTAAAACTTTTGTGGGAATGGAAATAAACCTCCTAAGTGGGTATCTCTACCTCACAGCTTGCATGTCGTTGGTTTTGAAATTTTAGGATATTTCAGAGAATTATTTATGGTTTATTTATTGATATTTCATATTGGATGTTTAGCTGGTGGTTTTGAGTCTGAACCCGTGTATCTAGTTTTCTGGCAAAGAAATTTTAAATTTTGATTTTTGGTTAGTTCTTTGTTCTTCTTTATATGAAATTTGAGACACAAACACACATGCGACTATGTGTCTAGCCTCTTTGCCCTCTCTTAGTTTCTTCTGCATTTTCTGACTTCTGAGATCGTGTCGTAATCACACCTTGTTTGTTTGCCACATGTTTTCGACTGTCATGTTGTTAAAGCAATCAACACAGGTAATGGTTAGATAACAAAATCAGTAAATATATATAATTTAATTTTGTTTATTGGATTTTATTAAAACAATAAAAAGAAATTCAATAATAGAAGATGGTATAACTTAATTATTTTTAGTAGAAGATTCAATTGCTATACTTTGATGTAATACCCCCTCCTTGCAAAAGGATTGAAAAAATGGGAGTTTTGCTTTTGATTTTCAATAAAAGAATAAATTGACTAAGAAAAGATGGCTTGCCTTAATTACTTTTCTTGAGAGATTGAATTGCTAAACTTTATTATAAAAATTTAGAATAAGAAAAGAGTTTTACTTCCTTTTTGGATCTTACTTCAATGTACTTAGAGCAAATGAATTTTTTTTTTCTGCAATAATGTTGGATGCCAAGGGTCGGGTTAAGACTAATGTGGCAACATTTACCAGAAATGATTATTTTTCCACTAATCAAGAGTGACATGGATTGATTTTTGCAAATTTTGGAAAAAAAAGGAGGTTGACACTTGTTTTCAAGGTGATACCTGTCCTAATCCATGAAATTAAGTTTTCTAGCAACTTGCAGTGGATAACAAATAAACCAGATTGAAAGGCACAACAACACTAGTAATGTTACCAAGAGAGGTGTAAACGTTTTTGATTTTGTGGGGAAGATGTGTTGACTGGACAACAACAATGGAGGTTTTGATTGATAGAACATGTTGGGGGATGAAATGATGCCTGCTGTAAAGATGAAACTTTGTGGAAAAGGTTAAGATAATCTCCAATTTCAACGCAAGATACTTATACAAGACATTATGGTTGTTCTCCATGTCTTGGAGCACATGGAAAAGTTCGACAAGTTGAGAATTTGATATTATGAAAGGTAAAGCAAGAGACAACTTGAGATTAGAGATTTGGAAAGGGTTGATCATGTAGAGTATTGACGACCAAGATGATGCATATGACTTGGATTTAAGGGAAAAAAAACATTCAAGTCAATGATCCCTACATTTCAAGAGGAGATTAAGGATCTTGTTGATGAATGGTCTTTGTCCATAAGACTAGGGAGTTATAGGAAGTTCCTAGTATGTGGAAAGGCCATTCCATATATGATACAACTTTCATCTTAGAAGCTAAATTTTATAAACTAAGTCCAAATTTGTATGAGTAGTAATTGTCACATTCTTCGTTGAAGATGATTTCAAATAAATTGGAGAGAAATGATGGAAATCAATTTAAGTAGACAAATAAGAAAGAGTAGACTATGAGCTCCAAAATCAAATTTGGTGGGATGGAGAGTGGCAATTGACTTGACCATCGGTTTCATTCAAATTCTCATTTTATGTGTGTAGTGAATTAGCTAATTTACTTTTCCCTGTTGATTGCCAATTCCTTTGATTATTAGTTTTCCTTGTTAGTAGTTGAACTACAATACTCAATTTTTGTTTATCCTTCTTAGGAAAGAATTTATTATCTATAGGATAATTCATTTTAGAATCCTAGTTTTATGATATTTAATTGTTTATTATATATGCTTAAACTTACTATTTTATGAAACACTACACCTTATTTATGTGATTACGAAATTTCTTCTTTTGTTTGATTCTAGGAACCAGAATTGAAGTTGTAATTGCAATTTCATTTTGAATTCTCATAGAATTGGAATTGTAATTTCAATACATAGTAATCTGGTGAAAATTAAGATGTTCAAAATTGAATTTCCTTATATCTTAAAAAATCTGAATTCTTTAACATTAAAATATAAATTCAAATTCTAAATTTGTATTAATTCTTGACGTACAAATAGCAAATTTTGAACTTAATTCCAATTCTAAGGGTACTGAACATAACCTTAAGGAAATCTAGTGCTTTCTTTTTCGACGACTTATTCTTAGATATATGATTGATTCCTAACTCTTAACATATCTCTTGTTCTTAATTCTAAATAGAAGCATCAAAGTTTGTAATATGCTTATTTTTGTGTCAAGTCAAAATCTTCTCCTCCATTATTACAGCTTGTTTTGGGTGATGAAAATGTTTTCTATGCATGATTTAATAGTCTATTGAAAAGAGTCGTGGGTGTTGTAAATTCATGTAGTGAATATAAAAACAAATGTTAGTACTAAAGATTTTAAATGTATTAAAAACAAAAAGGTTTACTAATTGAAGGAATTTTTGCTACTTGATTTTGAGTTGGCCTATCATGGATTTCTTCTGTTGTGAAAGTATTTTGATGCAACAATATCCAACCAAGTTTCTTTATCAGGTTTATTGGGAATAAGAATTTCTGCGTTGATGTGGTTGAAATGTTGTTGATTTTAAAACTGTAAATATTTAATTTTTTTAGTCATTGATACAGAATAGGAAACTGTTTATTTAGCATTAAAAGTAGGAAATTATTTAGATCCTCAGTTTATATTTTATATCTCCTATAAGTTGCATTATTGAATATAGTTTTGAAATAGAGTGAATAATTAAATCATTCATTTCAGCTTATGTAGTGTCAAATGAGGACATATTCGCTGACTTTACCAAGAAAAACCTTGCTTGTCCTTCATTATTCAAAACATGGGGTGCTAGATCATCAAATACCTTTGGAAAACGTTTCTCCAACAATGCTTCTCGCCCAGTACAAATCACCAACATTAAACTTATGGTGACAATTTCTTGCAATAGTTTTAGTTAGTCGCAATGTATTAGTGTTGTCAAGGGAAAATTGGGTACTTGACAAGAGAAAAGAAGGCGCAAGCAAAAGAAGACATCACATATGCTTGGTATGATGAAAAATTCATGGTCATGATGTGGCTAGTGAATTCCATGGAAGAGGATATTAGCTCTAACTATATGAGTTATCCAATAGCCAAAGAATTTTGGGACGATGTCACTAAGATGTATTGGGAAATCAATCCCAAATATATGAATTGACAACTAAACTAGGTGACATTTGTCAAGGAGAGGATAATTTCACCAAGTACTTTAATTTATTGAAAAGGTTATGGCAAGATTTAGGTTTGTTTAATGATTATGAATGGTATAGAAAGATGATGGAGGATCACCATATTTACAAATTCTTGGCTAGTGTTAATATTGAATTTGATGAAGTCAGAGGGAGGATAATTGTTCCAAGCCACTTTCTCTTATTAGTGAAGTCTTTGTTAAAGTTAGAAGGGATGAAAGTCATCAGAATGTCGTGATTGGTTAAAGGAGTGAGGCTTCAACTGTGGAAAATTCAGCCATGAATGTATCAAAAACAAGTGCAAACAAAATGTTTAAACCTATAATTAGAAAAATCTCACACATGATGTGATCATTGCAACAAATGTTGCCATACGTAAGAGATATGTTGGAAGCTCCATTGGAAGCTTGCAAATTGGAGGAGCAACAAACCAAGTGATAGGCCAACATATTCATCCTCTTATGCCAATGAAGCTTAATTAAGTTTATTCAATAAGGAGAAACAAGACCTTCTAAACTTTTAAAAACCATTTCCTTATCTAGTACTCCTAGTGGTTCTCTTGCACAAACATGTAGCAATCCTAATGCTCTATCTTGAAATAAAATTTTCCGAATGGCTCATTAATTTAAGGGCATCTGGTGACATGACCCCATGTTATTTTTTCAAAACTTAATTTTCCTATTCTGGAAGTGAAAGAGTTAGGATAATTAAGGGGAGTTTTAACCCATTGTAGGAAAAGGTCAAATAAAAATTTCAAAACCTTTGCTCTTCAATATGCCCTTTATGTTCCTAAACTAGCATGCAATTTATTGTCTGTTAGCAAATTATCTAATGACTCTAAATGTTATGCTGTCTTATTTGAATCTCATTGTGAATTTCAAGACCATAAATCAAGGAAGATGATTGGGAGTGCTAGAATTGTTAATGGTCTTTACTATTTTGATGGGGAACTCTTTGAAATTAAAATAGCTCAAAGCTTTGGTAATGATATCAGTTCGATTTCTGTTGGAAAATAAATGATGCGTTGCCATCATAAATTAGGACATCCTAGTTTCCATATCTCAAACATTTGTTTCCTAAGTTGTTTAAAAATTTAGTTTGTTCTTATTTTCAATGTGAAAATTGCTATTTTTCTAAAAGCCAGCGAGCACTTAGTTTTCAAAACCTTATTATGTTTCCAAATCATTGTACCTAATTCATAGGGATGTATGGGGTTCCTTGGTCACCACCATGATGGGTAAAAGATAGTTTGTGACTTTTATAGATAATCATACCTATCTTTGTAGGGTTTGTTTGATGAAGTATAAAACTAAAATAAAAAATGTGTTTAAAGAGTTTTATACAATGGTCAAAAATCAATTTAAGTCTAAAGTCAGTATTTTTAGATTTGATAATGGGAAAGAGTACTATAAAAAATTACTAGGGAATTTTTTGAAAGATATAGGCATTTTACATTAATCTACTTAGTCAAACTCCTCAACAAAGTGGTATTTTTGAAAAAAAAAAAACATTGATTTAGCTTTAGCCATAAATGTTCCAAAATATCTTCTAGGAAATGCCATGTTAACAACCTCTTATCTAATTAAGAGAATGCCTAATTGATTTCTAAAATATGTTACACCCCTAAAATATTTCAGGGAAACCTTTCTTGATGTCAACATATATTTAGATGTGCCTTTAAAAGTATTTTGATGCATTATTTTTGTTCATGCCTTTAAAAGTATTTTGATGCATTATTTTTGTTCATATACTTAGTCAATTTAGATCTAAACTTGATCCTAAAGCTATAAGTGTGTTTTCATAGTATATACTTTGATTAAAAAAGGCTACAAATGCTATAACCCTCAAATAGATGGAATACAGGTAGGTATGGATGTCTCATTTGTAGAAGATCAATCATAGTTTTTTGAAAATAATCTTCAGGGAGAGAATGAAAGAAAGGAAGACAATTTTTGGGAGACAATTATCAATCCCTTGCCAATTCCTATTCTCACTTCTCCATCTTGTCTTTTAGTACGAATGCATAATTAGGGTGTTACAAATATGGAGGACAGAGGAAGTTCTAGTCAATCTCTTTCAAAAATAATTGTTCCTGCACTTGAACTGGTTGTTTATACTTGGAGAAACAATTTTTTTTTAATAAAAAGAGTAAAGATCAACAAAATATTCTACCATAAAGCCAATCAAAATCTTCACAAAAATGGTCTTTAAAGTAATTTAGATCTTATTCCTCAACCTATCACTTAATCACTAGCTTGTATACTAAGTGATTAACCAACAGGATATGATTTTCCTGTAACCTTCAGAAAATGAATTTGAAAAAATAATCAAGATTCCTTTGCTAAATATTTATCCTATGATAAACTGTCTAATGGTTAAGAGCAATTACTTCAAAAATATCTAACTTGTTCGATCCTATAATTAGCAAGGAAGTAAAAGATGATTCAAATTATAAAATAGCAGTTATGGAAGAGATGAAAGCTCTGGAGAAGAATGTCAATTGGGAAATAACACTTCTACCTAAGGACAAGAAGATTGTAGGATGCAAGTGGATACTTAAAGTGGAATGCAAACGGTAATGTGGAAAGATACAAGGCAAGTCTCGTAGCAAAAGGGTTCATACAAACATTTGGTATTGAGTACCTAGAGACCTTTGCTTTGGTAGCCAAGATGAACTCAATTCAAAATTTACTATCTCTAGTAGTAAATTACAAAATTGGTGCAATGTAAAAAGTGCTTTCTTGCATGGGGATTTAGAGGAAGAAATTTATGAGTTACCCCCAGATATTGAAAAGAAATTTGGTGTTGATAAAGTTTTCAAGTTAAAAAAAACCTTTGTATGGTCTGAAACAGTCCCCAAGGGCATGATTTGAATACTTTGGGAAGTTCTAAAAGATATGATACAGTCAAATCCAAGCAGATCATGTGTTGTTCTATAAACACTCAAGAGAAGGTAAATAGTTATCTTGATTGTTTATGTAGATGACATTTTTCTTAACATGTAATGACAACTCGAAATTGGAAGGTTTGAAGAAAAAGCTTGCTGAAGATTTTGAGATAAAAGATCTCGAAAAGCTAAAATATTGTCTTGGAATGGAGTTTGCTAAATCCAAGGAGCATTTCTTGGTCACTCAATGCAAATATGCACTTGACTTGCTTTATGCAACCGGTCTGCTTGGATACAAAGGTGCTGAAACACCAATATAGTGTAACCTGAACCTTCAACATGCAAAAAGGAAGCTGTGATGAATATATATATCATTTCCAATGACAGTTTTGAAAACTGTATCTGCTATCTCATACATGTCTAGACATAGCATTTGCGGAAAGCAAAGTTAGTTAATTCATGCCTTCACCAGGAAAAGAACACTTGAAGTAGCATACAAGATACTAAGGTATCTAAGGAAAGATTCGTGGTGAAGTTCTGTTATTTGAAAAACAAGGACATCTTCAAACAGAAATATATACATATGAAGATTGGACTGGAAGCATCACCAGCTGAAACTCTATTTTAGGTTATTGTGCCTTTTAAGAAGGAAATTTGGTGATTTGGTATTGTAAAATGTAGTCTGTAGTAGCTAGAAGTAGTGCTGAAGCGGAATTTAGATCTTTGGCTCATGGAATTTGTGAAGCTATGTGGATTAAGAGATTATTAGAAGATTTAAAATTTTTCCTAGTATATAACCAATGAAAGTTATTGTGACTACAAGGCAGCAATTACAATTTCTCATAATCATATTCTTCATGATAGAAACAAACATGTGGAAGTTGACAAGCACTTTATCAAAGAAAATTTGAGAACGAACTGATTTCAATGATTTATATACCTACTGCTGGACAAGTAGCATTGTTCTCACTAACGGTTTACACAAGAAAGCTGGTTATGGAAGACATATCAAGCCAGCTTGAGGGGGAGTATTGGAAGCAAGAAATTTTCCTGCCTTGATGTGGCTGAAATCATGTTGATTTTACAGCTATAATATTTAGTTTTTCATTTAGTGATACAAAATAGGAAACTGTAAATTTAACATTAAATTTAGGGATTATTTTGTTTTTAGGTTTATACTTATGTCTTCTATAAATAGCATTGTTATGTATAGTTTTGAAATAGAGTGAATAACTTAACCTTCATTTCAACTTATAAGATTTTGTCTTTCATTTATTTATCAGTTGTTCTATTTGTGATTTAGTATAGGCGATATAATTACCCAACCCATCCCAACACCCTGGGTATTTTGTCTAATTCGTATTTGTAGTAAAAACTGATTTAAATTTTAAGGTGGGTCTGTTAAATCCCTATTTTTGGTCTGCAACATAAAGATCAGGTTATAGTTTTTCTTTTTTCCTTTTAATATTATATTTATAAGCCGTTTGGTTGAGCTTTTATCAGTAGAGCTTTTATCAGTAGAGCTTTTGTCAGTAGAGCTTTTCTGAGAAGAGCTTT
>JAOSBM010000004.1:18832702-18844161 GCA_027568955.1 Erythroxylum tenue
AATATCTATCAATTCAGAAATAATGAATATCAAATTAATGAAATATGCCTTTCTTTATTTATTCATAAAGACTGTACATAACTTTGTACAAAATGCACTGAAAGTGATTGTCTTTAGGGCACTACTCTAACATCCATACAGTACTGTACAAGTCGAGTTACAGGAACACAAGTCGACTTATAAGTGGGTAAGTCGACTTAGAGGAGAATACAAGTCGACTTATAGTACTGTATAAGCATAAGTCGAGTTACAGAAAGTGTACAAGTCGACTTACACTTACATTATATGCATCTGTATTTGTTTATATATGTTCTGATTCGCAATAATTAAATCATATGCCATGACAGTGTGAGTTTATGGAATATACATGTTCTGTCGGATTAGTTGTGAAATATGTGATTTCTGTTTATGAATCCGGTGAAATCATCAATGATGGTTTGCTCATTGAGTTCGTAAAATTCATAAAAATTTACAACGTGGCTTTTCAGGTTCAAAGGAATTATCAAATTAGATCAATTGGAGTTTAGCCACTGCAAATGAGCATGAGTTAGGGGTCGGGTTCAATTTACACCTACATATGTCTTTAGTAATTTTATTTTCAAATTATGTTCCGAAAAAAATTGTATTAAGTGTATGTGATTGAATTGGTAACAAGATGATATTATGATTGTAAGTTTTCTTTTGTATCTGAAATGGGCCCAAATGGGTATTGTAACACTTGTGAATGGAAATGTTTTTTTTAATAAAGTAGGCTCGATTTGATTAGTGATTTCCACTTACGTGTACCTTGTTTAAAGAAATAAAAGTTTTGTAATGAATTTTGACTTGAAATGATTGTTGGATAAATGTGACAAGAGTTATGATTCACTATAAGAATATGTTAGTAGAATTGAGATCGGAATTTTAGGATGGTTATGTATCTATAATTTTGAATTGATAGAGAACATACGTCAGTATGATAATATACTGGTAATTGGAAGAAGGGATAATGATGGTGAGATTTGTAAACGTTGTCACGGTTAAGTTAAGTTGTTATTTTGTGAGCTCATATTTAATAATGGGATCACCATGACATGTGTGAGAATTGAGCACATAAGAATTATATGTGTGGATATGATATATGAAGCAATCTATGATATATGTATATTTGTTAGTCATCGTTCCCATAACTCAAGGTCTAAGATGAATTAGAGTAATGCATGAAAGTGCTTATAGTGATTGATCAAGGATAGATTGAGAGTGTTAAAGATGTTATTGTGTGTAATGAATTCGAGGAAAAAGAAGAAGGGCATGATTGTGCATAGATCCCACGATTGAGGTCAGGCACAAAAAGGAGAAATGTTTTCCTAAATCAAATGAGATTAAGGTATCCTAAACATAAGTTATTAATTAATGAATTGTCTTAAATACATCTCCAGATGAGATGTAATGATTTTGATGGTATATACCAAGGTATAAAAGTAAACGGATCTGCTTAATGCTTCATTGATCCATATTATAAAGGATATGTTGATCATATAAGTTATGACATAAATTGATCTTATTGAGATATTATGAATAGTTGAAATTGATCTTTTTTGGTACTAAGAATGTCTGATAAGCAATGATGGGAATAGTTGATTGATAAGGATTAGATGAACAATATAGTTGATAGTAGCAAGAAATCTTCTTTAGAAGAAGAACTTCACCTAATAAGGTTAAGTAGATCAGATGTTTTACTTTTAAGAATGAATGAAAATGGAATAAATTAAAAGTGAATATTTGAGCTCTATTCCTAACGAAGACTTAAGCATAAGATGTAAAATATGCTACTGAGAGTGTATGCATTTTGTTTGATGTAAAGTATCCAACTATGTGATTGGATTCTTGAATTTGAGGTGACACTCTTGCTAATGTGAGGAGAACTTAGGCCCACATTACATTACACGCAAATATGTTCAGGGAATACAAATTGATTTGATGAATGTGTTACCAACACAGGATATTAAGTTTGTGAATAAATTGAAATGAGTGGAGAAATTAGTAAGAATGGTTCGACATTGCAATAAGTCAATGTGAAATAAAAGGAAATCGTACAAATGGAAGAATCATTCAAGAAATTAAGTCAATTGAGAAATTAACAAGAATATGAGATAATATTACGTCAATGAGGAATTAATTACTTAAGGAATTACTAGAACTAATTATGGGTACATAGAGTTTTGGCAATATTTGTTAGAGTTAACAATACCCCCGAAAGTGTCATGGTATTGAAGAATAAAATGATCTAATTTTGTTTGGATCAATTAGTGGCTATGATCATAGATGATATCTTGCATATATACGAAAAGTTGAAAAGAATATTTTGAATTACTTAAGAAAATATGCGATTTTGAATGAGTATGAAAGTCTATCTGTGCATTAAAGTGAAAGCTATACGTAGCATATTTTGTTATATGATGCATTTCATATAATGCATGTTATGATAAAGGTGTTGTGATTAGAGTATCCAGACTGAAAGAGCTTTAAGCTTAGTATTTTGCACGTCAAGCTTTGCTCTGTGATTTCTGTTTCTGACTGAGCCTAATGGCCAGTATCTGTATCTATACCTGAAAGGAACTCGATCACAACAAATAGTAACGAATTTGGAGATTTTGTAATATATAACGATGTTTCGCATTAGAAATTAAGATGCACTTTGTTGCAACATAATAAACTAATTTTTGTATGCATAGAGACTATTAAAGATTTATGAGTTGAATATTTGATATATGATTTAAAATTTGATGAAATAACCATTGCCTTATAATCTTGGAGACACTTTATGTACAGTGAAACATTTTGGATTTTAAATACAGGTCAATAAAGTTTGAGGTATTTAGTGAGTTTGAAAGAATTTTAGACAAGACTGAGACAATGGATAGAAGTATTGAAGGACTATGATTGTACAAATAAGTACTATCTTAGTAAAACTAGTGTACATACCTGATGCTTGAACAGAAAATTCAATAAAGGAATAGCACAAATTCAGATATTGTGGTTACTAATCTAGTGCAATGAAGAGCAAAGAATATTGAGTTGGCTTTTGGTGAAATCAAAGTATTATTAACTAACGAATGTAAAATAAGTTTCATATGAAAAGATTATCAAAGCCCAAACTGAGGATTCAGAATTTAAGAATTTTATTGAAGAAATTGAAAGTTGATAATGAATTCAAATTTTGAGTTTGAATAGGAAAAGAATACCTTGTGATTGTAATATGAAGTTTGTGTGTACAATAAAGATGATTGAGTAAAAGATTGTTAGAGATAACACAAATAACAACTTATGCTATCATCCTAGTAGGAATACGATGAAATAATGTGTGATGGCTATGGATTTAAGAACAAGTGACTACATGTAATTGTTGCCAACAGTCTTAACTGGTGGAGATATGCTTAAAGTTTATATTTTGGAGTTTATAGAAACATGAGGTCAATGTTTAGTTTTAATTGACTTGAAGCATAACAATCCATATCACAGTGATAGCATTAGAATGTCATATGAGGTGTTATATGATAGAAAGAGTCGACCACCTTTATATTTGAGTGAATAAGGCCTAACAATAGTTTAAGGCCAGAGGTGATAGGAGATGTTGATGATTAGTGAAATTGATGTGTAGTAGAAATTAAGTGACTCAAGAAAGACGAATGAATTAGGAAGAGCAACACCGAAGATTTGGAATAAAGATAGATAGACTGTTGGACCCCAAACTTTTCTTGAAATTTTTGAAGTATAAATTGTCATAAAATGAGGAATTTGGGGCAAATTATTCATGTGCAAAGAAAAAGAAAATTTAAGAATGTAAAGTGTTGTATGAGTTTAAGATAGGTGAAAAATGCTTTTGTTATTGATGTTTTTGATAAATTATGGCCTAAAATGGTGTTTTAAGTTTAAATAAAATTGATAGTGAATAAATTGCTTTAAATGGAGTCGAAAAGCAAGAATTGATTAGTGAAAGTGTTAAATTTTAGAGAATTGAAAATCTGAAATTTTGAGGATGAATAGTAGCTGAAAGTGGCAACTTTGATCTGAAACTTTGGGAATTTCTCTGGCTTGGTTTAGGCAGAATTTGATAAAATGATCTTCATGAAAATTGTAGCTTCTGTTGAAAGCTTTCTATCGCCATAAAGTATGATATTTTTTCGATATCGGAATTGAAAGTTATGATCTTCCGAAGTTAATGTTATTTTTCTTTGTTTTTAAAAGAATGCTCTTGAGTGTAGGATTGAGTATGCAGTGTTTTGAGGCAAATTCTGGACTGATATGTTATGAATTGAGTTAGGTAGTCTACATGAAAGTCATAGAAGATTTTCCTAGCTTTTGCAATGATGTATCATATGTTATTTGCGGATGTGAGAATTGGAAGATATAAAATTGGGAAGTTTGGATGTGGTATAGGACGACCATTAGCTGGCAGAAAATTTGACTGAAAAATTGACCTAGTTAGAGGTTGAATATGCTTTTAAGTTCTTCATAAAAGTTTTAGATTATGTTTTTATCTTTCCATTGATGAAAAGTATGGAAATTTTGGACCATGGAATGTGGAGTTATGATTTTAGAAGTTTCTGTTACTGTTTTGGACAGAAACTTTGAAGTAGTTTTTGATTCTCTTAGAGGCCAAGTTGATTTTTCTGTCCTTCATGGAAGTTGCAGAGCTTCCTCTAAGATTTCTATTAATAACAAATTTGTCAAATTTGGAGTTCGGGATCAAGAGTTATGATTTTTGGAAAATTCGGTTTTATATATGTATATATATATGAAATTCTGTTATTTTGCATATAATCTGACCCTTTTGCAATCTTTTGGTTATAATTTCTCCGTCCGATATCCGATTGACTTGGTTTTTGAAGCGTTGGACTTTGAAGACAATTATCTACCTTTTCATGGGAAATTATGATTTTTTAGATTTTTCTGGAAAAGATTTGATTAAATCAAAGTGAGAGGATTTGGATAAAAAGTTATGAGTTGAATATTTTCTGCACATGGTCCAGTATTTTGGTGATATCTAGAGCTATAAAGCTCCGATCGAGTTGATTTTTGTTCCTAATTAAACTAGAGAGATAGATCTGCAAATGTTTTGGAGGGATCAAAGTTCAATTTAGCCCCTAAGATGTTCAATTTCTGTAGTGAAATTAGGTGTAATGTTCAGTCGTGGTTTAGTAATGGTCTGAAAGTATTTTGGGCATAACTTCTTCATTTCTGAACCAAATTGAGTGTTTTTGGTGTCAATATAAAGATGAGACATATAGGAACATTTCTCTAGAAGGAATTATTGTCAAATGGCTTCATTTACCTGATAAAAAAAAAGAGTTAAGATGTTAGTTTTTAAAGACAAATGAAGGGAAAAATTGGAAGGTTACTTAAGTTAGTATGTTATAAGGCACATATGGAGAGGCTTAATGGTCATTTTGCTTTCATTAAATGGCGAGTGATGTGGCTATCGGTTAAGAGGGAAGAAAGACACAAAAATAAGAAGGAAAAGAAAAGAAAGAAGAAAGAAGGAGGGAGAAAGGTTTCGGATGGGAGAAGAATCTGAGAGTTCGTGAGAGAGAAGAAGAGAAGAAAGAAAGAAGAAGAAGAAAGAAAAGAAGGTTCAAGCTTTTAAGGTTAGTTTTCATCTTTGTCTTGCTTTAGTAGAAAGAAATAGGATGTGGTTTTGTTGTGATGGAAAAATCCTTGAGAGAGAAATGGTTGGAGGAAGAAGAAGATGGTTGTATTTCAAAGGGTTTTTGGGTTCTAAGCTAAGTATTGGAGTTTTCTAACCTATAGGATCTATAGATAGGTTAGATTGGAGTTGATTAAGGTTTATGCCATTTTTGTGATTTTGGAATTTTGGAAATGTCTTGATTTAGATAGCTTAAAAATATGATGGATTTGGGTTTTCTATAGTTAATTTTGGTGTTTATGCCTTATATGATGTTCAATTTTGGATGTTTATTAATTAGGGATTTTTTTTGTCATGAATTAGGGATTTAAGTGAGGCACTGAAGAAATTGAGCCTTTGAACAAGTTTCAAGCATGGATTTAAGGTGGGTACTATGTTTATAATTTGAATTATAAGTTAATTATGTGTTTTCGAAAAATCAAGAAAGAAAGTATTTTTCGAATTTTATTGTTTCCGAATGATTTTGAAAAAAATTGTTACAAAGGTTGATTTCATTGTCTTAATTGATTTGATAAATTGATAAAATTTCTGAAATTCATTATTTAAGAACGAATTGATAAATTATGAAAATTGTTAAATTCAATGTTTTCGAATGATTGGATAAATTGCTACAATTGTTTCGGACAATTTAATAAAATGATTCAATTGTTACATTCATTGATTTTTGAATGATTTGATAAAATTGAAATAATTGTTAAATTCATTGTGTTTGAATGTTTTAATAATTGCTATAATCGTTGTATTCTTGAATGATTGAGAATGTGTTAAGTGAATTGGATTGTTTTTATGAATTTTTGAGTGTAAATGTGTCTGATATGACATGATCATGGAATTAAGTTTCCCAAATGTGCCTTCGGGTAATCTGATTTTTTTTCAAGTATGAATTATGTGTTATATGGGTTTGGTTAGGTCCCATAAGTTTGAGTCAAGTTCACTTGTCTTCTTTTTAAAGGGTTCGCTCGCCTGCCCGCTAGTGGCATTGGAGCTCTGATTTCGGACTCTCATAGGTTCACGGCTACACTAGACCGCTATGCGGGAAAGTGTAGTACGTTTTGTTCACGGCTGCACAGGATCGCTAAGCGAGAATGTGCAGTACGTTCCGTTTTGGATCGACCCAAACCATCCTGATGTGATCTGTGTTCTTTCGATTTGGTTTATATCGTGATGCATTCATGTTGTGATTCTGATCATGATTTGTGAAAACCATGAAATTTGGGAAATTAATTATGATTGATTTTGAAAAGTTGAAAATTTTGAAAAATAAGCTTTTGATAAATTTTCTGCTGTGAAATGTTTATAAATGGAAAACGAGTTTTTGAAAATGCTTTTCTTGTTGTTCAATTTATAAACATGTTATCCACGAGCTGCCAAGCTCACCCCCCCCTTTCATCCCCATCTCTAGGAATCGAGCGGGAGATCGGATGAAAGAAAGTCAAGGCTTTTGTTTGATTGTGGTTATCTTGGGTTTTGTGTATTTTGGATTTTAGTATTACTTTTGTCTATGGCTTGGAATGCCATTAATGTGTTGTAAGCATTTATTTCATGATGGATATGAATTATGAATTTTTGTATGGAATTGAGTTATAAATTTTTGTATGATTAAGGAATATGATTCAGGATTGTATATGAATATGATTGGTTTGGGTTTTGGATTGAGTTATGAAATTGTATATTGATTTGAGTATGGATTGAGACATATTGAAGTGTTTTAGGTATAGAATTGTGGTTGTTTATGCTGAGATTCCGGACAGGAGGTCCGATGAATTGTGTGGATTGGTTTAGTGTATAGTGAAGTGAGTTTAACATGCTTTGCATGTTTCTGGGATTTTTAAAATACAATCGTTATGCTGCCCAATTTTGTTAAATTGTGTGATGTTGGTATGAAATAGTGAAGTGCCTTTTGTGCATGAATTGTGTATTTATGGATATGTGTTTTAAGCGTCTATTTGACAAAAGAAAGGATTAGTAAGATTTTGTGTAAATTGATGGTTATGATTTTGATTTTAAAGAATCAAATAAATTGAGATATTGGTTGAGGATGAATTTCCAAATTGGGAAATTGAAGTGCTTTGTATGAGATTGATTAATAATAAATAGAATGGAAATTTTTTTTTTACACCGATTCGGATTGATTTAGTCTTAAAGTTTCCAACGTGACGTTTTTCTAAAATATTTATTCGCGGATGTCGGAGTTAAGTATTTGTTCGTAAGCGATGTGTTTTATGTAAATCTGTTTGTTTTCTTCCGATTCTTCCGCTTTATGACCTTCGATCCGACTTGTATTTTTGCTTTTGTCTACGATTTCCTTTCGTTTGTATTCCGTTCGTTCGGATGTGATTTCTTTCGTTTGTTTCTGCACGCGTTTGATCGCGTTTGCTTTTTATTCATTTCGCTTTTGGCCTTCGCTTTCGATTTGGGCTTTGGTGTTTAGTTTTTTTTTCGTTTCTCCGGTTGGGGTCCGGTTCCTAAAATTTGGTCCCAACATAGACACATGAGTTAAGTGTATTAACACTAAAGAGATGTGAATTATCAAGAAAAGGATGAATATTTTATGCGAGTATCACCTTGCCAAGGTGTGCTCAGGTTAGGAAAAAGGTGAGCTAAGCCCGACAAAAAATTTGTCCAAATGAAAGTTTATAAGAAAATAACCATTAATATGAGTTTGTAACACCGACAAAGATGTCTTACATGCATAAAGTGTGATAAGAAATAATGATATGATCTGATCCAGATGAAATGTCAGCACTAGAACTGAAAATTTTGAGTTATCTAAAATATATTGAGGAAACAGACAAGATTGTGTGATATCTGAATAAGTAACTGGAAAACCGATTGATTCCATTGACTATAGTCAAGTGCAAGAAATTATTCAAGTGATAGTGCTAAATGGGAAATGGTAGAGCATATGATGAAACCGTACCCCTACCTATTTGATCAATCATATAAGAATTTTGAGGACGAAATTCTTTGTTAGGACGGAAGAATTGTAACATCCCGTTACCCATGTTAAGACTAGAATTGTGATTTGTGAGAAAGTATTGAGAAATTAAGAAATACATGTCATGCATAAGTTAAATGTGACATGCACATTTTGCACATTCATATGATTGTACATGCATTCATTGACATTTTTCGAGTATAATTAATTGTAAAAAATACAATTAAAATTTGAAATGTGAATTATTTTGAGCTAAAACAATTATTTAGAAACTATTAGTATTATTTTGGAATTTTTGGTAAATTTTAGGAAATTTCCAAAATTTTGGAGTACATTTGGACATTAATTGACAAATGGATCAATCATTCTGTGACAAATGGAATAGATAAATGAGCAACATTTGGCATGAGTAATTAATTGACAAATGGCAAAATGATTGTGTGACAAATGGTAGCTTATGTAAGGGATAAGTGGCATACATGCATAAGGACATGTATTGAAATAATATGGTGGCATCTAGCACATTAGGTGTAAGCATTGTTTCAACCTAACTCATTCTTCTTTTCTTCTCATCTCTCCATAGAAACTTGCTTCTATCTCCCTTGTGTTTTTCTTGAAGTTATGCTAAATCACCACACTAAATACATGCTTTTACCCTTCACAAAATAGCTTAAGAGTTCATCATAGCTGAAAGTCTTTTAATTCCATCTTGAATGGGTGATGATTTTGCATTTTTTGATTACTGATTTAGAATGATTTTTGAGCTGGGACTAGAACTGAACAAGTAAGTAAAAGATTAGTGTTTATTGTATGTTATAATAGAGATTGATTGATGAGTTTTAGATGAAAGTGAGGAAATGTGCTGGAATATTATGAACTGGAAAACTTTCACTAAACATGTTTAGGTATTCTGGTCATCACTTGATCTTGGATTTCTAAATGAGTTGATTCTTAATTCGGATTAAACTAAAGACATATGTCTACAACCTTCCTAAAGAAGTCGAATGTTAATTCTATCTCTAAGCATGTCAAAATCTTGCTAGAAGTAGAGTTAGGAGTTCCATTACAGTTGAAAAACAATCTGAACTATTTTGGGTATAACTTTCAGTATACTGAATCAAATTGTATAATTTTGGTGTTATTAGAAACTAGAAACATAGCATAACAATTTGTTAGAAGAAAGTGTTACCGAAATACAACATTTTCCTTGTCATAATGATTATGCAAAGTTATCCCGAAAGTGTGTTGAAATTTGATAACTGAAATATTTTTACTGAACATACTTCGGTATTTTGCCCTGTAGATTTCCAAATTAAATGATTCTTGATTTAAATTGAACTATAGACATTTGTCTACAAATGTTAAAAAGAAATTGAATTTGAATTCTGCTTTTAAGGGTCTTGAAATTTAGCTTGAAATTAAGTCTTGGCTTAGGCAGTAGCACTACCAGGGACAGAAATCAGGTCCTATTGTTGTTGAATAAATTGTATTGATATAGGCTGAATCAGACAAATGTGTCTTCACATAAGTTATAGCTTATTCTCTTAGCTTTAAATTGGTATAAATTTTGTAATTTTTGGATACTAGAATTGAGAGATATGAGGTGTACAACTTGAATGCATGACCATGAATTAGCCAAAATTTCAAATGTACACAGCCTGTGGTATTTTGTGCATAACTCATTGAATAATAAACCAAATTGAATGATCTTGGTATCAATAGAGACTTAAGATATAGGAGAATAATTTGTTAGAAGGAAGTGTTACCAAATTCCTTCACTTTTCTGATGAAATTAATTATGCAATTTGACCCGTAAGTATGTTGTTAGAAAAATCTGAAGTGGCCAATTAGATTATGAAATTGATTTCTCATTATTTTTTATGGTCCAAATTATAAATACAAATGATATTAATAAGGGTTTTGATATCTACATGATTGATATTAAGGATCACAATAAGATACCCCGAAATTATCATTTAACATGCATCGTGCATATTTTATATAAGTAGATGTGCATAAAGGAATAATTATATTTGTGCAAAAATGTGATATTTGTAAATTTGTTTTGTATTATATAGAGCAGCTCATTGGATGTTAGTCAAATATTGCCGGACCATCTAGGCAATAGCATATTGGAAAGTACTGTGAGTCAACCTAGATGAATTTCCTAGGATTGATTTAATTTGATTTGTTAAGCTTCCAATTATTAAACTGTTGAAATTGTTTCTGAATTTCGGACTTAAAGTCCGAGGAATATATATTTGGGACTGTATTGGAAGTGTTCTGATTGTATAATGCTATGTGAATTCTCAAAGAAAGTTGAATGCCGGACTTAGGTCCGATGATTATGAAATTCTGACCGTGCATTATAAATGATTGTGACATAGGAGATGATGAAGCGATCGACGGTGAATGATGGTCGCGGTGGAGAACTGCGAAGATGAAGTGATCGGATCGTCTCTAGGTTTTCCCGAATCAGTGTCTGCGTATGTAGTAGTGTGTTCTGTCTCTGTGAAGAGCCGACTTTGTGTGTGTGTATATGTCTCTAGTATGACCTAATTCGACAATGTTTATATAGATGGATACGGGCCAGGCCAGCACAGTGAGGGAAATTTCCATTTAGAGTCCGGGCGCTCGTCTGTACGTCGTGACGTGGGAATTGGTACGTCTGTACGTGTAAATTGGTGGACGTCGCGACGTATGAGTTGGATGACGTCGCGACGTGCATGAAGACTCTGTCAGATGCGCCGCGACGTGTGAAGGACTTGTTGACTTTTTCATCTCTTTGACTCCATTTTTCCTACAAAATAAATTAGTAATTTGCAGTATCAATTG
>JAOSBM010000004.1:18855212-18866550 GCA_027568955.1 Erythroxylum tenue
TTTGAAAGAAAAACAGAAACAAAAAACTGAAAACGAAAACTGAAAACTACAACAGAAAAACAGAAGTAGAATCAAACGGCCCCTTAGAGTGTTTGTTTCTATTTTTATTTTTAGTTTTCTGTTTTTGTTTTTAAATTTAGTAAAAAAATATTGTTTGCTTGAGTTTTTAGTTTTTGTTTTTTGTTTTGGTTTCTTTTAGTTTTCAAAAATTATGAAAACCATAAAAGTAGTTTTTGTTTTTTTATAATCTGATTATCAATTAGATATATATTATTTAATTATTTAATAAAAATTATAAATAATTTAACTAACATTATATTTATATATTTAATAAATTAAAATTAATTATCAATAAAATTATGCATAATTTAATTTGTATAATGAAATTAAATATAATTAAATTTAAAATATATAAATATTCAAATAAATTTTGATTTAATAATTAAAATATATTTAAAATAAAATTTTAATTTTTAAATTATTTATTTTATTAAAATAACATAATTTTATTAATAATTTGTTAATAAATATTATATAAGAGATTAAATAAATTTATTTAAATAAAAATAATTTATTTTTAAGTTTTATCTAAAATGTAATTATTATCAGTGATAAAAATATAGCTACATTAACATTAACAACCAAACAGGTTTTGTTTATATTTTAAAGAAAAACATAAACAAAAAACTGAAAACAGAAACTGAAAATTACAACAGAAAAACAGAAGTAGAACCAAACGACCCCTTAGATTATATTCTCTCTTAAGACATACAAGCCATATTCTAAGATTAGTCATGAAATTCATTTCAAATCAAGACAATTAAATGAATGCATTAATCTATTCCATGAACTTTCTTAATTTTTTTTACCATAATCTAAGAAGATCTTACGACATTCTCACTAGTAACGCATGCTTGATCCTCTTTATCCATGTTGTGATCTAAAATAAATTTCATCTTTCGAATCTTGATGCATGAATCAAATAATTAAATCTTTAACTTTCACTCCTTCAATTTAATCAATTATAGAAAAAAAACACACAAACAAATTTCAAGAAAACAAGAACTTCATTAAATTAAGACAACTAATCAAACATATTATATTCTAAGTCCATTTCACCTAAATCTATAACCTAATTACTTCATAATTACATAAAGGATAGCAATACAAAAATAATAAAGAAAGAAAGAATAAATTATCATTATGGTGATTCTTGAATCTTGAATCTTTAATGACTCTTTGATGAAATCTTGTCTACCTTCCAAAATTGACTTTTTTTTAAATAAAAATACTAATGAATCTTTGATGAATTCTTGTCTATCTTCCAAAAGTGATTTTTTAAATAAAAAACCAATGTAAAACAACTTCCAAATGAATTTTCAACACTTTCCAACTATTTCTTGGCCAAGAAGCTCTTTTTCTTTCTTTTTATCTGAAACCTTAATCTTTATAAATAGCAGACAATATGGGTTTGTGTACGTAACTGATTCTGTTGCTTTTGATAGGATCTGTAAATTTTTTAAAATTCTTCATTGTCAATATAGGACCAGCATGTTGGCATATGGGTAATGTATTTCTTTGCGTAGGATTGTAAAAGAGAAATAAAAGTGACCAATATGGAACATGCCATAACATGGTGGTGAGTAGGTACCATATTCAAGGATCCTTCTTCAATTCTTCTAAATTTTCTCTAAATTCTTCTCTAACTTCACTTCTTTTCCTTTGAAGAACTAGAAATAAGATCTAAAATAAAAATAGTTCACATTTTCAGTATCAAATCCTTTAAAAGTGTCTAAGATACAAGCAATATAATGTGAAAATTTTGAAGGAGTGGATGTTATGATTTCAATTTATCTATTGCCAATAATTCCTAAGTAAATTTGCTAAATACTCAGTTTACTAAAGTGTCAGCTTTCTAGCTTATAATTAGCATTTTTGTAAGGCTTTTAGCCTATCTTTACATCATTACAATTCATTTAACTTTTAAAAAGCACACTATGAAAATAATGCTGAAAGTATTATTTTTCTAGCATACATCAAATTCCCCCACACTTAAGCAATTACTTTTCCTTAAGCAAACCAATTCCATCATTACATCTCAAACAAGAAATTTAAAAAAAATGCTAAACAAATCAAACATACCAATAAAGAGTCTCCATTATTTATCCAATTATAAAGGTCATCTAATTGCTATGTAACTAACTACTTGTATCAATTCACAAGTTGATTTAATTCACTTCTTGATCCTTCAAAACCTTAACCCAAATCACAAAAATTAATTACATGCTCAAAATGAATATACACAAGATAAAATGATTCAACTCTAGAACATATTCATTATCCTTATTAATAGGAGAATTTAGAGCTTGTTTGAAAAGTCACCTATCTCTTTTATGCTAGAGTAAACACCTTACCATGAATACCTGATAGATGCATAACTGATAATAATTTTACCTCATATTTGATTTGTTTTTGCTTTATATTTGATACTTTTAGTGTATATTTGGTTCTTAATCCTCTCCAAGTGTGTTTATAGAGTGTAATTGCGTTCATGGACTAAAAGAAGAAGAATTCAGACAAGATCACTACATGAATTGAAGATTTGGGATGCAGAAAGGATGCACAACCGTGCACATGGCCTACACTTCCCTAAGCCCGTGCATCTCCACGATTCTTATATGTTTTGGTTATGTACCATGCATTAGACCTTGCATCTCCCTAGAACCATAAATTTCATTATAAAGAGATGTTTTAGGAGGAAAAGACTAAAAGGAGTCGTAGGGGAGACATTAGGAGGTGATTCTAGACGTATAATTCATTCTTAAAGGATAGTTTTGGTCCAGAGAAGTAGAAAACACGAAGATTTCATTGATATATCCATCAGAATACAAGATCAACTCCCTAAATCATGGGAATATTCGATAGAAGACAATCAGGGAGATTTAGAATTATGAACCCATTGTTTTCTATTTGTTTTTCTTTCAATCTATGTTTGATTTTGTGTTCAATTATATTTAACTAAGCGTCCAGTTAATATTTAGATTAGATGAACCTTGTGTTAACACTATGATATGATTTGATTCTTTTATTAATGCAATTAGTTTGATTGTTATACTAGACTCGATTACATGTTTTATTTATAATCTGATTTCAAATGTAGAGATTAAGATATCCTAAGTTGAATAGATCACCGTAATTGGAAGGATTTGATTGCAACCCTAGAGATATGACATAAATCATCCAGATTAAAGTTAAACCTAATAGAAGGACTCATAAATCGGTAACACAATCCTATAAAATGTAACCTAAGTAATTCGGTTACAAGCCTTAGGATTAGTTGTTAGTAGACTCAAGGTTAGCTACTAGCATACTATTGGAATCTCCACGATCCAATAAATCAATAAAACAATTGCATAATAAAAGATCAATCTATTAAGGGTCTAAAAGGATTCGAACCTAGATACTAATTTCTGATAACGATAGTTTTCTAAGTGAATTCCATTATCTCTTTGCTCATTATTGTTTCCTATTTTATTTTACTTGATTAGTTTTATTTCCTTTAATTTAAAACCTAAAATCAATCCTTAGGTTAGATAATAGGGGAAGGATAATTACTAGTATTCATCATCTTTATGGGATAGACGGATACTTGTCGGTACTAGCTACAACTATGCCATGCACTTGCAATTATTACAAAATTCAATGTCACAAATAAGGTCAATCAATACCCATAGTTACTCAACTAAGTCACTATTTCAAATGGCTATTAACACACTCTTTAACTTCAACCTTTTTTGTTTGGTTTAAAGCCAATAGAGTGAATTATTTAAGCTTGTTTATTCAAAAAAATTTATATGGGATAATGAAAATACTCAAACGAAGTCAAAATTAATTAATGCATGTTCATTTGATACAAATAATATCATAATGCATATCAAATATTCATTCTCTAAGTTTATAAAGCAAATTAAACTCACTTACGCACTAATACTTGTAATTAGTTACATAGACATTCCAAATCACCAAAGCATCCAAACTAATAAATGAATTATCTCCGTTGATATGCTTTTATAGAAAATAAAAATTCAAAATGTAATTCGTATTGAGAAAATCATGAAAAATTGATAAGCTTGAGATAGTATATGGTCAAAATCTTATAATCCCTCTCCCATATTGAAAATAAACATTATGCTCAATCTTTCAAACATGGAAAAATAATAAAAATAATATAAAGGGGAAAGAAATATAGTAAATAACTTAAACTTCCTTGATTTAAGACACTAGATCCAAGTCTTAAATGAAATTTCATTCCATTAATGTTCTGTTGAAGTGCATATTGGAATTTTAAAGAGTTGGCAAAATAGAAGCCAAAAGGAAAATATCAAAAAATATATACATATGATTAAGAGTATTAATAAAAGAAACTGAAAATAAAAGTACAAAAGATAGACAAATCAATCTTATGGAAGAGGTGGAGATATTTGTAAGGGTATATATAAGGCCCCAACGTATACCCTGGAAGTATTATAGCATGTCTAGAGTGTATTAAGTAGTGCACATAATGAATTAAGTGCAACTAAGTATAGTAAGAGATATAATGGTACTTAATGTAAAAGACAAGGGTAAATGGATAATTTTTTTTGCTTCGGCAAGGACATATATACTTAGACGTGAAATATGTATAGAAATTTTTGATAGGTTTGCTTAGATTATGAGCGTGAAGTGAGGAGAATTGATAAAAGAAGTATTCCATAAATAAATGAGATGTTCTTGGTTAAATTGGACGTATTTTTGTGTCGCTCTTGCATGATAAGACTGAAGTTAGTTGATGTAGGATGCATACCTCGTTGAATGGATAGGTTTCACTAAACATATTTTTGTAATTTAATCATATCTTGGCCTATAGACCTCTAAATTGGATAATTTCAATTGGAGATCAAACTAGAGACATAGGTCTAAAACTTCATAAAGGAACCAAAATCTGATTCTTCTTCTAAGAGTTTTGAATTCTATTTTGAAGTTGAGTTATGACCACTATCCTTGTTTTCGAACAACCTGTAGTTTTTGGAGTATAACTCCCAATATAATTAACCAAATTGTATGAAATTTATGCCATTAGAAACTTAAGATATAAGGGAATGAAATAAATTGATAAGAATATAGGCCAATATGGGAATTAAAGGAAGAAGAAGGACCAATATGCAATTTTCCTAAAGTCAACTCATGGACCGATAAGTTTAAAGCATGTGTCTCCAACATAATTGTAACACATGGTCCAACAGAATTGTAACCCGTGGTCCAATGAGATTGTAATACATGGTCCAATAGGATTGTGACATATGGTCCAATGGGATTGAAAAATGTGTCTAAGACTAGAAAATTCATAAAAAGGCATATGGAGAGGGAAGATGGATGACACTTTGATGGCTTAACTTTAGATTTTTCTCCACTTTATGTAACCCTCTTAATCCCATCATTTTTTACTTAGAGATTCAAGCAAAGCCAAAGAGGAAGGGAAGGAAAAGCATTAGAAGAACTACTTTAACAATTTTAAGGTTTAGGACTACACTTAATTTAATTCCTCTTTATGCGTATATTTGAATGGTTATAAAGATTCATTTAGATATGGAATGGTTTCTGGGATGATTTTTGGTGTTATTTTGGTGTTACTTTTCATGAACTTGGTTGTATATGACAAGAGAGTATCGTGCAGTGGAATTATGTCTAGGTTTATTTGAGTCAGTCACATTGTTTAAGTCATAACTCAACCTATAGACCTCCAAATTGTGTAATTTTAGTTTCTTCTGAAACCTAAGACATAGAGATAAACATCTCTAGAAGGGACTCTGACTTAGTTCTGGCTTTATGGCCGTGGAATTTGAGATTGAAAATGGTGACCTGATGCTGCCCCTATTTTGGAGCAGTTTGTGATATTTGGTCTATATCTCATGAGTTAGGAGTCCAAATAACCTGATTGTTATTTCTATAGAAACGAGAGACACAAAGGGAGAAATTTCTAGAAGACCTAGAAACCCAATTCTGACATTTTGTATATGAATATTAAGGAACAATTAGTGGTATGAATGGAGAAAGTGTCCATCACGACCGTGGCATTGTTTTTGTTTCCGATTTCTATCGCATCTTATCCAAACCTTTATGAATGTGAATGAAAATTTTCAAACACCTAAAAATAAATGAAATAGGACTTACCATATATGAATTTAGAGACTAAACATTGGAATATAAGATTGAGCATAATGCATTCCAAAGAAAATTTACATGTACATAAATGATTTGTATGCATATTTAATACTCATATGTGTATAGTATGATCATACAAGTGTAGCTGCTATAGTTTGACACCATTGGTGTCCACAGTTCGATACCTTCGGGTATCCACAGTTTGATACCTTTGGTTATTCACAGTTTGATACCTTCAGGTATCCATAGTTCGATACCTTCGGGTATCCTTTGATATCTTTAGATATCCAAAGCAGCCGTTATCCACACCCACAAAAAATGTGCAGGCTTAACACAAAAAGGAAACTTAACAATCATAAATAAGAAATACAACATGGCAACATGAATAATTGGTATTGATGAGCATTTGTGTTGGTTATAATGATGAATTATAATGATGTGAAATTATATTGATAATGCATATTTGCATTATGTACTTTGGTTAAGTATGCCATCATTATTTACATAAGCATTGAATATCAATGTTTGGTTCATGAATATGAATTTATAATATATGAGTTGTGATATTTTTGAATGTGTGTGCTTGGTGGATGACTGCTGTGAGTGGTCATCCAAACTAAGTGTTTTCCTTACTAAGCTTTTAAACTTGGCACAGGTGTTAATCTGTATAGGTCCAAGTCATAGGAGTGAACAGGGAAAATCTCCAGGGACCAAGGCCAACAGATAGAAGAAAAAAGTACTTTTGGAATGTTTTTTTAGTTATAGATGATTGCACATGTAATGAAGAAAGGAAATTGTATGTTTTCTTTTGTATTACCATGTAAATGTAAATATGTATTACTACTGTTAAATGATAATGTTAAGTATTGGGGAGTTTTGTAATGTGTATATGTATAGCATTAAATATAATTATATACCTTGAACGCTTGAGCAAGAACAAATTTGGTTGCTATGTGTGTGGATGGTTGTAGGTTTTGTGTATGTAAGGTATTATTGTTTGTTGGTTTATTAAGTCATCAGAAGAAATCATCTCTATCAAGCTTCTATAGATGACTTAGTAACCATAATCCTTCTATCACCATGATCATCAAATCCTCTATAATTATTAGAAATAATATTCTACTTTCCTGATGGCGTGATAGTCTCCTCTGACTTTCTAATATATATATCCTTGTCATCTTCCTCTCTAGCTAGGTCTATGACATCTTCGACCTCCTTTGGTATAGCTTCATCATGCACTATCTTTCCATTTTGGCACTTTGATTCCATATATGCAACTAGATCCTATAACTTTATAGGTCATACTAGTAGAAGTGGGTAGTCTAAGATGTCGCACTATTAACCCTATCATGTCACCCAGCCAATGCATATATAACTCTTTATATAAAGATGTAAATGGCTAGGTTACTTGTGGTGTGCTTTAGGGTGGAGATGGAGTTAGCTCTCGCATTGCTCCCATATTATGGTCCTTTTACGTAGGAGCGGCTCATGATGATCCACCAATGAGTGAGATATAACTATCCTCGATCTTCAATCTAAAGCTTTACCATGTGCGTTATCTATAGAATTTCCATTATGATAAGCATGGGAGTGACTAATTGATAGGTGTAAATTATACTATGTTTTGCTAGATGTTTAAGTGTGTTTTTAAGTTTTCTTAGATCATTATCATATGTATACATTTACATTTATGTTATTGTTATTGTTTATATGTATTTTAAGTGTTATGTGGTTTAGAGCATGATTTTGGATCTTAATCTTGTGTTCTTAAGGAGTTTTGATGTGCTTATTATTGAATGAAACCAAATAAGTGAAGAATGAAGAAGATGGAAGCTGAATCAAGCAGTGCAAGATCATACATAATTGGTGCATGATCGTGACAGAGTAGAAATTTCCAAATGTATGACCATGACACCCAGATGCACAGACGTGACAGACACTTTCCAGGCATGACCTGTTTAGTATCTTTTGACATTTTGGGGCTATTTTTAGAACAAAATGACCTGGGTAAGCCCTAAAATTAAGATATAAATGAACATTAAGAGACTCAAAAACACGAGCCTCCATCTTACCAAATTAGGGAAAGAGCGAGGAAGATCAAGAAGGGAGCATTGGGAGCAGCAACTGTTCCAACATTTTCTAGATCAGTCCAAATTAAGCTCTTTCTTCTTCCTTTGTTTATTTTCTTTTAGCTTGATGTACGAACTAGGATTAAAGATGCTATACACGTTTATTATGTTTTAATTTTAGATCAAGATTTTTCTTGAGTTATTTTATTACTAGATCATTATTGATTTTAATATAATGTTATAGTGTTGTGATATTTGTATTTGTTAATACTTTGACAATAAATCGAGAGAGTGAGTCAAAAGTAACCTGATCAGGTTGGATAATGAGAGTTGATGACCCAATAAGTCACACAAATATCAAATTAATAATCATACAAAAAGAGATCTTATGTGAGAACTCGATTATTCGATAGATTGCTTAAGAACTAGTTGAAAACGTTATGTTATTTTTGTGAATTTAAAGATTGCAAAATTTGGAATTTCATAATCAATTAGGGATAATTAACTGGGGTTAAATGATTAGGTCTTCAGAGAGATTAATCAACCTTTCAAAACTTTAGGATCGACACCTGATTGAATTAATAGTGATTAAGGAAGCAAAATAACAATAGAATGAATCCTAGACTTTTATCCTTGATCATCATTGTTTTATTGTGACAACTCATTTATTAAGTGATTAAGTGCTCAATTTTATTTTATTATTTTAATTTATTATTATTCACTTTCATTTAAATCACATTTTTTAACTTTAGACAAAGTTAGGTTTACTTAGTTTTAGCTATTCCCTTAATACTACAAGTTTACGACCAGCATACTTGCAAAATATTGAGGGTTTTATATTAGGTAAAACTTATTCAACACTAATACAGTCAAGTCATGTCATTAGTGGGAACTCCCTTCCCTTTGTTTAGTCTCATAACCACTAAGCCTCTACATGTGATGCTAAAGTTAGCCTTATACAAGTATCCTTAAACTAACTGGCTGGAAAATATGATAAGGTGTATATTGAGCAAGTTTTTTCTAATAAAACTCTCAGCACTCACAAGTATATGAATCATATCTTATAATATATGATGTTATTATTCCCAAGAGGATTATGCAATAGTTAACAATTCAAACCTAACTTTTCTAAGGTGACAAAAAATTGATTTTAATAAAATTAAATAACAAAAATTAAAACATAATAATAAACAAAAAATTCAATAATTCAACAATGAGCTGCTAATTAATTTAGGGTTTTATCAAGATTGAATGCTTACATCTTATTTTTTCCTTATTTTGTTTCCTTTACTATTTTTGATTCAATTATGTGTTTGATCCTAGATTTCCTAAAGTATTGATTACTATCTCTCAAAATCTAATCAATTAACCCTAATTGAATTCGAAATTACCAGATTTGCAATCTCTCAATTCATAAAACTATCCCTAACGTCTTCAATTAGATTTAAAGCTATCTAATAGATAATTAATTTCTAAAACAAGATCTCTCTTTGAATTATTACTAATTTGATAGTTGTGGGTATATTAAATAGCTAACTCTCAGTGTACAATCTAACAATGATTACTTTTAACTCAATCTCTTGTCAAGTTTATGCATGAACAATTTTCACAAACATCTAAGTGTGTATTGAAATCAACAATAATTAAATGTCACAAAATAATTCCAAAATAAATCCTAATATTAAATTTAGAACTCCATAGACATGTTTAACTTTTTAGAATTCAAACTACACATCAATACTAATGAAAGGAAATAACAATAAAGAATAAAAACTCTATTGAAGCCTTGATTTAGAAAGTTGAAATTCTGGAGCTTGTTCCTGATCTCTCCTTTTTGACTCACTTTTAATTGTGGCTACTACATTTTTCTAGTGTATTCCAAGTCCTTATATAGTTATCTAGGGTTCGAGGATGTAACTAAGGTTTTCTTACTTTTTTCAGTTCCAAAAATAGCCCCAAACCCTAAAATAGATGAAAAATTTGCGTCTGGAAGTTACGATCATGCTCCTATTTTCCAAGGTCACTATCATGCTCCTAGTATTCTCCTTTCTATCATGATCATGCTCCTACTATTCTCCTGTTTTTCACGATTGTGCATGAAGCCCCATGCATGCCTGTCACGAATGTGCTCCTCATACACGACTATGACACCCTTCATATAACTTCCATCTTTCTTGTTCTTCAATTATTTGATCTCCAACTCTCACAAACACATCAAACACCTCATGAAACATAAAATTGAAATTGAAATCATGCTCTAAACCAACAAACACTTAAAATATAAACAAACACTCCCAATTACATAATTCTAATCCTATACATACAATAATCATCTAATAAATAATTGAAAACACACTAAAACATGTAGGAAAACATGATATGAACTATACCTATCAGTGTATCTTATGTCTCCAACACATGTAGTATATCAAGAAAAAGTCCCTCTTAACTTACCACACTATTACTCTCCCTCCACATGAAAAGTAAATGCACCAAGAACTTACACATATATAGTATCACAAGAAATCAAAATCTTGATGCCTTAGATTTTATGGGGTGATAAGTATGCATAATGGTTATTGATCTCCAATAATTCCTTAAATAGGTGTTTAGCCAATTCTAGTCTAAGGAGATCCTATTAGACATCAAGGTCTAGGCATACTACTTTAGGTAAAAACTGGCATGAACCCAAATTGATTGTAATTAAAGTTGTTGTCATTAACTCCCATCTTAAATGTAAGGCAGTGTCATACCCTTATAGCATCTTAGTGTTATCAACCTTTAATGTGCACATGAACACTAATATAAGCTCCTGGTAGACTAGCTCATAGATATGAAAGAAGTTTGACCAACTGTTGAATGAAATGATCTCACACACATTATCAACAATATCTACCTCCCTCATGATGTCCCAGTTTGTATGTCCAAATGCCTCAAAATGTCATGTCTGGAAGGTCTAGTAACGCTTCCTTTGTGCTTGGTATTAAGTGCTGGATCGGAAAAAGAAAGCATGCCTTATTTGGAGAAACGGTAGATTTCAAAACTTTTAAGAAATCATTTTGCAGCGG
>JAOSBM010000004.1:18890015-18903266 GCA_027568955.1 Erythroxylum tenue
ATATTGTTTTAATTAATTAATTTTTAATTATTAAATCAAATAATTTTTAATTTTCTGTTTTGTTTTTAAATTATGTAAAAAAACGTGTTTGAGTTTTTTTGTTTTTGGTTTTATTATTATATTCAATATATAAATTATTAATTAAAATATGAATAATTTAATTTAATATTATATATTTAATTAACTAAAATTAATTATTAATATGAATTACAAATAATTGAATATTCATTAATATTAACAATCAAACAAAATTTTGTTTTTATTTAAAAATAAAAACTAAAAATAACAATTAAAAAAAAGGAAACCAAACGAAATTTGGTATTCAAATCAATTTAAAATTTATACCCATTGACTTCCCGCATCTGTGTATTTTAATCCAAAGGTAAATTTGTCCGAAAAAGATCAATTGGATATTTTGAACGAGAATAAAAAATCAGAGGGGCCAATTGGTCTAATCATGTATGGTTTCTTTTAACACTTGTATGGCTCCCCTTTATAGCCGATTATTTTTGGCATAAAAACTTTATTTAATTTTGTAAGAAAAGAACAATTTTATTAGAGAAGCTATAAAAAAGAGAGAGAGAAAGATGGATTATTATCTTAATTAGTGATGGGGAGATTGTTATTACATTAATAAGGATTTGTTATGATTTATTAGGTAATTAAAGTTAAATAGGATTAATTGTGATTGAATTATAATTGATTTAAGTTTAGTTAAAATAAGTGGGACTTGCAATTCCAACTAGGGTTAATTATATATAATTACAATCAAAGATAATTATTTAATATCAATTTCAATTTAATTAAAATATATAGCTTTTAGTATGTCACGTGACATACAGGTGATAATATTTGCATAATTGAAATTAAAGTAGGAATTACATGAAAAGTAACGCCAAATATGAAATGGATGCATAGGAATTGCATGAAAAGTAACGCGAAATATATGATGTTTTTTTTCAAATTTCCAATAAGATTAATCTTTTCTTTGGTTTTAGTATTTAACCATTTTTAAACTATATTTACATCAAACTGAGGAGTTGAAATTGATCTTAACTATATTTACATCAAACTAGAATTTTATAAATTTATTGATTTTTTTTAAAGCTTTAGTTAATATCAAGAAGAGATGAAGTAAGATTGAAGATTTAGAATAGGATTGGTCCTTCCTACAGAGAGAGTCCAAGAGATCAAAATAGTCATCACAGAATACAAAAGTAAGTGATTCAATTTCGATTTCGAAGCGGTCTCGGACATGTACCAGGAAAGTATGTCAGATTAGAAAGGTAAAGGGCGATAACGAAATTGCAAAACCTGCACCACATAATAGCATACTACCAGATTCCAGTCTATTTTTGGAGAACAGCCTATCAAACAAATAACTTTGTTCTGAGGCATGTAAACTATATTCATCTAAATCGTAATGACTTGTCCTCGAGATTGAAGGATTTTTCTCCAAGACTTTGACGCACTTCTTAACTTGTTGCTGAGAATCGAATGTACCACTTGATTCCTTAGAAAACGAAAAACGAGACTTTCGATCCCATTCTCTGGTAGGCAGTTGTCTTGAGGCATCATCATAGCTATAAACACTGCATGCTTCCTGTCGGTAGGAAAATCATTTATTGATAAACTAACACTATGAAAGGTGAAATGGAAAACTACAGAAAAGAACTAAGTAATGGCATTTTTCACATTCACTACTGGAAATAATAACAAAAAATAGATAATATCTCTCCTCTTTCCTTTTTTCTGATAAATGAAACATAAGGTTTCTAGACATCTCATGCTTATCGCATTTAGTTTCAGGCAAAAGGGTAACCAAATGACATAAAGGTTTGAAGTCAACTTAGCAGAAAGCTGAGTACAGTCCAGTCAAGAAAAAGAATATACAGATACTCGTGCAGTTTGCAGCAGAAATTGATTGAACTGACCATATGCTTATGTCTTTAACTAATTTTGAAATGTTTCCTATAGAGCTTACCATATGCTTATGTCTTTTAACTAATTTTGAAATGTTTCGAATAGTTTTAATTTTGTCAATTTCAATCACTCAGAATTCAAATAGTGCTCCGTTCAGAAAACGACGTAAGTTTGTACATTTTTTTAAGGATAATTTTGCTAAAGAAACTAGTCAGTGAAAATTAAACAATCACTTAATTTTGAAATGTTTCCTACTTAACAGTTACTACTTAACAATCACCAAATCTTATTTGGTAATGGAGTAGATTTTTAATCAGTAAAAGCCACACCTAACACCGTTTCTATAAGAGACAAACCTGTTTTTCACAAGGGGAACTGCTTGGCCAATGGTTGGCTCCAAGACTTGAACCTGCTTGAGAAAACGAGGCAGGATCACCACTGGGAGGAGTAGTGCCCATTAATTTGAAAGGTGGATCCTCTTGAGACGAAAAGTCAGAACTATCAAAAGTTGAAAGTGACACACATTCATCAAAATAAGCCATGGCTTCTTCTGATAATCGTTTTGACATCCTCCTCCTTTCAGTGCTAGACTGTCAAATAACAAAGATCGATCAGACGCAACATCAAAAAACATAGTATAAGAAATGCGTCAGTTGTATAAACAGCAGTGATACCTGAACGCCCTTTTTAACCAAATACCCGATATATGGTCAACATAAAAAACAATAAAATGTTCCTACAAGATGGAGACATGGGCTTGGTCCACGGAAATTTCTTTCTCTGTTCCGTCCCATTTCCCTGAACGGTTGAAGAGGGATAGTGCACTCACTTTTTCAGACAAAAGGTAAGAAACCAAGGATGACTCAAAAGGGAAAAAAACTTCTGTATATCGCACATCATGAGACAAGTAAGGTAAAATTAGTGACATTGGTTCTTCTGTTGAAGAGATCACCTTTCTTCCAGGACGAGATTTCTGTACATTCGACGTCTTCGGATCTGGAAGCACTTCCTTCAGTATTCTATTAAGCTCTAAACCTCGGTGCTCCTCAACAGCCAGATCAGCTCGAAGTTGTCTAGCTCGATCCCGAGACTGCATGTCACCATAGCCACTACTTAAATTAAGCTGTCTAACAACCAAATAAACGAAGATAAGCTAACGCATCTCAAACAGTAAATGTCCAATCGGAGATGTTTCAAATTATCCATATTCAGAAACCCAGGAACTAGACCTGTAGAGTCTGAGACTTTTTCTAATCATTTTGCTTTTCATTTCTACAATCTGATTAAGGAACCTCAGTTTGACATATATCTTCAATGATTGAACCAACTCCAACAGGTTAAACAAATATTTGATTCAGATGCAATGAAAGGAGCAAAAGGATTTCCCTTCAAATGCTGAAATTGAAGTAAAACTACCGATGATATTACAAGTATTGTGAATCAGAGCTAATTTGCTCTATATTACTTTCTTAGAGACTGCAGTACATAAATACACGAATAGGATTACAGAATAGGCTAGATAATCTATACAGATACATAATATAATCCTAGGTTAATGTCTATCTGCTATCTAATCTAAAAGATCTGCTTATGATTAGATTATAATATTATGAGATAATACATATCTTGACCACACTCCCCCTCAAGTTGGATCATAGATACCAATCATGTCTAACTTGCTGATACATTCCTCAAACACTTGTAGTTGAAGTCCTTTGGTAAACACATCAGCTGTCTGCTTCTTCGTTGGGACATAAGTTAGGCATATTCTCTCATATTCTATCTTCTCCTTGATAAAATGTCGATCAACTTCAACATGTTTTCTTCTTTCATGGTGGACTGGATTGCGTGTCATGCTCAGGGCTGCCTTGTTATCACAATAATGTTTTATAGGTGTCTCAAAATTGATTCCCAATTCTGTCAACACTCTATTTAACCAGAGACTTTCACACATCCCTTTTGCAACAACTCTTAGTTCAGCTTCAGCACTACTATTGGCTACCACCTTTTGCTTCTTCCTTTGCCACGTGACCAAATTTCCCCACACAAAAGTACAATACCCAGTGGTTCATCGTCTATCCTCTTCTGAACTTGCTCAATCTGAATCAGTATATACTTCGATTGTTCTTTGATCTCCCTTCTTGAATAGTAGTCCTTTCCCAGGAGGACCCTTTAAATACTGTAGGATCTTATAAACTGCCTCAAAATGCTTTCTCCTTTGTGCATGCATACAGCAACTTACAATACTCAAGGCAAAAGCAATATCTGGTCTCGTATGAGATAAATAAATTAGTCTTCCCACTAGTGTTTGGTATTCTTCACGGTTAACAAGTTTATCCTCTTCATCCACAAACTTTGTATTGTCAATAGGAGTGGTGCTTGGTTTGCATCCTAACATTCCAGTCTCTCTCAAGAGATCAAGAATGTACTTTCTTTGTGAGATGTAAATTCCTTTCTTTGATCTTGCTACTTCCATGCCCAGAAAATACTTCATTTCTCCTAAGTCTTTAACTTCAAATTCTTTCCTCAAAGCTGTCTTAAGTCTTGTAATTTCCTCTACATCATTACCAGTTATGACAATATCATCTACATACACAATCAAAATTGTCCTCTTACCTCCTCTAATTTTGAAAAACATTGTATGATTTGACTGAGCTTGTATATATCCTTCTATTTTTAGGACTTTGGCATATCTTTCGAACCACGCTCGTGGTGATTGCTTCAGGCCATATAGGGATTTTCTTAGTCTACATACTCTATTTCCTCCTTCCTCATCAAATCCTGGAGGAAGTTTCATATACACTTCTTCCTTTAGTTGGCCATTCAAGAAGGCATTTTTGATATCAAGTTGTTAAAGTGGCCAATCAAAGTTAACAGCTACCGATAACAATAGTCTGTTGGTATTTAGCATTGCCACAGGTGCAAATGTCTCCTTGTAGTCCATCCCATAGGTCTGAGTATAGCCCTTTGCTACCAATCTCGCTTTATACCTCTCGATGGAACTGTCAGCCCTATATTTGACTGTGAATATCCACCTACACCCCACGGGTTTCTTTCCTTTTGGCAGATCAACTTCTTCCCACGTTTCATTCTTTTCAAGTGCTCTTATTTCTTCGAAAACCGCTTCTCTCCATTCTGGAACTTTAAGAGCTTCTTGAATATTTTTGGGAATGTCAATTCTGTCCAGATTAGCAATAAAAGCTTTATATTGAGAAGATAGAGCATCATAAGAAACAAACCTCTCAATTAGGTGCTTAGTACATGATCTAGATTTCTTCCATAAGGCAATTGGCAGCTCTAAATCTGTGTTGTCTTCTTGATCCTTACTACTCTGAACTTCTTCGGTAGGGACCTGCACTAGTTCAGAGATTGGTATAGCTTCAAGGATAGCAAGTGTACTACTTGCTTTCTTTTTCCGAGAATACACCTTAAGTGTATGATCCGGTATAGCTATTTCTGTATTAGGATTTGTCTCTATAGGAGATGACATAGGCATTGGGATAGGTTCAGGTTCAGGCCGAGATTCATCACCACCAAACTCACTCCAATACTCCCCCTGAATCGAAGAATTGGGATAGAAGAAATCTGTCTCAAAAAAAGAGACATCACAACTAACAAACAACCTTTTTGATATAGGATCATAGCATTTATACCCCTTTTTGTGTAGCAGAATAACCCAGAAACAAACATTTTTTTGGCTCTTGGATCAAGTTTGTTGTGTGAAAAACTGTGAATAAATATTGTGCACCCGAAAACTTCTAAAGGAACGTTAGTTTCAGGATGAGTGGTAGTATAGGTTTCTTGAAATTTATGAAGTGGTGTTTTGAAAGAAAGAACATGACTACGCATTCTATTAATAAGGTAGGTTGTAGTAAGAACAACATCCCCGCAAAAGAATTTTGGAACATTGCTAGTGAACATCAAGGCCCTAGCTACTTCAAGAAGGTGTCTATTTTTCCTTTCAGCATCTCCATTTTGTTGAGGACTATTGACACAAGTACTTTTGTGGACAATTCCATGTTTTTGGAAGAATGTATGGAGACGTTGATTAAAATATTCAGTACCATTGTCAGTATGAAGGACTTCAATACTAGTTTGGAATTGATTTTTTATCATTTGATAAAAATTGATGAATACAGTAGAGGTTTCAGTTTTATCCTTCAAAAGAAACACCCAACACAAATGAGTATGGTCATCGATGAATGTAATGAACCATTTTGAATTGGTTCTATTAGGAACACGAGATGGGCCCCAAAGATCACTATGGATAAGTGAAAAAGGTTTTGTGGATTTGTATTTGGACCTTGTAAAAGAACATCTTTGATGCTTAGTAAATTCACAAGCGTCACATTGAACACAAAGATCTTTATTTATTGAAATGTTTCGAAACAACCGTGACATATATTGAAAGTTTGGATGACCTAACCTCTTATGCCATAACAATAGTTCATTAGTCTTAGGAACAATCGCGCTATTACCCAAGCTATAAGGAGTAGAATGACTTTCTTCATCTTCAAAGTAGTACACTCCATCTACCTCTTTAGCACTGCCAATCATCTTCCTCGATGATAGGTCCTATATAACACAATGAGTGGGGAAAAAATGAGCACTACAATTAGCTTCTCTTGTCAACTTACTGACTGAAAGAAGGTTACATTCTAGATTAGGAACACGTAGAACATAATTTAGTCTCATAGAATCTGTTACTTTGATATCTCCTTTTCCTGCAACTAAAGGGAATCACCAAACCTTTTCATGCCCAGCACAAGGAACATATGAATGAAACAAGTTATAATCATCTGTCATATGGTCTGATGGTCCAGAATCAACTATCCATCTCTTTCCTACTGCATGAAGATAAAAAAGCTTTTATGATATTACCTCTCATAGTAGCATTAGCAACCGTGCATGTCTTCTGTTGGTTGCTTGTCATTTTGGAGATTCTTTAGCACTTCCAATAGTTTCCCTAATGAAATATTCAGTTCACCACTTTGTTGTTTCTAACTATCTTCAGATTTTTCTGTTCCCCCTTTACTAGATACTTGATAGCCTCGATTTTTTCCTTTTTTGGGTTTCCAGTCTGGAGGCTTTCCATGGATGTCCCAACATGTGCCTTTGGTGCGACCACTTTGTTTACAACGCTCACACCACTTCTTATGACTTTTCTTACCACGTGACATCAGTGCAGATGCTTCATTAGTAGATACTGGAGATACATTTTGTTCTTCTTTTGGTTTCTCTTTTAGCATGATTTTCCTTCTTGCTGCTTCCCTACTAACTTCAGAAAACACTTCTTTAGTTGTAGGCAGAGGCACTCTACTTAGGATTCTTCCATGGACATCATCCAACTTTTTGTTGAGGCCAGCCAAAAATTCAAAGACTCTCTCCTTTTCAATTTTCTAGTTGTACATACACAGCATCTTCCTTGCACCTCCACTCTTCATCCAATAGAAGGTCAAGTTCCTGCTACAATGCTATCATTTCAACCCAATATTTTGTAACTTCTCTGTCACCTTGCTTCATTTTCCATAGCTTTGTTTTTATCTCGTAGATCTGTTATGCATCCTCTCCATCAGAGTATGATTGTCGCAATCCTTCCCAAATTTCTCGAGCTATTGGCAGAAACATAAAGGTGCATTTGATCAGTGGTATCATGGCGTTGATAAGCCATGACAAGACCATGGAGTTATCTCTCTCCCACTGTCGTGCAGCTTGCGGGTTTGTTGGGTCTGGAACGTTCTCATCTCCGATGATAAAGCTCAGCTTCGCGCGTCCTCTAATGGCGAGTTTCATAGCTTGAGCCCACTCCCAATAGTTTGTTCCATTCAGTTTGTCAGAGACAATGATAACTGAAACTCCTTCAAGACTAGAGGTCATTGATGACTGACCTCCAGTCTGGTTTGAGTATGGGTTTGCCGTGAAGGATCCCTCAAGATTGGAAGTCATTTCTTGACTTGTCGGGGTTGTCTCCTCGGTTTCACTATCTCTTTCACGTGGCTCTGATACCATGTGAATCAGAGCTAATTTGCTCTATATTACTTTCCTAGAGACTACAGTACATATATATACGAATAGGATTACAGAATAGGCTAGATAATCTATATAGATACAGAATATAATCTTAGGATAATGTCTATTCGTAAGATACTGCCATCTAATCTAAAAGATCTGATTATAATATTATGAGATAATACATATCTTGACCACAAGTACACTAGTGAATTCTTGCATTCACCAACTTGTTTCCATTTCTTATTGCTATCTAAAACTAGAATGTCCTCAACTCCAAACCTAGAACATGAAGAAAACAGGCTTTAACTGTTTAGAGTACATTGAGTTGTTTCAGACAGCTAAGATTTAAAAAAGGGAACATACCTGCTCAAGCTTATTGGCACATTCTCTTCTGATGTCCAGAACTAACTCAACAGCACATGGGTTCACTAAGTCTGGTGGAATGTCAGTTATGTTGGTTGTTGCAATATTAGCAACATTATTACTTCGTACAACCTGAATCAAGTGACCTTTGGAGTTAATTATCAACTACCATAAAACAGATTTCCTACATAAGTAGTGATAATTGCAACTGAATAAGCAATTAGTTTTCATGCGAGCACAACTACCCAATCAATAGATCTATTACAAGTGCCGAATGGACCAAATACAAGTGCCAGAATTTGAGAAAATTGAGACACAAGCCTATCAATTAGGATTAATTTCATTAGTTTGTGCTCATTCAGTACTTTGGTTTTTGTTTAATTGCAGTGGAACAATACTTTACTTAATTATTATTCCCAAATGTATTTGAAATTGTTTAGTGGTTTCCTAGTTAAAGTAGTATTAATAGTTTAGAGTTTCAATATTGTTTGCGATTCTCTAGGATTTATTCCTAGGTGGGTTTGCATCAAGTTTGTAATGTCAGAGGCAGTTGTTAGCACTGGGCTCATTCCAACATTCATGAAATCATTCAACCCAAAAGTTAATGCGATGGCTGAAGCCCTAAGACTTGCTTGTCTATTGATCTTCAAAAAGCTGACAAGCAAGCACCTGATGTGTGCATAGGTCCACAAAGGCCACATAGACCAATCAAATATTTCCAAAATTTATTGTCAAGGTTCAACTTCGAAGTATCGTCCTATATTTCATGTTTCAAATGCTTGTCAACTAAATTTCCTTATTTACTGTTTTCCCTTTTTCTACTCATAAAGTATTCTTTTAGCAACTACTATATACTGCTCAAACCAAATCAAGAAATATGTCATTCTTCAGGTTTCCATATTCAATGTTTGTTCAAGAATTAATATCAATACAAGGCAATATTCATTCTCATTTAGTTCTATGTTTGACTCAAGTAATGAGTACCCAACCCCCTTCCACACTCGAATATGTCCCCTACTTTTCCTTTTCTTGTAGTGGTGACTAGACTGATAATTTCAGAGCATGTAATGCACTATTATGATCGTAACTATGAAGCACATACTTTTCACAATTCTAAAGCTCCCTTATTGCTTTACTGTGGTAAAAAGTCTCATCTTAATTGACCTTATTCCCCTGAAAAGTTTACAGAAAAATTTCAATTCCAGAATATATCATAAAGCATGCTAGATCCCATAAAATCAGCAACTGCAGCAATAGCATTGCTGCCAAGAGAAAATGGTAGACAGCTTTCAGGATGATGTAAACTTATTCAAGAATAATATTGACACAAGGAGACTCGTATGGGGATTCTGAGATCCTACAAACAATGACATGTCATACAGACTACTCTTATGTAATTTTTTGTACAAAGAACAATGCTCTACATTCTATAAAAGGGCCATATTATCTAAAACCATAATCACATGATTTCTACTCGAGCTGGCCCAGCCTTTGCACACATAAACAAACATCATTTTAACTCACATATAATTTCTACTTGAATTGGAAGAGTTCCTTGTCATTTCAAAATACACCTCTCTCAATCCTCTAAAGCAAGTGTCCTTTTCAATGTTTCTCCTAATTTTTGGTATCTAGTATTTAACAAAATAATACAGGAAAATTCAAGAACATGTAAATTTGAACAAAATCATTCTTTTATATTTTGAATTAATCGCAAGGCTTTAAAAGCTCAATGTGTACATGTTTGTACCAGGATTCGATGTCACTTTTGACCAATATTAGATCATTGTTTAGCAAAGTAAGAAAGGAATAGAGCTTTCATAGAGTCTGAAAATAGACTAAACCAAAATATAATATGAGAAGCCATGTTAGAAGATGACCAAAAAGCTTTCATATCAGAATCAAGAAAGGAACTGACTGTTTCAAGGTCATCTTGGATGTCAGATATTGCTCGTCTTACTTCAGATCGAACAGTTTCATACATATAGCTAGAGCTGTCACCTCCATAATCATTCCTTTGAAATGACTGCAAAATGAAATACAAGAAATGAAGAAAGCAGTAGGAATTTTTTATTGACAGTTTACAATTATTCTCATCGGAAATGAACATCAAATATCATTTATTCATTACCATTTATAAATTATAATATCTATGAATTGGATGACGGCATATGAGTATAAGACTCCACATAGGGATCCGGTAACACCCTCCAGAGCTCACCTTCATTTGTTCATAAACTGCTTTGATTGTTCTTTCTTCAGCTTCTGAGAATGAAGTTCCTAAAACCATATCCTCCAGACTCTGAATTGGCGAAGAAGGCTAACAAAGAAACACATAAAAAACATAAATATATTATTACCAGGAAAGTCCTTCATTTCCAATGGTATCATTATTAATATGGATGACAAATAGTAATACCAAGTTTGAGGAAGAGTCAACTAGTCGGGACTGCAAGCTTTTGGTCTCATCAAATCCACTAGAGTCACTTCTAACAGAAGTATCCTTTCCCCCAACATTTGAGGTTGCACCTGTACTCCAATCATTTCTATTCTTATACTTAGTCAACAAACTAACATCTTCAACGGCAGTCTGCAATTGTAAGAACAACAAACCAATAACAAATACTCAAAAAATTTATTGTCTCAGTCTACCACAAATTAAAACAACCAAAAGGTCGTATATTTCACAGACAAACGGGGAAACCTTGGATGTCACGAAATGGCTCCTGGCCACTGGACGTCCCGACACCGAGCGAGCCCTCCGGCCAACATCCACGTTACTAGTTCTGGAGTCGCTTTTCTCGAAATCTTTCTTTCTGGAAACCGATCTGCCCCTCCTAGAATCGGAAGATGGGGACTTTGGCTTTAAGGGAGCACTTCTGGATGTGGGTTCATCCAATTTAGAAGTATTTGATGCAAATTCATCGTTTTTATCACTCGGAGAGATCGTTGTGTTACTCCAATACAGAGGATTGTCTCTTTTAACCAAGAAATCCCATGAAGAAGATGGTGTTGACGTTGGTGTTTGTGTCCGTGACGAAGGCGAGGCCTCAAGGTGGGATCTTGGGGTAGCACTTACGCTACGTGATCTTCGAGGAGGAGGTTTGTTACCGGCGATGCTTCTGCTTCGTGAAGTGGGATAATCTTTGTTTTCCTTGTCGGATGCTGGATTTGAAGCTCGCCTTGATGAGGATTTGAAGGCAGCTACCGCCATGGCTGGAAATGTAAAAAAACTGGAATCTGAAAATCACAGACTATTACAGGCAATGTGAAAACATAAATAACTTTTCTGAAAAAAAAAAAAAGAAACATGAAAAGATTCACAAAGGCTTGACAGATAAGAGTAACCATGTGCCTAAGTCCAAGGACTGTAGCAATGATGTATGACAAAACTTGTATTCGACTCTTTTAAGCGGCTTTGTCATTGACATTGTTTTCGTGTAATGGGAGGCAATAAATGGCAATTGCATGTGGTTTCTAAATTTTGTTTTATTTAATGGGAGGCAATAAATGGCAATTGCATGTGGTTTTAAAATTTTGTTTTATTTTAAATTAAACAAAATTTATTTAAAATAAAACATCTATTACATTTTTGAATGAATAATCTATAAAATAATATTATTTTATGTAATATTATTTTAATTATTGAAATTATTTTTATTTGAAACTTAACATTTTAAAATATTTTAAACTTAAATTATATTTATTAGATAAAGAATAAATTAATTTTTAATTTTTAAAATAAATTTTAAAGTAATTATAAATATTAAAATAATTTTATTATATTATATTAATAAAAAGTTAATTTTTATGATTTTATAAGTTTTGAAAACTGAAACCATAATAATACTTTTTTATTTTTGTTAAACACGTCGAAATTACTTTAGTTACTCTTTTTTTAATTTTAAAAAATTATCGAATATTCCTTAATATTTATTATTAATTTTAAAGGAGCTTTTTATCGTCAATCTCTATTAAATAGTTTTAACAATTATCATTTTATATATAAACAGCTATATGTAAGTAAGAATTTTTTATAATTATCAATTATATATATGGAATAATATTGTATGAATACAAGAGGACATCGTTAAAAAAAGCTCTTACACAACATCATTATATTATAACATGGATTTTCGTATTAGTTAAAGTGAAATAATATTTGGAGAAAATTAATTTTTGAGTTCATTAACATTAATTTAATTTATAAACAAGGTTATTGGTCAACTTAATATCATTTGGAATATCTTATTTTTTCAAAATTTAAAAGAAGAGTGTAAAACATTTAAAATATTTTTCTATCTCTTTTTTTCTCCTTGTTTCCATTTTTTTGTCTTTTTCTTTAATTTCTTTCTTTACTTTTTTGTCCCTTTATTTCTTTATTTCTTAGGCTTTATCTCTCTCTTTTTTTTTCTCTTTCTTTCCTTCTCTTTTTCTCTTTCTCTTTCTCTTATTGTGAGTAGCATATTTGGTAAAAGTGATGTAATTGATGTAAAATGCTAATGCAATTGCAAATTTTAAGTGATAAAACTACTTTAGAAGAGTGGTGCAATTGCTTAAGAAGATAAATGAAATATTTATATAAGAGAGATGCAAAAAAGCAATTTCTCTTTTCAAGTAAGGTAATTCTTTAAAAGAATGATACTACTAAGGAATGGTGCATTTGTTATGTTACAGATGCATGGGTATTGTGTATCATTCGTGTTGAATTAAGGGAGGCTCTAATCTATATTTTGACGATAATAAAGTATTGTTACTACTGATATTCTATTTTTAGTAATTAAAAGAAAGAAAAATTCAAAGTATTCAAATATATGAATCAATTAAGGCAAAAGACATGACATAGAATAACATGAAAGATTAAGTGATCTTTAAAGCAATAAGGAAGGAATAGGGATGGCAACGGGGCGGGTATGAGGTGGGTATGCCATCCCCCGTACCCGCCCCATGAAC
>JAOSBM010000004.1:18927560-18939668 GCA_027568955.1 Erythroxylum tenue
ATTTTTTTAATGGAAAACATACTTGACAGAGAACAAATGCATTGAATATGACTGTATTCTTCTCGACTGTAGCATGTTCATTGCTTTCAGGATTCAAGTGGAGAATTCTCCTTCCCCCAAAGTTGAGAACCAGAAGAACAACAATTTGATACAGAGCCTGAAATTGAACCACAATATCAGGAATTGCGTAGAAACATGAAGTAATAGCAGTTTATGCACACAGGTATTTTACTAGTATATATATCACATCAAAAAAGATACCTGTATGAGCAAGTTCCTCCACATGATGTTTGTTATAAGAGGTTCCCTACAAATACCAGCATTAATTAGTAGTCAAATCAGCACAAAATCAATTCTGGATCATCCGTTAAGACTTCCATCCACACTGAACGTCCATCTAATTTTAAAATCTTAATATACAACATGAACCTGTTACCAAACCTCTACAAGTCTACACACGTTACACATATGGCTTCAAGACCAAACAGCCACGCATTGAACTCCTAGACTAACTGTTATGTGGAGTTTGACTCATTCAATTATTTTTTATTAGTTTATGCATTCAGTTATTTCTTTTTGAGTTGTGATTCTTGTTTTGTAGGAGGGTGTTCCTCCACTTTCTTTTAATTGTTCCGAGTTGTAGGAGGGTGTTCCTCCACTTAGAAGTAATGCTCCCTTGATGTAGGAGGTAGTTATGCCTCACTCAGGTATTTAAACAATAACATCAATGAGAGTAGCGTCTTCCAAAATCAATTAAGTCTTTGAGCACTTAGTCTCAAGAGGTTCCAGGTTCCCTCTCTAGAGCCTGAACTCATAGCCAGCATAGGTCGTAAAAAGAAAACCCCCAACCTACCCACTCAAACACCATCCACATCCTTGACCAAAAGACCCATAACCAGATCCTTAACTCGGAACCATAATAAATTGGTATCAGAGCCAATAGTTATGGGCGACTCAATCCAAGACCAGCTTAACAAACTCTTCAACTTACTCTTAGCCAAGCAGCAAGCCAACCAGTCCAGAAATGAGAAAGTTGAACAACTTCACGCCAAAATGGATGCCATGTCTCTCGACTTGGAATCAGCAAAGAAGGGGCTATCTTCTTCAAGCGCTGAAAGTCAAACGAAAACAGGCAGAGACAAGGGAGTTTCTGGTGCGACAGTTTCTAAAAATTCTGGAGGAAACTTGATTGTGCCAAAATTCACAAAACTTGACTTCCCTCGCTTCAATGGGCTAGAAGACCCTTTGGGTTGGCTTAGCCGTTGTCAACATTTTTTTCGTCATCAATCAACAACTGAAGAAGAAAAGGTGAGCTTAGCCTCCTATACTCAATTGTGGTATATGCAGTTGTTGCAGGATGTTCCTAATCCGACTTGGGAGGAATTCTCACACCAATGCAATCTTCGATTTGGTCCTCCCATCCGCAGCAATAAATTGGGAGAATTAGCAAAGCTCAAGCAAATTGGCTTGGTGGCGGATTATCAAAACAAGTTTGAAATTCCGGTGTCTCGTGCTGGTGTCCTTACACAACATCAAAAGGTTCAGCTTTATCTCAGCGGATTGCAAGATTCTATCGCTATGAAAGTTGAACTTCATCAACCTAAGGACTTGGTGACCGCAATGAGCATGTCAAGGCTCTATGAACGTAAATTGTTCTCACGTTCTTCAGCCGTTAGGGACAATCGACGCACTGCTCTTATTCCGAAACTCCAACCAACCCGTTCGGTGAAACGATTGACTAGAGATGAGATGGACGAAAGGTGAAAGAAGATTGTTCTGGAACGATTTAGAAGAAACGGAAGATGTAGGTGATACAATTTCAGATGTGCAGGATCTAGAACTACCACCTGAGATATCGTTGCATGCAATTACTGGAATTCGAAACCCCCAATCCATGCGATTGGTGGGCGGCCGGAACGGTGGCAAGGCCCTAGTTCTAATCGATTCTGACAGTACTCACAATTTTTTGTCTGCATCAAAGGTAGCCGAATTGAATGTTGAAGTGAATGAGAAGAATGGATTGAAAGTTAATGTTGCTAATGGGGAACAAATTAACAGCCCAGGTATCTATAAGGGAATTCCGATTCTGCTGGGATCTAATTCTTTTTCTGTGGATTTATTTGTCCTGTCGTAACTAACTTTGACGCGGTTTTGGGGGTTAATTGGCTTCGCACCTTGGGACCCATTCTTTGGGATTTTACTGTCATGTGCATGTCTTTTTTTCTACAGGGGCATTTAATAGAATTGCGAGGCATACATCCATCCTCTTCTCCAGTACAATCTGAACTCAATGCTATACAGACATCCACAGATACGGACATTCAGTTGCAGAAATTATTGGCTGAATTCGTTTCTTTATTCAGTTCTCCAACAGGGCTGCTTCCAAGCAGGTCATGTGATCATCGAATTCCCTTGGAACCAGGAGCAGGGCCAGTTGTGGTTCGGCCGTATAGATATCCCCATGGTCAGAAAGATGAGATTGAAAGACAATGTGTTGCCATGTTACAACGTCATAATCCGACCAAGCCGTTCACCTTTCAATTCACCGGTGATCTTAGTTCCAAAGGCAGATGGTTCTTGGCGCTTATGTGGTGATTATAGAGAGTTAAACGCCAAAACAATCAAAGATAAGTTCCATATTCCGGTATTGATGAGTTATTAGAAGAATTAGGAGGAGCGAAATTCTTCACAAAATTGGATTTATTATCCGGATATTGAGAAAACAGCATTCCGAACACATCATGGTCACTTTGAGTTTTTGGTGATGCCGTTTGGACTCTCCAACGCCCCATCAACCTTTCAGGTCTTGATGAATGAGGTATTTAAGGCTTATTTGAGGAAATTTGTTCTGGTTTTCTTTGATGATATTTTGGTTTTCAGTCGAACGTGGGCCGAACATCTTCACCATTTGCGTCTGGTGTTTCAGTTGTTGACGCAAAATAAATTATTCCTCAAACACTCCAAGTGTACTTTTGCTCATACTCAAGTTTCTTATTTGGGTCACATTATTTCTCAAGATGGAGTGCAGGTGGACCAGTCCAAGATTTCAGCAATTATGGAGTGGCCCAAGCCCAACACTATTTGTGGCTTAAGGGGATTTTTTGGGCATACTGGTTACTACCGAAAATTTGTGCAGAATTACGGAACAATAGCCGCTCCTCTCACGGCTATGTTACAGAAGAATTCTTTCCGTTGGACTGACGAGGCTGTTACTGCTTTTGAAAGATTGAAAACAGTTGTGACGACAACTCCAATCTTGATTATACTAGATTTTGAGCTGACATTTGTTATTGACTGTGATGCTTCAGACACAGAAATTGGAGCAGTACTGTTACAGCAAAATAAACTGGTGGCATATTTCAGTCAATCTATGGAAATACGACATCAAGGCCTCCCAGCATATCAAAAAGAGTTGATTGGCTTGGTTAAAGCTATCAAACACTGGCATTCCTATCTTTGGGGTCGCAAATTTATCGTGCGGACAGACCATTATACTTTGAAGTTTCTTTTGGACCAATGTACTCTCTCATCACCTCAGCAACATTGGGTTAGTAAACTTATGGCTTTCTGTTTTACAGTTGAATACAAGGCTGCTAAAAACAACAAAGTTGCTGATGCTCTATCACAAAGAGATGCCGATCAATTTGTTCTCATGGCAATTTCTATGCCACAACTGAGCCTTTTTGATGAGATCCAGCGAGAACAACGCGATTCTGCGGAGGTCCAGCAACTAATCTCTGCAATCAACAATGGCAAGGCAGCAGACAAGTGGAGTTTTAAGCAAGGGTTACTCTTTTACAAAAATAAAGTTTATCTTCCCCTTAATTCTCCATCCATTCAAACCGTGGTTAGTGCTCTCCACAACCAAGGTCATGAAGGTTATCAAAAAACGCTGCACAAAATTACTCGAGAATTTTATTGGCAAGGATTAAAGCAGACTGTGCAGAATTTTGTCAGAATAAAAACACTCCAACCAGCTGGTCTCCTACAACCTCTTCCGATTCCAATTCAAGTCTGGGCTGATATTTCCCTTGATTTCATAGAAGGAATTCCTACTTCACAGGGAAAGAATGTTCTGCTGGTAGTCATCGACAGATTTTCAAAATATGGCCACTTTGTTGCTCTCTCTCATCCATATACCGCTGTAAGTGTTGCACGGTCTTTCTTTGACAACATTTTTAAATTACATGGGTTGCCGGAAACTATGGTTAGTGATTGAGATGTGACTTTCACTAGTTCGTTTTGGAAAGAATTATTCCGTTTGTGTGGAACAAAATTATGTTTCAGTTCAGCTTATCATCCACAATCGGATGGCCAGACGGAAGTCGTTAACCGAACCATTGAAATGTATCTTCGTTGCTTCACAAGCACTCAACCTAGCAAGTGGATTGACTGGTTATCCTGGGCTGAATTCTGCTACAATACAAGTTACCATTCAGCTCACAAGTCTACTCCTTTTGAAACAGTGTATGGTCGTCCTCCTCCTCGGTTGCTTTCATACCTGCCAGGTAGCTCTTCCATTGAAGCTGTGGACACTGCACTTAAACCAAGGATGAGATCCTGCACCAGCTCCGGGAAAATCTGCAGCGAGCACAACAAAAAATGAACTATGACCAATCGCACCGCCACCTAGAATTTTAGGTTGGTGATAAGGTTCTACTTCGTCTATAACCTTATCGTCAGAGTTCAGTTGCTAAACGAAGAAGTCAGAAACTTTCAGCCAAGTTTTATGGACCTTTTGTGGTGCTTGAGCGAATCGGTTCCATGGCTTATAAGCTAGACTTACCGGCAGACTCAAAGCTACATCCTGTTTTCCATGTTTCCACCCTCAAATGGTATCATGAAGGACAAGATTCTTATACTCCAGTGCTGCCACCAACTCCACCGACTGTTCCTCTTCGACCTCTGGTCGTTTTAGATCAACGTATTAAGGCAAGACGACTTGAGATTTTAGTCCATTGGTGTAATTCTTCTCCAGCAGATGCTTCATGGGAGAATGCTCAAGATTTTTCTTCCAAGTATCCTGAATTTGCGCTTGAGGACAAGCGCCCTTTGGGGCCGGGCAGTAATGTTACCAAACCTCTACAAGTCTACACACGTTACACACATGGCTTCAAGACCAAACAGCCACGCATTGAACTCCTAGACTAACTGTTATGTGGAGTTTGACTCATTCAATTATTTTTTATTAGTTTATGCATTCAGTTATTTCTTTTTGAGTTGTGATTCTTGTTTTGTAGGAGGGTGTTCCTCCACTTTCTTTTAATTGTTCCGAGTTGTAGGAGGGTGTTCCTCCACTTAGAAGTAATGCTCCCTTGATGTAGGAGGTAGTTATGCCTCACTCAGGTATTTAAACAATAACATCAATGAGAGAAGCATCTTCCAAAATCAATTAAGTCTTTGAGCACTTAGTCCCAAGAGGATCTAGGTTCCCTCTCTAGAGCCTGAACTCACAGCCAGCATAGGTCGTAAAAAGAAAACCCCCAACCTACCCACTCAAACACCATCCACATCCTTGACTGAAAGACCCATAACCAGATCCTTAACTCGGGACCATAATAGAACCCAAGACTTGGTAATCACTAAAGAAGATAAGACCATGGACACTTTGTTTAACAAGGATCCCAAAAAGCACCTAGGTAGGCAGAACATATGTATAACCTCTAGTAATTTAAAAACTTTTAGCCTTTTTACCTGAAGTAAAAAGGTCTTGTTCGACCATCGAAGATAGGAAATCAAGACATGATGAATATTAATCTCAACTGATATATGCAAGAGACAGACAAACTTTAAGAATCAAGTACTAGCAGCAGAGATCTTTTATTTAATAAAACATCTTAATAAATTCACAGATCACTCAATGCTATTCTCAAGCCAGCCAATGTTCAAGACTCTACTCAAGATGCTCCAGGAATCCAAAGGCATAAGGAGGTCTGTGTGTAAATTTAATAGTTTAAAAGATCTGCTAGCCCCTTGATATTGACTAAAAGTATTAATTCCCAAACACTATCTCTTCCTTATTTCTAATCGAGAAACTAAAAAAGAAATAAGTTACCTCCAATTACTATATGACCCACAGAAAACATTAAATCCAGTGGACCAGTAAGAAAGCACATGTTTAAACTAGAAAAGATTGATAAAAACATGGCAACATTAGATGGTCCTTACATTGAGAACGCATAAAACCCCATTAATTGAACAGTTCATCAAACCATGTTACAATAGTACAGCAAAATATATCCTCATTGGATGAAATTTAACATATCTGACGTAGTCCATTAGAACGAACCTTCTCCCAACTGGTGTTCTATGCATAAGATGGTCCGTTGGTGGTTCTGTAGCTAATGCAAGTGCTCCAAGTGTATCCATGATAAGATTAACCCAAAGAAGCTGCATCATTAAATTCAACAGTAAATTGAGTTCGATAAACCAAGATGGTAATTTGCAAAACTCAAATTCAGACCATGACTGCTCCAATGTTTCAACTCAACCAACAGAAAGTCATTCAGGAGAAAAACTAAGAATTCAAGAGTATGTTTGGATCATGAAAAGGTCTTTTCTCTGAAATAATAATAAGGTATGCAGAATAGTCTGTCTTCATTTTTACTCCATAATAGGGCAATAATCCATTGATAAGACATATTTCCAAAATAAACAAATTGGCATCATATTTAGAGACATCCACTTATCCTCTGTTTTCCATTCTACTCCCTATAACATCATTGAAGAAAATAAATTTTTGGTCCTCAATTTCAATTCCTGTTCCATTCCTACTATTTCATTTTTATCATTTAAGGGCTCCAACAAACCATAAGATTTCAAGGTAGTTCATTCTGTCAACATTATCAGGAATTTGTATGAGGTCAATTGCTACTTGAAATTGTAATTACAGATAATAAATGGATTATAAATTAGTTCAGATTTGAAATAAATGTTTTAAGAAATTATCATTCTCTACATTAACTTTTGCACAGCATGTCAGTTCAATGTAACCCTTATTAAGGACAACAATCTAAAAGTAGCCCTTGTCAAATACATCACATTACGGGGACTAAAGTTTGTTTATCCTGAATATCATTTTGTAGATACCATAATTTGGACTATGATATAATCATCAGAAATTTAAAAAAAAATTCTCAGAGAAAATTCTGATTTTCATTCTTCATAACTATTTTTTATAAATTAATCATTATTATGGCATATACAATAATATGAATAAAAAGATATGCTCCGGGACAGGAGAGAAAGTAAAAGGATCTAAGATAACAAATGAGAGGATCAGATGTTAACCTGTACTGCATTTAAAGGAACATCTCCAGAAGAGATGGCTGCAACTACATTTATCACAAGGGCTGCAACATTAACAGTAAGTTGAAACTGGATGAATTTCTGAATGTTAGCATACACAGAACGGCCCCATCGAACAACCTACATTAATACAAAGTTCAAAGTAGACCAAATTATTGCAAAGTAATCAAAGCATGTAGCTTAGGTAGATCCCTAAGTTTATAAATCTACTATCATCTTTTGAAACGCTTCAGATCAACCTTTTCCACTTCAAAGAAAAATAGTCATCTTTTCAGCTGAATCTTAAAAGATGTGTTTTCTAAATGTGAAAACATCAATTTTCTATTTAGAACTTGTGTAGGATCTTTCCTGGGTTAAACCAGTTAATATACATTCTTCCCATGAGAAATTGCATCTCTTATTTATGTTAGCTCGTGGTTATTAGGAACTCCCATTCCTAAGCATGTATTAGAAGTTAACCAATGTGTAATTATGTAAATTCCAAAAACTTCTCAGCGACAGAAATGGAAGTCACCCTTCTGATTTTCGACCTACAAACCTTATATTGTTAACCTTCTATGCCCTGGTAATAAGTATACTATCTATGTTTGTTACTTCTTTTTTTCTGTCGACAAGAAAGAAGACACACATATACATACACAAAGAGCAAGGACAGACAAGCTTTCAATAATAGAGTTTAACACAAGTAGATAATATTCATAACATAGATATATTCACAGACATATACTAATAATTTGGAATTAATAACAATGTTCTGATTTAGTAGACATTTTTTAGTCTATCAAGTTATATCCCTAAATATAACACACACAAAATTTTCTTCCTCAAGATGTTCTCTGTCCAAGAAAGTCGCTGAATTTATTTCTTTGTGAAAGGAATAATATACAAACCTTAACTACTGAAGCAAAATTATCATCCAAAATTATTATATCTGAGCTTTCTTTTGCCACTTCAGTCCCTTGGATGCCCATAGAAAGGCCTATATCAGCCTAAAGATACAAGAAGGTAATGGTATAATTGTTAATGATAAGTATATAGCATAGTCAAGCTGATAATTATATGGTATATATATCATAATCAAGAACAATAAGATATACCAGAATGCGAGATCACTCATTCTAAACAGTTTTGCCATTTGCAATGAAATGGAGAGATTCGTGCATATAGCACACTGAAAACTAATAGAATTTCATGTGCACGCACTAACTTGTCAAGGCATTAGCATATTTTGCAACCATATTATGGCATGGCAAAGAAAGCAGGGTAGCTCATGTACTTCTTTCACATATCTAAATCTCAAATTTACCCATTTAAGATGCGTAGGACTACAAAAAATCCTTGTATAAACGTGAACAAGACATTTGCATGCAATAAAAAAGTCCATGGGTACAAGATAGTTGCACAAAAGAGAAGTGACTTATTGATTCATGATGATAATGTAGTCATAAAAAAATCAATTGTGCACAGATAGTGCTTGAATATTTATACACAAGTCTACATCTGTGCATGCTTGTCTTCCACATTCTGTCCTCAGTATTTATCAAACCTTGATTTAACAAAAACAGAGATTTAAACCTCATGAAGTGCAGGTGCATCATTTGTCCCATCTCCGGTCACAGCCACAACTTCCCCTCCCTTCCGTAGGGCTTGCACAAGTAAAAGCTTGTCACTAGGGGATGACCTTCCCATCACCTACAAATAATTAACTATAAATTTGCATCTCACATCCTCAAAAAGCCAAAACTTGCAAACTCACATCTTGAGGAACGATAATAAGCCTATACCTTGAGAAAATTTTCTGATTATTGGACACGATCATAAACTATCTTAATATGTTACAAACATACCGTAATTTTTTTTGCAATTAGTTCTCTTTCCTTCTCAGAATATGCACGAAATATCCTTCCTTCAATGATACTTGGTTCAGTAGCATCTATTTTTGAATCAAGAATTCCACACTCAAAAGCTATGGATTTTGCCGTTTGAAGATTGTCTCCAGTGACCATGCGTACCTGTAGAACAATTCATTATATAAATTATTCATTTCCCCAATTCTGTAGATTTATAGTTGTTGAAGATATTCTAAATATTTGTAATTATGTATAATATTTGACGATGGGCTATATTTAGAGAGTTGACAAATTTGTGAGCAAAATTTTATGAAACATTATTTCATTCTTAATTAGTAAGATTAACTGTCTTTTTTGTTTCTAACAGAGGTCTTTAAATACTTGTACATCAATACAAGAAATATGTATTCAGCCATTTTCATAATTTATTCTCTACGGCATCAGAGTAGAAAGTAAAATGCTAGGGTTGAATCTTTTTTTTAAAATGTCTGAGATCACGTCTAGGACAAACAAGCCTTCCCAATCACCTTAGTTAGAACTTCAAACCATTTGAAACTCATCCAAAAACCATCTTATTTAGATTACTACAATCCTACTAAATGGTAACAATTTTCTTCGATGGTCACAATCAGTTCGCATGTATATTAGAGGGAGAGGCAAGATAGGAGATATTAAGAAGCCTAATGTGGAGGATCCAACCTATGCCGCTTGGGACACTGAAAACTCAATGGTGATGACATGGTTGGTCAATTCCATGGCTGAAGAGATAGGTGCAAACTACATCTGATACTCTACAGCAAAGGAGCTATGGGACATCTCTAAGATGTATTCAGACCTAGGAAATCAATTCCAAGTTTACGACTTAACATACGACTTGGGGAAATTTGTCAAGGTGAGAATTCTATGACAACTCATTTTAATTCTCTTAAAACGGTTTGGCAAAACCTGGACTTATTCAATGATTATGAGTGGAAATCATCCAATGATTGCAATCATTACAAGAAGATAGTGGATGCTAGCTAAATCTTCAAATTTTTTTTGCAGGTCTGATAATGAATAAGATGAAGTTCGTGGCCGAATTATTGGAAGAAAACATCTACCTTCAATTAGTGAAATATTTGCATAGATGAGAAGAAGAAAGTTGGGACATTTGTTGCTGGGCAAAGAAACCTATAGGGATAACTGGTTCTGTAGAAGGGTCAGTCCTGGCCATTCTAGAGGCTCAAGTCTACTGTAAACTTCCCAAAACCAGCATGCATGATACAAAAGTAACCTACACTGTCGAATATTTAGTCCTCAAAGTTAGGAGTTAGTTTCCTATTTTGTAGATATTAGGAAATCAGTATTTATTGTCATTATTGTGTTACTATTTTATAGGTGATAGTGTCCTTATTTAGTTATGTAGAAGTGTGTGTGTATATATCATGTACCAATTTTGATTTCAAATAAGAAGATTAATTCATTCAGAATCTTCCTGCTATCAAAGCCTAGGAAACCCTAGCCATCATCCTCACATTTCGACATCTTTCTCACCCTGGAATTCTCAATTTTTTTTCGGAAATCTCAAATTTTTTCTCTCTTTTCTCTCTGAAAAACAAAATCCGAAATGGCAAATGAAGCAGCCAATTCCGTCTCTGAGACATCTTCTCCTTCCAACCCAAATCCAGTCCAATCCAGTTCTGGAAATTCTGGAACATGTGAGAATCTATCTCTTATAATCACAAGTCATAAACTCAATGGACAGAACTATCTTCAGTGGTCCCAATCTGTCCGGATGTTCATCTATGGCAGAGGAAAAGAAGATTACCTGACTGGAGAAGTTCCAATTCCTGAGAAAACTGATCTGAACTACAAGAAGTGGAAGGCCGAAAATCACCAAATCATGTCATGGCTATGGTGAAAATTTTTTCCTATATGAAATGACTCAAGAAATACGGGAGCCAGTGAGAGAAACTTAATCCAGTTCTAAAAATACTTCAGAACTCTTCGCGGTGGAGACGGTTCTCCATGATCTTCGTCAAGGAGAATTAACAGTAACGTAGTATTTTAATATTCTAATTCGTCATTGGCAACAATTAGATATGTTTGAGTTTTATGAGTGGAAGTGTCCGGAGGACAACGGATTATATCATAAGATAGTGGAGCAAAAAAGAATTTTTAAATTTCTACTTGGTCTAAATAAAAGTTTAGATGATGTTAGAGGAAGAATAGGGAACAAAACCTCTTCCAAGTCTCCGAGAGACGTTTTCAGAAGTTCGTCGGGAAGAAAGCAGAAAGAAGGTAATGCTAGGCAATTAGCCGCCACCTCCAAACCCAGATAGGTCTGGGTTTGTTACTTGTAGTTCACAATCTCCAGCACCACTAGATAATCGCCAACTAAGAAAGGGACGGCCTTGGTGTGACCATTGCTCTCAACCAGGTCATACAAGGGAGACATGTTGGAAGTTACATGGAAAACCGGCGAACTGGAAGCCAAAAAGATCAGCCCAAGATAGTCGTGCAAACTCAGCCAATGTCACTGGGGAACAGCAGTGCACAACCAAATCCAGTCCCTTCACCAAGGAGCAACTAGACATGCTGAACTTGTTGCTGGTTCAATAGTAGGGTGCTTTGTCAAAGTGTTGTTCAGCAACAATCAAAACAGTGGATCATTGACTCAAGAGCATCAGATCATATGACAGGAGATGGGACACTTTTCTTTGACTATCAACCATGTCACCCTAATCTCACGGTGAAGATTGCTAATGGCACTTTATCTAAAGTGGCCGGGACCGGATCAATTCAAATATCACTTGGAATCATTCTTAAATTTGTGCTTTATGTTCCTAATCTTGATTGTAATCTAATTTCCATCAGTAAATTGGCTCGTGACAACCATTGGTTAACAACATTCTTTCCAAATGTGTGTGTTTTTCAGGAATTGGGTTCGAAGAGGAAGATTAGCAGTGCT
>JAOSBM010000004.1:18954446-18966017 GCA_027568955.1 Erythroxylum tenue
ACTTGAGTAATATGCATGCCAGATGGACTACTTTCTTACAGAAGTTTCCTTTTGTTATTAAACATAAGTCTGGTGTGACTAACAAGATGGCTGATTCACTTAGTAAGAGGACAGCATTGCTTTCTACTGTGTCCCAAGAGGTAGTTGGATTTGAAGTTTTAAAGGAGCTTTATGAGGATGATGAAGAATTCAAGGACATGTGGTTAAAGTGTATTCAGAAGCAACCTGCTGGTGAGTTCCATATCACTGATGGTTTTCTTTTCCATAGTAACCAACTTTGTGTTCCTCATACTTCTCTTAGAGAAAAGTTGATTCGTGACAAGACCACTACTAGTCTTGAAGACAAGTTCTATTGGCCTCAGTTTAAGAAAGATGTTAGAAACTTTGTGAAAAGGTGCTATGATTGTCAGACAACTAAAGGAAGATCACAGAATACTAGTTTGTATATCCACTCCCTATCCCAAAAGATATTTGGGAGGACTTGTCTATGGATTTTGTCCTTGGATCACCTAGAACACAAAGGGGAGTCGATTCTATTTTTGTGGTAGTTGATAGATTTTCCAAGATGGCGCATTTCATTTGATGTAAGAAGACTATCGATGCATCTAATGTGGCTAGACTTTTCTTTAAAGAAGTGGTAAGATTGCATGGAATTCCTAGATCCTTTACATCTGACCGAGATTCGAAGTTTCTTAGTCGCTTTTGGAGAACTTTATGGAGGATGTTTGATACTTCTTTAAACTTTAGTGGCACTGCTCATCCACAAACAGATGGTCAAACTGAGTCACTTAATAGGACTCAAAGAAATCTATTGAGGAGTATTTGTGGAGACAAGCCTAAGCAATGGGATTTAGCTCTAGCTCAAGCTGAGTTTGCCTACAATAGTGTTGTCCATAGTGCTATTGGTAGATCACCATTTTCCTTGGTATACTTGAAAGTTCCAAAGAGTACTGTTAATCTGATAAAACTTCCAAAGTTACCAAACTTAAGCATAGCAACTAAAAATATGGCCAAACAAGTGAAGACTGTGCAAGAGGAGGTTCGAGAGAGACTTGAAAGGACTAATGCCAAATATAAAGAACAAGTCGACAAACACAGGAAGTCTAAAACTTTCCAAGAAGGTGACGAAGTGATGATTTTCTTAAGGAAACAAAGATTCCCTACTGGAACCTACAACAAATTGAAGCCAAAGAAATATGGTCCTTATGAGATACTAAATAAAATCAACGACAATGCTTATGTTATCAATCTGCCTGAGGAGATGGGAATTTCAAAGACTTTTAATGTTGCTGATATCTATGATTTTCATGGAGAAGAAGAGCTATATCCTAATGACAAGTCGAGGTCGAGTTTTTTTCAAGTGGAGGGGACTAATAAAGGATCGAGCATCAATTGATGTCATAGACCCACCTCATTCTTGGTCAATGTTCCAGTCTTATCACTGCAAATTGTTGTTGCTGAGCCCATAGTTTCACAGGCTGAAAGCCTACGGACCTGAAGATTAGCTACTGTTAGAAATTTGGGAACAAGAATGTTTAAGCTAAGACAATAAATATGAAAAAACAAATTGATACTTGCCAAGGCTTTATCTTCCATCATCTTCCGCATTGAGTATGCCAACCTAAAGAACAGTTATTGGAAAGAAGAAGAATGACGCACATACAAGCAAATTGGAAAATGTAAGGTTAGTTTTAATTCTCATTTCTAATACTTACGTCAAGGTAACAGCCAAAGGAAGGCCCTCAGGGACAGCAACCACAACAATAGTTACCTAAATGTTTTTGTGGTCAGTGAAAAAATTACAATGCAAAATAATAATAATAATAATAAACATAAAACATACCCATGAGCTGCACTTACTGCAATGGTGACTATTTTGATTACTCCATCTATAGCTGTACTAAATTTCGTCTTGCCTCTAACAAACTGGGGACTTCCATCGGGATTTTCCGTATGCCCAGTGAAGTATCTAAATCAATTTCTAGACGTTAAGCTAGTACACAAGTGTCATAAGTCTTATTTGAAGATTAACAACTTACCTGCCCAATAGTACAGCAAGCACAAGTACAGCTACTGAAAGCCCAACAATGCCTATGAATGTAGCAACTCCATTTAAACGTACCTATGTCAAGTAAGAAGTCTATTCTTAGAAGTGGACCCCATGAACAATATAATACCATCACAAAAATCATAAGGTTAAACCTGCAATGGAGTCTCTTCACCAGTTTCCTCTGCAATACTTGCCATTAACAATCCCCATTCAGTGTTGATTCCAACACTAGTTACCTATAAAATAGGAAGATAAATATTCTTTATTCTAAAGAAGCATTGGATTCCTTTGCAAATTGAAGATATGAGCATAAAATAAAACCTAAATAGGATAAACAAAAAAAAGATTTCCTTTGATAACTAATGTCAAAATCATAATCACAATGTCAACCAAATATAATAAATAGTAAACTTACATGCAGAACAAAGGAAAGATCCCAAAATAGTAATTTGTGTAAAAGACAAATATCAATAAGGCAAATCATGATAAGTCCACCCACCGTCAAAAGTTTACAAATAAAATCCACAGTTTTCATTTACACACGCTTACATAAAAGCATGTATGTGCAGTTGCTATGTAGCAAGCAAAGCACAAAGTTCATTTGTTGTAGTTTTTGGTTTATTTGACAAGCCAATCAATTGATTGTTTCAAGGAAGATATTGGAGAGAAGAGATGCAATCTACTTATCCTCAATAAATCATTCCAATCAAACAACAAAGCTCAGAGGATTCACAATGTTTTCATAAAGAATAAGAGAATTTGGATTTTAAAGCCAAGGCAGGAAATGTCCGGAACCTTGAAGGAAATCCTAGCAACAAGAATATGGATGCAACAATAGGTATTCAATAGGATTGGCAATGGAGAAAGCACGACCTTTTGGTATGACAATTGGCATTATAAAGGTCCCCTAAATCAGGTAGAAGATGTTCAGCCCTTGAAATTGGTGGTGAATCCAAAAACTAAGGTGAGAGTATTAATTAGAAACAATCAATGGATATGGCGATTCCATAACAATAGAAAGTGCCAACCTTATAATGGAAGAATTGCCTAGATGTCAAGAGGGAGAACAAGATGAAATTTAGTAGCTAGCCGATAGATCAAGGAAGAGCAGCACAAAAGCATGCACAACACTTTTGCAGATTCAGCAGAACACAAGGCTAGAGTGGACAAATTTAGTATGGGACAGTGACATCCATCCATCTCATTCATTTATCTTATGGATGGGAATCAATGGAGGATTGCTTACGAGGGACAGGATTAAGTTCTCCATTAACACATTGCAGTGTGAGTTATGTAGTACAGAAACGAAAAATCTGGAGCATCTTATGATTAGATGCAGATATATCAGGCAAGTCTGGGATCGGATGCAAATTATTCTCAACTTGGACAGACCAGTGGACTCTCGAAGTGAAACTATTACTTGGTTGGGTAACCTTAGACTGCATAATGTAGTTGATCTTAAAACAATTAAGTTAAGTTGGGCAACTTTGGTGTACTACATCTGGAAGAAGCGAAATTGCAAAATTTTAAATTTTTATGTAACAAAGCCGAAGCATAGAAAATTGCAGATTGGCCATGTTAGCAAAAGGAATAGCAGCAAATATGTCAAGTAGTATGAAGCGAAGATGGAAATTGGAGTAATACTGGTTTATGTGGTCTCATAAGTACCCCTAAATATTAAGTAGACATTTACTAGGAACCACAACTCTTTGTACTGTAGTCTTTTTGGATTATCCTTGACCTTTTGTATTCTAGATGTAATTACTTTTAATTAATCAATACTTTAACTTTCGAAAGAAAAAAAAGGTTAGAGGATAAATAGGTATAAAGGATCAAGCCAAAAGTTATTGGATTACATGCATAGTAGACAAAAAAGACAGAAAGGAAAAGAGAAAAGAGAAAGAATACATAATTACCAACATGGTACCAATGCCATCGGCTACTTTGCAGCCAGACATTAGAAAGGGTGTCTTGTGATCCTTGTGAACCTACAATAGGAATCATATTAAGAGAGAATAAATCTCAAAGTTAAAGAGACTCAAAAGATCTAATAGGAAATAAACAATTGGCTAGATAACGCACAATCTTGCTTTCACCGGTCATGCTAGATTCGTCAACTGCAAGGGAATGACCAGTAACTAAGATCCCATCAGCTGGGACCTAAACAAAAAACGTCAAGAAGTATTAGCTTCTTGCAGTAAATTTCAAAATGCAAACTCAATTTGAGCTCAACAGATACAAAGCTCACCTGGTCTCCTATTTTTAGAGGTACAACATCACCAACAACAATGTCAAATATTGAGATTTTCATTATCCTTGCAGCTCTCATAACCTACACAAAGTTGTACATGCATCAGAAAGCTAATATGAAGATGAATAAAAATGTAAGGCACTAATATGAGCAAGTACATACCTCTAGCTGTATATTTCTTTTTTCCTCATTTAAACTTTGAAACTGGAGAGATTGACGATAATCACTTACAGCTAGTTAACAAAATGTCAAAAAAGAAAATGTTGAACGGGATTGTCAATGTAAAGAGAATGCACTCTATGTTAGAGATTTAAATGCCACGTGAAATCGGTTCCAAATGCCAGGCGAAAAAGGTGCTAGAACCATATAGTAAGATTTGCATGAGATTGCATTAAACTTGAGCAAACACAACTTGATTGAAAGCAATTAATCCTCTTTCAGTAGTCAAATCAGCAAGGTCATCAAAGAAGAAAAGACAAAGGAAGATTAAAGAAGAGCAAATGATATGGATTTGACATGGACTGAGCCAATCCCAATACCAAATTAAGCAAATAAACAAAACCACCATCAAAGAGGTGACTCAAGACTGATTAAAAAAACACATCTATATAACTGTTTAAACATGCCTATAGAGCAGTTATTTTATGGCCTAGAAAAAGTAGACTAGGTCAACAATGAAGAGCTCTACACACTCAACAATGTTATTTCAATTGGTTGGAAGGAAAGAGAGAATTTGAAAAGGAAGGATAGATCTATAGTAACATCCAACATAACAAAATATTGTTGAACTCCTAAGTATAGATATCAACTTCATTCTTTTCTATTCTTTTATCTATATGGAAATCAGATAAAACTGGAAAAAGAAAACTGTAAGCACAAGTCCAATACCTGTAACAACTATGACAAGAATAACAGCAAAAGCAATGCTGGCACCATCATACCATCCTTCATCCACACCCTATGGAGTATAGAATATATGAACACAGTCAACATTATTCTGAAGCAGGCAAGAATAGTTCAAAGAATTTTCCATTCCCTTCTTACTGAGAAATTCCAACGCTTGAAAAAAAAAAAGAAAAGAAACAATGAGCCACTAATTTTTTGACATACTTGTTATATGGCATGCATCTCACACCATGTATTCATTAATCGTGGAATATGGAACCTAGACCACTAACTGAAAAGATGCAAACCATGGAGAATTTCACATAAGGGAAAATCATGTATATTAATTGATTAATTATATTTTCAATTAGTGTCCAATTATATAAAATATATCATAAATCATGGAATTAGACAGCATCTTATAAATTATGGGATTAAATATTGTATTATAATATCCCATAAATTATGATATTAGAATTATTAGTTTCCATTTATAAGTATTAGAATTTTGTATATAAGCTAAGCCTACTATAAACAATTTAATGCACAATTCCTATTCAAATTCTATGACGATATTAGAGCCATATTAGGCTCCTTGGATTAGTCGTTTCCAACATTTGTTGAAAACATATTTTTGTTTTTTCTCTTTTTGGTTCACCCTTCATTGCTCCACCTTATTTCCTTCCTTGCATTTCAGCTTTTATTGTTGTCTCCTCCCTGTTTCATTTCTTTGATGTCAGCTTTCGTTACTAATTATTGTGCCATACCCGATGACTTTTTAATAACTATAGCTGGTGTAGAGGACGTCAAAATAAGCCCATCAGTAAATTTAAGAAATGTTCATGTTCAGAAACTATATACCAACCATGTTTTCATATAAACAATCACTCAAGATTTATGTTGTATCTAAGACTTACTGTATGTATTCTAATGCATTGTGACCCCAAGAGAGTAAGAGAGATAAAGAATTTTTCCTCTCAATCGTCTTCAACGTGGAATCAGAGCTCTAGGGTTTCTTTGTCAAAATTCCGAGTATTTGAGATGAAGTGTGCGGAGGATGCTACAATCCTAAAGAATTTCATTGAGAAAGATCGAGTATATGATTTTTTGGCTGTTTGAACCCAAAATTTGACCCAAGTAAGAGTCCAGATTATTGGTAAAGAAGAGATGCCATCATTGGAAGAGACAATCTTGTCAATTAATTCTGAGGTGAGTAGAAGAATCACGCTTGAAGTTCCAACAACCGAAGGGACTGCACTAGTGACAAAAGGAGATCAACAAGAGAGAGGGAGGACTGACAAAAATCCCAGTTGAAGGATAACAAAGACAACTTGTGGTGTACATTTTGCAAGAAGCCGAGACACACCAAAGAAAGATGTTGGAAATTAAATGGTAAACCACCAAGTTATAAGTGAGGAAACCATGGGGGGCAACCAAGGTTTCAGTAAAGAAATTAACCTCAAGCTCACTCAGCTAAACAATTCAACGAAGAAGTAAAGGTGGACAATGGGGGATTCAGCAGTGAGGAGATTGAAAAATTGAAAAACTTGCTAGATTCCCATGAAAAACCATCTGAGGCTTTGATACGACACCTTCACCTATTCTTAAGACTTATTTTAGGAGGAAATTTAGAAAAGCACATGAGGATCACATGGGCCAAGATTTAGTCAATCAGTAGTTGATTCCAACACACATTCAGTAGTCACATCCCATTATTTTAGCTATTCTATTATTTTACCGATTGGCTTTATCTTTTATTGTTGCGTATCCTTAGGAATAGATTATGAGTTATCCTTGGGAATAGATTATGAGTTGTTAGGAGTCTAGCCTTATAAATATCGAATAGTTAGAGCAAGTGAGTAGGTTTGAGAAATTAATTCCTTTGTTTTGGAGTTTAGTCCTCTCCATACGGACTGACTTGAGAGTTTAAGATTCTTGCTCTCAAATTTATCAATAAAATTATATTATTCAGTTACTTCTATTTTCCTTCTTTTCTGGTTCCTATCAATTTGGCATTAGAGCCATGGCTATCACTCGTTCATCCACCAATGACCCACCACCACAAACCCATGATAATATACCGGAACCAATATCCCAACAATTAGCTACCATAGCCTCTCGTCTTGAGATATTTGACACCATAGTTGTTGATGTAGCTACGTTGAAAGCTCAAGCTAACAAGGGGAAGAAACCTGAGAGTAGTAATGATCGGCGAACAAGGGGAAGATCTCAAACGATGAGACAAATGACGTAGGAGAACAATACCGGGGTTATAGAAGTACCACGCGTCCACCTTATACTAAGATAGAATTCCCAAAATTTGAAGGAGATGATCCACGTGGTTGGCTTTTGAAGGCTGAGAAATACTTCAAGTATTATCAAACACCCGAAGAATCGAAAGTTGACATAGCGGCTATGTATTTGGAAGGTGATGCACTTGATTTGTTCGCTTGGATCAATTCCGAGAGAACCATTTTGTATTGGGAGGAGTTAGTGAACGCGCTTCAAGAACAATATGGTCCTGCTAAATTCCAGAATCCCGATGAATATCTTTGTGTTGTTCGTCAAACGGGTACAGTACAAGAATATCGTCAAGACTTTGCTAAACGATCGGCTCGAGTCAAAAATTGGCCTGAACATTGTCTCTTGGGAATTTTCCTTAATTGGCTACGAGATGAATTGAAATCTGATGTGAGAATCCACAAGCCCAGATCTGTTTATCGGGCTATGAGTTTGGCACTAGAGTTTGAACAAAAGACCAATCTTAAAAGTAGGCCAAAAGCAAATCAATGGGTCAACTCTAATAGGCCCAATACCTCACAGGCCTCACAAGCCCAAACTTCCAATTTGTCACGTGTAGGTTCATTCACCAGCAACCCAACAGCACAATGTTCCACATCTGCTTCTGCTTCTGCTTCTTCACGACCAGCAACGCTGTGCACTTGGGACCAGGAGAGACAATTGCGTATTTCGAAGGGGTTGTGTTTCCATTCCAACAAGAAGTTCTCTCTCGGCCATCGCTGCAAGGCCGCGACCCTCAATCTCTTGGAGATGGCCGATGACGACGGCAATGGCGCACCAGCAAAGGCTTTGGCTAAAAACAAAGTTGAACGCAACGGAACAGGGGAATATGCCGAGATTTCCTTCTTTCCGCCTTGAGGACAAGGCGAATTTCCAGGAGGGATGCATTGATACGACACCTCCACCTATTCTTAAGACTTATTTAGGAGGAAATTTAGAAAAGCACATGAGGATCAAATGAGCCAAAATTTAGTCAATCAGTAGTTGATTCCAACAACACACATTCCGTAGTCACATCCCATTATTTTAGCTATTCTGTTATTTTACCGATTGGCTTTATCTTTTATTGTTGCGTATCCTTAGGAATAGGTTATGAGTTATCCTTAGGAATAGATTATGAGTTGTTAGGAGTCTAGCATTATAAATATTGAATAGCTAGAGCAAGTGAGTAGTTTTGAGAAATTAATTCCTTTGTTTTGGAGTTTAGTCCTCCCCATACGGACTGACTTGAGAGTTTAAGATTCTTGCTCTCAAATTTATCAATAAAATTCTATTATTCAGTTACTTCTATTTGCCTTCTTTTCTGGTTCCTATCAGGCTTGTTCATTGCATGAATGTCTCAGATACAACCTACACCAATTCATGGATAATTGATTCTGGAGCTATAGACCACATGACTCATTCATCACATTTTTTCAATGCCTATAACCCTTGCCCTAGTAATAGGAAGATCATAGTGGCAAAGGATCCTTGGCTACCATTGCAGGTATAGGAAACACCATGGTTACACCTACCCTCACTCCTAAAAATGTACTTCAGGTGCCAAAATTATCAACCAACCTTGTCTCAATCAAAAAACTTACTCATGATCTTAAATGCCTTGTAATTTTTTCTCCTACATACTGTGTTTTGCATGATCAGGGCTCAGGGAGGAAGATTGGACTTGCTAAGGAAAGGAATGGCCTCTACAACCTTGATTCATCTCAAAGTATTATGAATAATTTATCTGTCTTTGTTTAGTTCTTCCAATAAAGAGACCATTTGGTTCTATCATCTTCGCCTTGATCATCCTACATTTAGAGTCCTTAAATTCATGTTTCCAAACTTGTGCAAAGGGTTAGACATTTCAGATTTTCATTGTGAAATTTGTGAGTTGGCAAAACACACTCGTATATCTTTTCCTATCAACAATAAAAGAAGTTCTAAACCTTTTCATTTGATTCATAGTGACATATGGGATCCTTCTCCTATTTCAAATATTCCCGATGCTAGATGGTTTGTTACATTTATAGATGATTGTACTCGGGTTACTTGGCTTTACTTACTAAAACAGAAATCTGATGTTAGCACTCTTATCCCTAATTTTCTTTCTATGATTCACAATCAATTTGGGGTCAAAATTAAGAATTTTAGGTCCGACAATACTAAGGAATACTTCAACCACACAATGACTCCAGACTTTTAAAAGCAAGGGATTATTCATGATTCTTCTTATGTTGACACACCCCAACAAAACGGTGTGGCTGAACGTAAAAAGGGGTACTTACTCAATGTGACTAAGGCCTTACTTTTTCAGGGAAATGTTCCAAAATCTTATTAGGGGGAGGTCATCCTCATAGCTACTCGTATGATCAATAGACTGCTCTCTCAAGTTTTATCCAATAAAAGTCCCATGGAGGTCCTCAACACGTTTTATCCAGAGTTTTGAAGTTCTAATGGACTCGTTCCTAGGGTGTTTGGTTGCATAGCCTTTATTCACATTCATAGTCAATCAAAGAGGAAAATTAGATCCTTGACACACAAGTGTGTTGACAAAGAAGAATGCATTTCTCTGGTCTCTTGCAGCAGATATAGCATTTCAAGAACTCAAGATTGCCCTCACCACAATTCCCGTTCTCAGATTGCCTAATTTCGGCCAACCGTTCATTGTAGAATGTGATGCGTCATTAGATGGAATTGGAGCTATTCTATTACAAGCTGAACACCCCATTGCCTATTTCAGTAAGGGTTTCTCTCTCTCTCTTCATTATAAATCTACTTACGATCGTGAATTATTGGCTTTAGTTTTGGCACTTCAAAAATGGAAGCATTATCTATTGGCGCAACACTTCTTTGTCAGTACTGACCATGCCAGCGTCAAATACCTCACCAAGCAGCGAATCACCACTAGTGAACATCAACACCTCCTCATAAAGCTTTTTCCTTTTGATTTCACTATTATTTACAAGACAAGGAAGACAAACCAAGGAGCTGATGCTTTGTCCAGGAAGCCACAGCATGCAGATTTCCTAGCATTAGCTCTTCCTATCAATATGGATTTCATGCACCTTCCTGAAGCATTAATGCAAGCCATATACGCGATCCCTGATAGAAGAGCTTCAACAAGATCCATGGTCCAAATCAAATTTCCATCTTGCAGACAAAAAGTTGTTCTACCAAAACAGATTGGTCATTCCTAAAGACTCTGTTCTGCGACAGAAAATATTAGCCGAATGTCATTATTCTTTGGTAGGTGGTCATGGAGGTTACCTCAAGACCCTCAAACATATCACAACTAGTTTTTTCTGGCCACGCATGAAACAAGATGTGAAGCACTATGTTCAGAATTGCATAATCTGTCAACAAAATAAATATCAAACTTTAGCTCCGGCTGGCCTTATACACCCACTACCAATTCCTGAGTGTGTGTGGGAAGATATCTCTATGGACTTTATTCTGAGGCTTCCAAAATCTAGCAGATATGACACCCTCCTGGTGGTGGTGGATAGGTTCACAAAGTATAGCCACTTCCTTCTACTGTCACACCCTTTTACAACCAAGACAGCGGCTAGTCTCTTTTGTAAGGAAATTGTCAAGTTACATGGTATTCCTTGTTCCATTTTGTCAAATCGAGACGTCATTTTTCTTAGTGCGTTTTGGCAAGAGTTGTTCAAACTAAGAGGGCGCTTGGTTCACAGAGGGCAATAAGAATGGGAATGAGAATGAATATAGTAAAGAATGGGAATAGATATAATCATTATAATTATGATGGTTGGTTAAGATGAAGGAATGATTACCATTACTATTGATGGTGGTTAGTTTGTTAAAAATGTTGAGAAATAAAAATTTGTTAAATTTTTGTTTTATATCAATTTTTAAATATATTTTAAATGATTATTTTTAATTTATGCACTCTAATTATAATGAAATAATGATTAAAATCAAGTATATTGCGGTTTTTCCTTTCCAATAGCTCTTGAAGAAGAAAAAATACTCTAATATTTTCTTGCATCAGCATATCATTAGTTACATAATATCCTCAAAATATAATTTAATCATCCAAAATATTGTGCAATTCATCGACACAACCATAATATCCACCATT
>JAOSBM010000004.1:18966117-18977135 GCA_027568955.1 Erythroxylum tenue
CAAATGATGTTATATTTTAAGTAATTAATGAATAATATTTTAATTAATTACATTGTAATTAACTAATTAATTAATTATATTTTAATAATTACATCTTAATTATATTTTAATTAATTATATTTTAATTAATTAATTAGAATTTTATTAATCGTTAATTAGATTATATTTTAATTAATTAATTAGATTTTATCTTCATTAATTATTTTAATTAATTAATTAGATTTTATCTTAATTAATTAACTATATTTTATATTTTAATTAAATATATTTTAATTAATTACATTTTAAATATATTTTAATTAATTATATTCAATTAAAAAATATTAGTGTTGGTAGGACATGGAGGGTATGGGCCATTACCTAAAACTTGGGTATGAAAAAATTATTTAATCAATCATAATAAATAACCAACCCTTACCATTCATTCCATTCCCATTGATTTATTCTTATACCCCATAACCAAGCACCCCCTAAGCCAAACCCACTTGCAGATGGGGACCTCTTATCATCCAGAATCTGACAGCCAAACCAAAGTAGTAAACCGCTGTCTTGAAAACTATCTCAGATGCTTCGCACATGAACAACCATCTTCGTGGAGAAAATATGTTTCTTGGGCTGAATACTCCTTCAACACGAGGTTCCATACTTCAGCAGGAACTACACCATTCAAACTACTATACGGTCGAGATCCTCCCACTCTTCATCCTTTTGTTCAAGGCGAAACTTACATTGCGGAATTGGAAGGACAATTACTAGCTCGCGATGATATGCTGAAACTCCTAAAGGAACAATTGCTAAAAGCTCAATCTCGCATGAAAGCTCATGCCGATGCCAAATGTCGAGAAATTTCTTTTGAAGTAGGTGACGCAATTTATCTTCGCATTCAGCCATTTAGACAACGTTCTTTAGCGAAACGAAGATATGAAAAATTATCTGCTCGTTATTTTGGGCCTTATACTGTGAAACGCCATGTAGGACCTATGGCATATGAGTTAGATCTACCGGACACTTCCAAAGTCCATCCTATCTTTCATGTATCCCTATTACGACAAGTGCAAGGCCAAGTTCCTACCATACAAGCTGCCTTACCTATTGCAGAAAATTGGGAGTTAGTCGTATAACCTACCAACATCCTAGCCCACCGCTGGGTACTACAATCAGGTATCCCTACTCTGGAGTTGCTTGTGCAGTAGTTAGACCGTCCTCTACAAGAAGCTTCTTGCGAGAATTATGATCTAACGGCTAAACAATTTCCTAACTTTCGCCTTGAGGACAAGGCGAGTTTCCCAGGGAGATGCACTGATAGGACCCCACCACCCGCAAGGACTTATTATCGAAGGAGGAAACATGGAAATGTTGAAGGTGCTGAAGAAAGTTGAAGAACCCAAGGTTCACGTCTAAGGCAGTTAACAAACGTGCACATACTTGTAGATTTATTTCTTTTATTTTTGTAATTAGTTAGCAATTAGTTATTTTCAGTTGTTATAAATAATTGTAAAGAATTACATTTGAGGCATAAATACAATTTAAATTCTCATATATTTGGAGCTTTGTCCTCTCGATACGAACTATTCGTACATTACAAATTGAAATACCAATGATTGCTATCACATTTGCACCTGTGGCAAAGATGAACACTATTAGGATTCTACTATCCCTAGCAACACATTTTGATTAGTAGCTTTTACAGTACAATGTAAAGAATGCATTTCTTCATGGAGACTTAGATGAAGAAATTTACATGGATATCCCTCCAGGATTTGAAAAAGAAACAGGGATAAAGTTTGCAAGTTCAAGAAGGTCCTTTATGGACTAAAATAATCACCAAGAGAATGGATTGGAAGATTTAACAAAGTTATGAAAACATCTGGATACCAACAGAATCAAGGTGATCATACTCTTTTCATAAAGCACTCATCTGCAGGGGAGTGACGGCACTTCTTGTGTATGTCGATGACCTCATTGTCACTAGAAATGATGAAAAGGAAAAACTAGAACTAAAACAACGACTGGTCAAGGAATTCGAGATAAAGGAACTTGGGAGACTAAAGTACTTTCTAGGTATTGAGGTGGCATACTCCAGAAAGGGGATTTTCATATCCCAACAAAAATATGTGGTTGATTTATTAAAGGAGATAGGAAAATTTGGATTTAAGTTGATATCTACACCAATAGAAGCTAATCAAAACCTCAAAGAAGCAAAAGAAGAACCTTCTGTGGATAGGAAAATGTATCAAAGGCCTGTAGGGAGGCTCATCTACCTTGCGCATACTCGACCAAACATAGCATACTCTGTAAATGTAATTAGTCAATTCATGCATGATCTGAGGGAGTCACATCTACAAGCCGCTTATAGAGTGTTATAGTATTTGAAAGGAAATTCAGGAAAAGGAATCCTGTTCAAAAGACAAAAGGATCTTGCCGTTGAAGTCTACACTAATGCAAATTATGGAGGATCTATAGTAGATAAACGATCAACTACTGGATACTGTACGTTTCTTGGAGGTAATCTTATAACATGGAGAAGTTAAAAGTAGAACGTTGTAGCTAGATCATCTACTGAATCAGAATTCAGAGCAATTGCTCAAGGTTTGTGTGAGATGCTATGACATAAGAGTCAAGTGGGAAGGTCCTATGAAACTCTACTATGATAACAAATCTGCTATCAACATTGCTTATAATCCTAACAAATCTGCTATCAACATTCCTTATAATCCTATACAACATGATAAGACTAAGCATATCGAGATTGACAGGCATTTCATCAAAGAAATTGGAACAAGGACTAGTATGTCTATCTTATGCTCCAACAAGGTACCAACTCGCTGACATTCTTACCAAAGGGTTGAACAACTCCAACTTTCATGATAATATTTTCAACTGGGAATGGAAGATATCTATTCCTCAACTTGAGGGGGAGTGCCAAGATGTATATTAGCTATAAACACTATTATTATTTGATAGATATTATGGTTGTTAATGATATCCCTTGATTTGAGGGATTTTAGTTAAGATTTTATCTATTTCTAGATTAGTAAGTTTCCTATTCTATATCTAAAACTTATTGTATATATTTTGATGTATTGTAACCCCAAGAGAGTAAGAGAAAAATAAAGAATTTTTCATCTCAGTCTTCTTCAACATTATTTAATTAAGTTCTTAGCCCATACTTGTAAAAAGAACAAATAGTTCATGAGTCATCTTGTGTGTATTCTCCGTAACAAAACAGGGTAGCAAAGAAGAAAAATGGTCATCTCCTTGTGAGCCTAAATACCACTACCATCCCTACCAACTTATTTGAGGCTTTATCTAATGAAAAATGGAAACAATCTATAAATGTGGATACGGAGGCATTGAGAAAAAAATAAAACTTAGGAATTAATTACCTATAGGAAAGAAACCAATGGGTTGTATGTGGGTATATATAATGAAATATAATATAGATGGGTCAATTAAGAAACACATGGCACAGTTGGTAACAAAAGGCTATATTTATGAATATGACTAGAATATTATTGTCATTAGCAACTAATTATGGTTGAGAATTATAACAGTTTGATGTTGAAAATGCATTCTTACATGGAGAACTAGAAGAAGAGATTTGCATGGAAGTTTCACCAAGTTATGGGAAAATTGTGGCTGGTCATATAGTGTGTAAGTTGAATACACTGAATGGCCTTAAGCAATCACCTCGAGTATGGTTCAGAAGACAATTGTTGAGTGAACGGTTAGCTAAGGAGTTTGAGATTAAGGTATTAGGAAGGTTGAAGTATTTCCTCAGAAATGAAGTTGCACATTCTAGGCAGGTAATCTTTATCTCGCAACAAAAGTATGTTACAGATCTTAAGAAAACAGGCAAGACAACATGCTAACCTACAAGCACTCATTGATCAAAATCTTAAGATTGGAAAAGTAGAGGAGCACGTTGTAGTAGGCAAAGAGATATATCAACACCTAGTTAGAAGATTAATTTATTTGTCTCACACAAGACCAGACATAACATATATAGTGAGTGAAATTAGTTAATTATGCATAGTCCGAAAGAAGTTCATCTGCAAACAATTCAAAAAGTACTTCAATGTCTTAGAGGAACTCCAAAAAAGGGTATTTTGTAAAAAAAATGGAGGATTGATTCTTCAGGCACACACTAACGCTGATTATGTTGGATCTATTGTTGATAGAACATCATCTTCTGGATATTACGCTTTTCTCGATGGGAATCTTGTGATTTGGAGAAGTAAAAACAAGGTATAATGGCTCGGTCAAGTCTAGAGCTGTTCCGAATGATAGCTACTTGAGTTGAAAATTATTATTAAAGATTTGATGATTAAATGGGATAACACTCTAAGACTATACTGCAACAACAAATCAACAATCGGCATGTCTCACAACCCAATTTAATTGATCAAACGAAGCACATTGAATGGATAAGCACTTTATCAAGAAAAAGTTAGAGAATGGATTAATTTGTACACCTTATATGTCTACTCATGGTCAATTGGTTGTCATTATCACTAAAGGTTTGAGCAACTCAATTTTTCAAACTATGGTATCCAAGTTGAGAATGGAGAATACCTATTCACCAGCTTAAAGAGGAGTGTGGCAAAATCATGTATATTGATTGATTGATTCCATTTGATTAAGTTTTATATTATATTAGAAAATCCCATAAATCATGATAAAAGAGTATCCCATAAATTATGGGATTAGATATTACATCAGAATATCTCATAAATCATGAGATTAGAATCATTAGTTTCCATTTATAGGTACTAAAATTTTATATATAAGATAAGCCAGTTGTGAACAATTTAATATACCATTCATATTCAAATTCTAAGATCACAAAAACATGTTCTTTCGTTAAATACTTCAAGGCCTCATCAAAATTTTTAAAAAAAAAAGACCATGAAGCATAAGATTCGACACCAAAATGTTCCATGCAGTATTAGAAGTTTTGCATGCTTTATCCATTATTTAGAGTCTTCCTTACTTTTCCTCCTTACAATTGTCAATACCATTTTATCCAACAACATCGTTGGAAGTCATGACAACTCATAGAGGTAACTTATTTAAAAAATCATGAATCAATTTCAACTTATCATTATCATGAAAATCAACAATAGGGTAACATTTTTCATTTCACAAAAATGCATAGAAATTATTGACAAATGATAAAGCAAACCTCTGTCTTCATTCCAAGAACCAATGATGCTATTGCAGCTATAATCAATATAATGAGAGTTAAATCTTGCCATGCTTCCCAAAGGAACGTCTGCAAAACAAATCAGACAGTTAGCAAAGCACATCTAATAACAAGGGAAACATAAAGACAAAAATCGTATGATAATATACTAAGAAACTGCGTCCTTTTTTCTGAGGATATGTGTTAGATCCAAAGGTATTCCTTCGCTTTGATATATCATCTTCATCTCCATTAATTCCAGTTTCCAAGTTTGTTTTCAACATATTTGCTAATCCTTTAACCTGAAGGAGAAAGAGATCATTAACATATAAAGGGTTTCTCTAGCCAGAAATGTTGAAACAAAGGAAAGCTTCAAATTTGACTTACACCCCCATATTCTTGTAAAGCAGAAAATTTGTGATCCCTGGTCACTGTTGCAAGTTGTTCTAAACCAATTTCATAATCAGCAGTAACTTTGGGGGGAATTAATGTAGGACCTAAGACTTAAAATGCCAAAAAAATATATGTTAATGGGTGAAAACAGGGAAAGTAAAAGAATCATGATAAAAAAGTAATGAACACATCCTTTTAAGGCTAGTAACTTGGTCATTTATTCAACAAAAAAGCTATGTTCCCATACCTATTAAGCCATTTAAGCTTAAAGGCAAGGCTGCCTAAATGAAACTCTACAATAACATTTACGAGACTATGAGATATCCTAAAAAATTTCTAATTAAAAGAATAACATCAACAATGACAATAGAATGTTGACATAAACCTTCAGTTGGTCCACAACTGAGTTAATTCTCAACAAAATCATACACTTCAAAGATTAAGGGAGAAAACATATACTTTGGTTCACTTTCGTAGTTAACAGCTTAATAATTTTATAATTAGACAATTACAAGATGATCACTACATTCAAAGCTCTCACATAAGGATCACAACCACTTTTTAAGCAATTAAAGAAACACTAGTACAATTTAATTATATACGTTATGGGAATGATAGATTTGAATAGGTTTATCTACAATTACATCACAACATTAGGGCATTCAAGTTCTTCATATACTACAATCTATTATAATGTTTAAAAAAAACATGAGGTAGATTGGTCCCAAAATGTCAAAACATTGAAGAATAAAAAATATCTGCAACAAAAAGCAAGAATAAAATTAAGTAAATAGTTCATCTTCCTAAAATTTACAAATTCAAATTATAGCAATAAATAGTTTCTTATTTTATCTATGACATTCTTGTTAGGGCTCCTACAATCCATACTTAAGAAAGAAACTTCAACAAAATTTATTCAACTATCTTGGATAATGTATATAGATTAAATACAAGTAAAATTATAATGTAAAATCAAGATCGTTGTTGAGAATTAAAAGAATCATAAGATACCTATGTGTCGTTCGCCGGCCAATTTGAAAAGCAATGCTGCCTAAGACACGAAGTAATTATAATAAAAAAGTCAATAGAAGTATAAATTAAAGTCTTGTGTTCCTTGTTTAACTGCTTGTCAATATGAGAAGCATTACTCTAACAACTTGAGCATGGGCCCTAATCATTCGTCGTCTCTGCTCTTTTTCTTCTTCCTTTTTCAAGTCCAAAGTGTAACGAAATCGACGAGAAGCGTTTAACACGAGTGCTGCTTGCTGTGCCAGGCCAATACACCAAAGTTCAAACTTCAAAATCACAAATTACGTATCTTTGTTTTTCTCACCAAAACATAATTGAGAAACACAATATCTAGACGTTACACATTTTAAACAAGTACTACTAGATCTTCAAGCCTATTTGAATGAACGAAACATTTGCCCAAAATGAAGAAAGGACCAAGGGATATAGTTTGCAATGCAATGGAGAACTTATTTGAATATAATGTGAAGCTGCTATTAGATAAGAGATATCATGACATTATCGGAAATCTTTTTAACCTACAATTGCACTCAGAAGATCTATCAAGTAATAGCAAATAAAATACACAAATAAACACGACATGCTGTGAAATTAAAAGTGGCTTGTGGAGTATACTGCTATACATAATATATTAAATTACCCTCCAACGCCTAAGAGTCTCAAGAGGAGCATGCTTGGTGTAAGCAATGTCAAAGGGGTCAGATTCATCAACTTTGTCCTGCTCCTCCTCCTCCAGCTCCACCTCCTTGGTGCCTGCTTCCACGTCCTTATGTTCCCCACCCAACAATTCATTGAAAGACCTGCAACTCATTTTCTGCATTTCCTTCCCCCAAAAAAATAAAATGATCACTGATGAGAAAAGTCCCAAAAGATATTCAGAGCATCACGGGATGATATAGAAATATATAATAGTAAAAAGAAAAGGACAAATTTACCAAAAAAAAAAAAGAAAAGGACAAACAAACCGAAACAGAAACAGCAAATGACAATAATATTCTGTTCGTGAGTTCAGTATAAGGTGCTGGCGGTGAAAAGATTTATTATTAACAAAATCCTTATTTTAGGGTTTCAAGCATCACCAAAACAACATACTAAACCACCCTGATATACGGCGGATTACCAGTCGTAAATGGGGGGAAGGAGTGTGAGTGAGAGACAGCCAATGGAAAGAAAAAGCGTTTTAGTTTTAGGTGTGATTTCGGTATCAACAGTTATGAGTCAGCCACGAAGTTTCCGCGAAATTTCCCGCGCACTTTCTGACAAATTATATTTTGACTCGATGCGTCGACTACGTATTCACACTGTACTTTTTCTGTAAAACTCACAAATAATACAGCACAAATGTGTAGTAATAATGTCCTGTAAATTAAAATATAAAATAATGATGATATTAATAGTAATAATAATTGTGAGTATAGAAAAAGTTTATCAAATATTAGAATAATTTTCGATTAGAATATTCTTTTGCTCATAAATTTATCTTTTGATTTACCCAAAAAAAAATTGGTTAGAATAATAAGTACATATACTTATGTAGAAAATAAATAGTATTAAAAATAAATATAAGAATTAAATCCTAATAACTTGATCGTAAACGAAGACTTATATAAAATTAATGTAAAAATATTATATAAATATGAAGACGATCTTATAAAGCAATACATTGTATTAGTAAAATAGTAAGCAACGAACAATTTATAAGTAACAAACTCTACGTGGAAATGAGTCAATTAGTTCACGTGATATAGTTTGTGAAGCTCGATGTACAATAGGGTTCACAATTTCTGTTGGAAGACTCAAAAGGCGTAAAGTTGTCGTTAACTCGGTTTTACGGATTTCTTGAATAAATGTCTTGACGAACAACGTATAAGTCTTGTTGTTAGGCATACTATTCCAGAACATTTGTAAAAGTTCACCTTCAGCTTGAGGCAATGTTGCAAGTAAACTCGTGAACTTTAAAATTTACGAAATGTATAGCGTAATATGTCTTATAAATGTAAAAAGATAAAAATTTGATTTATTGTATAAAATGCTGAGTTAAAGATGGAACTGAAAGATGAAAAAAATTTACGGATTGTCGAATTTTTGTTTTTAGAAAACAGGATTATGATAAGGCAAAAAATGAAGATAGGATAATAGAAAAAGGTGGCATATTAAGGCTAGCCAATATAATAGCAAGAATTTAAAAATTGTTATTTTATGACACGAACATGAGAATAAGAGGTAAAATGGTTTATACCGATATAAAAATGACACATATTTAAAAAACGTAACAAAAACGGAGTGAAAGAATAAGTTACTGATATCGACGGTGTGTTTTTGACTTTCCAAAAGTAGCAAATGTTGCCTGGGTAGTTTTGAACTGGAGCACGAAAGCTGATCTATTTATGTTCAAGAATAGATGAGAGAAGTTAAACTCGGATGAAGAAGTTGTTTGATTCTTTATGTTTTATATCATCTTAGTGTTAAGTTAGAGAAGTTAATGTAAACAGTAAAACATATAGGCAGACAATTAATAATTTCTGAAACAACATAATTAGGACAAGACAACAAAACAGTGAGATTCACTGAACATTATATATATATATATGAATAACTTCTTTATATATATATATAGTTCTTGAGGTTTTATATCATCTGAGCATCAGGTTAGAGAAGTTAATGTAAACAGTGAAACAAGTAGGGAGTCAATGAATCATTTCTTAAACTAAATAATTAGGACAAGACAACGAAACAGTGCGATTCATTGAATATTATTTTTTTGTGTTAAGTATATTATAATTAATACTAATCATTAACATATATATTTGTTTTAACCTTCGTGCAAATGGAGGATGGTGACTTCTCTATATAAGATTATTATATATTATAAAATAATCTTATAAAGATAGGTTAAGTTTTATCTTAGTTTCCACTTCTTAGCTTTCCAAAAGCCTATGTTATATTAAGCTAATTATCATTTCAATTAATTGATTAATCCATTCGGTATATTATGATCGTTAAAATCGTTATTAAATGCAAACCTTGCTGGCGGTTGAATTTGGAAAGGCATATCTTATATTAAGCTAATTATCATATCAATTAATTAATTAAGTTGCACAACGGCTAAATCAATTTCTGATTATTATTATTGTTATGATTAAATTTGTTCAACCGTTTCGTCTTAGTTTTCACTTCTTAGCTTTGCCTTCATCTTACTTTTGTCTTTCTTAGATTTTGCTTCGTTCGTCTGTCTTTTGTCTTTGCATTTCGTCTTACTTTTCACTTCTTAGTTTGACTTGTACTTGCGTCTCACTTTGGGTTTCACCGGTTCTGTAACATCTCACCCCCTGATGAGAAGAGTAGAATAGTAATTTGGAAAGGGCTGAGAGTGTTTAGGATTGTTTTGAAATATTCATGCATACCCTTACACGTGAATAGTGACTTTTGCACATGAAAATGACTGTACATACATTTATAATATTTCCTCGTATATGTGTCTAACTGTGATTTTGTGTTTGAAAATTTAACTGGAGTGGACTGTTATGTGTTTTATATTTTTGGAAAAATTTAGGATTTTTTCTGGAAATTTTCGGACCTGAAAAATCGCCAAGTGGCCGACTGATTGGTTTCCGGTACCGCGAATTTCTGTCCAATGGCACTGGAAATTGAGGTAAATGATTTTGGGATTGTAATTAGAGTCATTGGAATTGGATGACCTAGAAATTACATTCTATTAGGGTTCTTTTAATGTTATTTGGAATGAATTAAATGAGGCTTTATAATTGTGACACATGTCACTTTTTTTAACCATGTACTAAGCCTTAATGTTAATTAAACACCCATTTTAGTGTTCATCCACGACACTTCCTTGTTGAAAGGCCAAATAGCAATTTTCTTCATCTTTTTCTCTCCATCTTCGTATGTTCTTCTCCTCTTGGTTGTCTTCTTGAATTGTGACCATCTTTTCCACTCTCTTTCTCCTTGCTTCTTCTTCTTTGTCCATTAAAAATCCAAACCTAAGCCTTGAGGGTTGATGATGTCGTGTATGTTGTGGGAGGTAGAGTGTGAGTGGTGGTTTTGAAGACTTGGAAAGTTGAAGCTTGCTTAGGTAAGATGGTGTTTTTGTCTTGTTTTGTTGTTAAATGCATTAATTGTGTTATTTGTGCACCTAATTGTATGAGAATTGTGTTGGTGTATATGGTAGATAATTTGTTTGATAAATTGATGGTTGATTGATGATTGATTAGGTAAGATGTAGTAAATGAAAGTAAAAGTGTTTTAGATGTTTTTGGGAGATAAGTTAATGATGTTAGATGAGTGTAAAAAGTGATGTATGATGGGGTGTGTGTGCTCTGCAATTTGTGGACTTATGTCCAAGGATAGGATGTGAGTGAGTTATGGTAGATATATGAAGTAAATTGAGTGAGAA
>JAOSBM010000004.1:19032338-19045611 GCA_027568955.1 Erythroxylum tenue
TAATGATCTTAATAAGAAGAAACGTTTACTCTGTCATCATCATTATATTTTTTTCTCCTTCCTGAAGATATCTTCGTTGGTAAATCAACTCAAAGTAAAACATCTGGCAACAATTTCGATTTTATATTCTCTTTTTTAACTGTTAAATTAAAATTACATAATAATATAATCAATTAAATTCACAAGGCATTATTACTGCGCATATGCGCAGAATTATTCTGCTAGTAATTTAAAAAATGAGAGCTCCTACGTTAAGAAAGGAACGGCCAAAATACAAATTCGTATATTCTCTCGTAAACTGAAAGCAAAAGAAAAAAAGCTCAAAGCCCTAAAACCAAGTTAGAAAATAAACTATTTTTCCCACCCAATAAAAATAATATCCATACTTCGAAGCGAAGCAAAGGAAAAATAATAATAATTATTAGATTTATTATGCCTAAGAGAACAGCGACCAACCGAAATTCAAACATTCGGATTCGGCTTTGGCTTCGGGTTCACGCCGACTTCACATAATGATGATGATCACGCAAATTATCAATCCATTAATTAAAATAAAATAAAATACAATATTAAAAGACAAAGACAGATCGGAGCATGTGGATGATGAGGTTTCCCAAGTCACAACCACAGAGCTCGCAGGCAGCTCTTTGTCAGAGAATCAAACCCCAGACCTAAACTCTCTCTCTCCGCCACCAACAATGGATGCTTCTTCTCCTACTTCCTTGGTCATCCTCTTAGTCTTTCTTTATTGCACAAATAGGATGTTATGTTCTTCAAGTTGTTTGCTTTATTAGTTTATGTTCTAGTTAAACTTCCTTCAGTCTTCATTCCTTGTATTTGTATTCGATATGTGTGAAGAATGAGTAAAATGAAATAGAAGGTGATATATTGTTGTGCCTCTTTTTTTATGTTCCTTTATTTCCTTATACTTCTGTTATTAGTTTGATTATGAGTAATTAGCATTTTTCAGAGGGTAACTCTTTTCTGCTGTGACATAATCTTTTGATACTGTATTGGAGTTTTGTGATTCCTTATGTTGGGAAAACAGAAAGCGGCCTCTAAGTTCCGTTGATGTTTTAGTCCAAAGTCGCTGATTTAAATTTAATCCAGTGAGCAATTGAGCAGAATGTGTTACATTATCATGATAGATGAGAGGCTACTCGGTTGCTTTGTTGCCACTTAGTTGGATTTTCTTCAATCTCTGTTCGTTATGCCATATACTAGATTTTAAGAATTTACTAGAGATTTCAACATTTCATATAACCAGGGGTTTCATGTTCATGGCTCCTCAATGTTCTTTTTGCACCAAATTTCATCGAACATAAGCTGCTATATCTGCCATCAGGTTTAGGTGTTAGTATATGTAATAATAATACAAGCAAAATTGAATACCATTGATAATTGCATTGTTTGTCAAAATGTTGGCGGGTGTGTGCTTAAATGCTTCTTAGCCTATATATAAGAAATGAGTTCATTATACCAAATTTGTTACGATATTTTCTACTTTGGCACTATGTTTACAGGGTTGATGTCTCCTATACTTATTGTTCGAGGTACACTTTTAAAGTGTGGGATATTTGAAGTTTCACGTTTTCGTAAAAGAGAACATCAGCTTTGGATCATAACACCATGGAGATTTGTTTATCAGCCAGTTGTTTTTGCTACAAGCAATATAGCTAGGTGTCAGAGGCATCATTCCAAAACAAGAGGTTGAGATCCCATTGCATTTTCTTTGATTCCTAATGAACAAATCTACAAGTATGGTGGCTTTAATATGTAATATTGTTCAGGAGCTTATGTGGATCTTGATATCGAGCATTATAGGTGATTGATGGTTTCTGAAACTTCTTATGTTCTTTAATTTCATAGGTTTTACATACCAAGCTATGTCTTCTCAAGTTATTGAAAAGACAGATAGTGATGCGGCTTCTAAAGATATGCAAGACTTGCATGTTTCAACTTCCTATGAAACTGCAATGCAAGCACTTAGTTCTCTTATTACTCGTCAAAAACGTGGAGAGCGTGGATCCATTGGTGGTAAATATGGAAAACTGGAAAGAATGGATATGTATCTTAAGGTAAAGCTTGTTAGGTTTTCTAATCCAATTGGCATTAAACTAAATGGTTGATAAACTAACGACTGATCTATTTCATGAAGAGTCTAATTTGACCATCTTTTATTTATATACATTTGAGTTGTTTTATCCACTTTCAGGTTTAATCACTAGTATACAGTTGTTTTATGTAATGCCTCATTTTCCACAAGAAGTGAGTTATCATTATGTGCATAATAAAGTTTTATTTTGAACCTGTTTTCCAGTTTAGGAACCAATAACAATGATAGTATACAGTTGTTTTATGTAATGCCTCATTTTCCACAAGAAGTGAGTTATCATTATGTGCATAATAAAGTTTTATTTTGAACCTGTTTTCCAGTTTAGGAACCAAAAACAATGATGAGTTCCTTATTACATAGAAGGCTTGTTAGGATTGGAATTTTACATCTTTTTTTCTCTATCTAATGGCTAAAGATTGAACATACAAATTCATGTTGTTGTTCAGATACTAGACTTGGAAGATCACATAGCTGGGCTCAAGATTATCCATGTTGCTGGAACAAAAGGAAAGGTGCTTTATTGTTTCTCTACTGTATTTATCCATTTATATTCCATTATCATCACCATGGATGGAATGTAATTTTGATAATTTGACAACTAGTTTTCAATAAATTTATTGTGGTTAGTTTTTATTTGTAACTCTGGGACTTTTGAAGTTCATATGCACGAATTTTATTGTTTAGGAGACAAGGTGCATGAATTCAATATTTGTATGTCCTACCTCAAACAAAGACAATTTTTTATTTTTCAGTTCACATGTTATTTCTGTTTTCATGCTATCATCCATTTTTTTTTGTTTTGACATCACTCATCTTCTAATGAAGCACGTCCATGGCATGTCCTTACACTTCCCTTGAGTTAACTGATCTTTTTTTAATGGATTTATGTTATAGGGTTCAACTTGCACATTCTGTGAGGCTATACTACGGGAATGTGGCTTCAAAACAGGGTTGTTTACGTCACCTCACCTTATGGATGTGAGAGAAAGATTCCGCATTCATGGGTTAGTGTTTGAGCTCATCAACATTTAAAATATTTTAACATTGATTGGGTAAACTCATCTTTAACTCCTTGCCTTTGCTTAAACTTCAACCTTGTTTATAAATCCCACATCAACAAGATCAAGATATATGATGAATTTTGAAGTGGAAAATCATCAATATCTACTTGCTTGACCCGAATTTATAATCTTGTAGATGCCATCATAAATGTGTAGGAATTGAATAGTTTTTCCTTAGTAAATGTGTTATTTGCTTTTACACTTGGGTTCTATTATTGATGGGGATGCTATGCTTTTTTCTTTCATTTTTATCGATTTGATATTTCATTTTTGTAGTTGAATAATTGGAAACTAACAATGTTATGGAATTTGGTTGATTGATTTGAAAAAGATGTATTGATGTTGAAGCTTGCAGTAATGCAATATATTTTGATTCTATGCAATTTGATTAGGTTACTACTAATTTTATTTGACCAGATTTTCCATCTGTTTGATCTTCGATAGCCATTCTCTTCTTAAGAGACTATTCTTAGGAATTGTATATCCAATGCAATATGCAAAACCTAATCTTTAACTTAGGGTTAACTTTGCTACTGCTCAATGTCTGCACGATTTGTCTATTTTTAAAAATCTTTTGACACACTTTTTGGTTGATTTTCATTATTTTTCTATCTAATGTTCTGACATTTCTGATTACCAAATTGTGTACAGATTGGACATTTCTGAAGATAAATTCTTGTTGTACTTTTGGGATTGTTGGAATCAATTGAAGGTACTAGTCATTTTGATATTTTCAGGCAATAACTATTATAGGACTGTGTTATGGAGAAATCTCATCTTCTTTACCTGTTGACCCACTTCTATTGGCACCTTAATAGAAGGAAAAGAGCAATTAAGATTAGCCTTTAAAATTTTCAATGAAATAAAAAAAGAAAATTACTCAGTTCTATTTTGATGTGGAAAACTAACTTGTTAATTATCTTTCTTCAGCAGCCAGAATGAGACAACATCTTAATTGTTTGAATACTCTATTCGAAAAGTGCAATTTTTGAGGCCGGTTACATAGACTTCATGAATTTTAGAGTTGGCTTTTGCTGGCTGAATTTAATGCAGGATAAAATATGAGCTAGCTTTTGGTATAGAGTTCAAATTCTATAAAGAGACTTGGGGCTTATATTGCGAAACCTCAAGGAGAGTTTGAAGAAAAATTTCATATTTGTCCTTACTGATAAAGAGCTTAATACACACATATATATAGAGTTTTAGAATCTTTAGTCAATTAGGAAAGGGTTTCTAACAAATTTAAATCCTATTCTAATAAAAATAAGTCCTAAACAACTAGGATAATATATGTAAAATAGAATAACATATTTAACTTACTACTACTTCCTATTTGTTAAGGAATCCTAACATAATCTAAATTTCAACCTTTATCTTTGTTGTCAAATCAATTCCCAATCTTCATCCCATCAAATTAAGACTTGTGGTTGATAATTTTCTCTCTCTTGTTTCTTCCATATACTTTAAGTTCTTTTGCAATATAATATTTATCGATTTTTTTGTGAGTCGGTTGTGAACCGTTGACAAATATGAAATAATATGCCCGATAAAAGTTCATTTCCAGTCAAGAAAACCTGTGCCTTTTTGCTTAAAATTTTTAATTCTAACATTTTGTTTAATTTGTAATTTTTTTAGGCTTTTGAAAATGATATGAGATAACTTGATTTTTTTTTCAGTTCTAACAACCAATAAGATAAGCTGAATAACTTATTGAGAAGGTTAGTTTGTTGTAAGGTCATAATAATCTTCATTTGTTAATTTATTCAACATTGGCTATTTTTTTTTTAATTTTACTAATAGTTGAAAAAAGGCATTGATATTGTTTTTATTATGTGTATCATATTGTTTTCCTTGATTAATGCAGCTTCATTTTAGTAAGATAGTGGGAAGTTTAGTAAAGCATTTGTTTTGGGATTTAATGTCAGATGTTAGATCTATGTTAACCCGGTGCTTAAAATTACTTTTTAATGATATTTGGGTTTGAAAGTTCATTTTTCTTTGACAAAAGGATTTTAATGTATTATAGACTCTTTCAATTTGAATCCACAATTGACAATTGAAATTTTTGTTGTGTTTTTAGGAAGGCATAACATCAGATATGCCTATGCCTCCACTTTTCCAGTTCCTTACTATCTTGGCTTTCAAAATATTTGTTCATGAAAAGGTTAGTGATATATTTTCTATTTTCAGTTGCATTTTTTGATTTTCAGCATTATTCACTGGAAATAGCTAAGAAGTTGCAATCAGTAGTTCATTTTGTACATTTTCATTATGAATAAAAGAACCTAGGGACGAGTGTCTATTTTATCCAACTACTCAACGAGTGTCTATTTGACAAAGAGGTTTCTGCTTGACCTTCGGTTATCTGCCTTATCATCCAATGTTAATAGAAGAATATATGGCTAGATGTTTGTTTTCTTATTGCTCTACAATTGGCATATTTTCCTTTTGCATTTCTTATTCATTCCTTCTAATATAGGTGGATGTTGCTATCATTGAAGTGGGCCTAGGAGGGAAAAACGATTCGACCAATGTGGTATGCAAACATTATTTATGAACAAATGGAACTGACAATAATGTTTTATTGTTTCATTCATGGTTGTTGAGTTGTTGCAGGCAAAGTTCATCTATCAGTTTATGAAGTAAAATCATGGGAAAATTGTGATTCTATTTGTATTTGGTTATAGAGTATTTCAATAGGACAAAATTAGGCCAATGGTTCGTTTTGTTGATAAACCTTGCAGATCAAGGAACCTGTTGTCTGTGGCATTACATCGTTGGGAATGGATCATACAGAGGCATTGGGTGTGTCATTGGATTTCTCATCCCTCTCTATGGGTCTATATGAACAATTTGATTCTGAGATGCACTTTTAGTTTATATATGGCAAATCAGAGTAGGCTTTGAGTTTAAAATTTCAACATTTTTCTTCAATTGTTTCTTTATGCTTATATTTTGTGTTTTGATTATTTGCGATTGAGATCACAAGTTCATGCTCATTGTACTCAGGCAATACCCTTGGACAAATTGCATCACACAAGGCTGGAATTTTCAAGGTATAAGGTTGTATATAAGTTCCTAAGCAATCATGATAGAGGGTTCTTAATGCTGGCTTATGTGTGGAATATTTCTGTCTTGAATATTCTAATTGGCAGCATTATTTATCAACTTTTTTTGAATTAAATTGTTGTCTTCTCTGCTCCTGAAGCCACAAATTCCGGCATTCACAGTACCTCAAGCTTCTGAAGCAATGGATGTTCTCCAGGAGAGAGCCCATGAATTGGAGGTAAGTATTGTTTGAAGTTCCATACCATGCGTTTCATACATCTGTTGTCAAAGAACTTTATCTCGTCTTGCTTGTCCTCACTGAAAGCAGTAAAAGTTAATTGGAATTTTCTATGTATAACACCCTATTTACAGCGTTTGGGAATTACACAGATAAGACATAGAAATCAAGTTTAATAATACCAGATAAGGCTTATAATTATCCTATTATGTGACAGTCACCTCATCCTTAATATTCTTAAACACTTCTGATCAATGCATATTTGGTAATTACTAATTGTTGGTTATGCTTTAGTGTGTTGATAATTTATGATTTAAAATTACCCAAAAATATGCCAATGTGTTTAACTGTCCTTTATTAATTAGGAAGAGATATTCTTGATGATCTTAAGATGCTTCAAAAGAATCATCAATTGTATGTTCTTATTGATTTTTACTCCCCATTGATGTCCTCTTAACTACTTTGAAGTTTTTCATTTTGAAGTTACCATTTCAAGGGCTCTTACTAAAGGGCCAAAGAGAGTCTCTTGAGCAGATGCTAATTTTTTGACTCGTACTGACTGCAGGTTCCTCTGCAAGTGGTAGCACCTCTTAATAGTGTAAATTTGGAAGGCTTTACACTTAGCTTGTCTGGTGATCATCAGTTCATAAATGCTGGTCTTGCTATATCCCTTTGTAAATGTTGGCTTCAAAGAACGGGAAATTGGGACAAGCTATTTCAAAATGTTAGTTTTTGCTTCAGTTAACATCATTTGTGTATGTTGTTCTTGCTGTCTTAAGTCAATCAATCATCAGACATCAGGCTTTAAGACTCATTTGCCTCCTTGGTCATTTCAAAAGTGAACTGCATGTATCCTTAGTATATTACCAATAAGCATATAGGTGCATTGTAGATTCATTTCACCTTCAAATGTTAAAAGAAGTATTAATACTAGTGTTAACATTAAATGTATTGTAACTCACAAATTTACCTAAAATTGAGTTCACTTAAACGAGTTTAGTTATTTCTCTGGAAGTGGTGCATAGGAATCTTTTTCTAACTCCTTTTTTCTTCTGTTTGTCTTCACTATATGTACATGTTGGTTTTCTTCTTCTATTGGCAATTGGAAATATGATGGAATTTTTATTCACTGGCCCACCCTTGTTCAATGCTGCAGATGGACAAGTGGGAAAGCTATTTGCCAGGTGTGTTTCTCAGAGGTCTTTCAACAGCATATCTTCCTGGAAGGGCTCAAGTTGTTCATGATTCTTTTTTACAGTCCTATATATCACCTGAAGTAGGAGAAAATACTTGTGGAGATCTTATTTTCTACTTGGATGGGGCTCACAGTCCAGAGAGCATGGATGTTTGTGCCAAATGGTTCTGTGATGCCATTAAAATAAGAAAACAATCACAATCAATATCTTCAACTCTTGATCTTCAAATTAGAAAGGAAATTTGGGCAAATGGTTACAGCCATCAGGGAAGGGGCACCTTTGAAGATATTAACAAAGTATCAAAGCAGGTAATATGTTGATTTTTTTTTCTTTCTTGTCATTCAACAATGATGTTTGAAGCAACTCCTTTCCACTTGTGTTTGTCCTATTACTATGGTTAGCTTATTTTTCGCTTACAATGTTTAGATATGTTTATTGTCTAGTTTATTAGCTCCTCATGTTTAGGTGTTTATACTTTCAGATTCTCTTGTTCAATTGCATGGATGTCAGAGATCCAGAAATTTTACTTCCAAGGCTTGTTAGTTCATGTGCTTCTACAGGTATCTAAACTTTTAGAATTTTTTGTTTATTTTAAGAAAATCTTTATTTACTTGTCATCCTTTCTCTCTCAGCTACAGCTACAACTACAACTACAAAAGAATGAATACCTTATTATTCCACATTTAATTTGTATTGTAAACATAGCCACAAAAAAGGAACTGGCTAAGGGAATAAGCAATCATTGTTTCTCTTGACAGTTTAGGTCTTTCCAACAATAACAACACTATCCAATGAGGGTCCCGTTGAGCGCGGGGTCTGAAAATGTCCGGTAGTACGCAACTTTGCTCTTACCTAATAAGAGTTTGTTTTTGATAAACCCACATAAACAATATATATATATATATATATAGTACTACAGATAAATACGTATAATAAAAATATAGAAATATGTAATAAAATAAATAATACAATAAATATAAAACAAGGTGTAAAGTAACAATAAATGATGGAATAAATAAATAGATACACAAACTAAAAAGAAGACAGGTGCAAGAATAGATCAAACAAGCCATTCCAAGTGACTAATTGGATTAAGTAGGAAACTGTTTTGGCTAAATAACTAGGAGAGAAGTATTAAGAAATTAAAAAAATTAGGTTAAATACAAGACATAAGACTCAAGAAAAATGTTTAAAAGACTGCAGAGAACGAGAATAACGAGAGCCTTAATCCGTATCTTAGTACACCAAAATTTTCTATTGCGGGCTATGTCTTTGGTAAGCTCGAGTTGAATCATTTTATTCTTGATTACTTTTACTCAGTTCTTTTTAGACCTTCCTTTTGTTCTCTTATAGTCTCTAAGTACTATTTTCTTACATTTTCTCATTGCAGCGTCAGGATGTCTTCTTTTAACATGCCCAAACAATATAAGTTTGTCCCTCTTAATTTTTTATTAATACCAGTCACCTTTAACCGATTTCTTATCATTACATTTATGACATTATCTCTTCTGGTAAGGTTACACATCCAACGGAGCATCGTCATATTTGTTACCATTAGCTTATGACTATACATCTATTTGATGGGTCAATATTTTGCCCCATATAGCACGGCAGACATAATTGCTAAACGTTAAAATTTACTTTTGAGCTTGAATGATATCTTTTTGTCACATAAAACTCTTGATATACTTTTTTATTTAAGTTACCCTGATCTGATACGATGAACTATATCTTCATCGATCTCTCCATTGCTTTGGATGATAGATCTTAAATAGTTAAAATACTCTTTCCGACGTTTATCTTTTGAATTGATCTTTTCCTTCACATTGGAAGCCACCTTATTGCCTGAAAAGTTATACTTTAAGTACTCAGTCTTAGTCCTGCTCAATTTAAAGTCCTTTGATTCTAACGTATCCGTCCAAAATTTCAGCTTGACCTTGACACCCTCTTTTTTCTCATTCATTAAAATAATATCGTCAGCAAATAACATACACCAAGGCACATTCTCTTGAATATGCTTGGTGAGCTCATCCCTTACTATTACAAACAAAAAAGGGCTCGACGAGGAGCTTTGGTGTAGCTCAATATCAATAGAAAAATTTGTTGTTTCACCTCCTATCATCCTTACTTTAGTCTTTACCTTTTCATTTATATCTCCAATAACCCAAATATATGTCAAAAATTCTCTTAACCTCTAAACACCTCCACGTGATTTTTCTCAATACTTTTATGTCATTTGCCTTTTTTGTATGTTAAGTATGAATTTCTCTTCATATTACTTTATTTGACAATTTATTCGCTTTTGATACCGGTGCTCATCTAGCATGATTATCAGTGTTAAAGCTATTTTTGTTTGGTGGTGAACCTGTGATTTTCTTTGCATAGATAGCATTGAAACTTTATTCTTTAGATTATAGTTGTTAGTTTATCATTCTCCTTTAAACCCGTGTGAATTGTTCAAAAAGGGAAAGTGGTGATCTTATAAATCTGAAAGCCTAATAGGTCAAAGACAATTTGATTAAGTGGGTTTTCAAAGAGGAACTATCAATGGATGCAAGATGAGTATCCTGTTATGCAATCAGGAAAAAAAAATTCTTATCCTGTTATGTATTTGATTAGTATCAGGATGATTATGAAACTTGGATCCCATATATTAGGAAATTAACACATTTGTCTCAGGAACTTACTTCTCCAAGGCCATTTTTGTCCCAAGTATGTCAACATATAACAAGGTTATATCTGGTGCCACAATCAATCCTTCAAATATGCTCAGTAGGGATTTGTCATGGCAATTCAAACTGCAGAGCCTTTGGGAAAAGATTGTTCATGGGATAGGTATTTATCTTCTCTTCCCTTACAAGGCAAGCATATCTTGATTGTTTGTTTATGAGTGTCATTTTTCAGCCTTGAAATACCATATAATGATGAATGAGTAACAAGAGCTCAGTTAATCAAAATATAAACAATTGAATGATGTGTATCTGTTGAGCAAAGATGTTTGAGGACATTTAATATGTTAAATAATTAAAAACAGCTAGTAGAACTGTGGTTGATGCTATGATGATGGGCAACAGATGATTGGCAGCTTTGTAGAAGTTGCTGCTGTTTGGCCGTATTTGATGTTGGCTGTACTGATAATACCCGAGGCAAACAGCTTATAGTGGCTGAGAATGTCTGCAGGTGGGTGATAATGGAATGGTTGGAGAAGCTGGCTGGTGCTGCTATGGTAATAACCAAATGATGGCTGTGACAGTAGGTGTCTGGTAATCAACAGAAACCTGGGGATTTCAGATGATGATTTGTAGCCTCTTACTGGTGGCCAGGGTGTGATCTAGTATTGAGCTTATATATTTGGATACTGTCTATATCTGGCTAGGGATAGTACGCAACTGGCTATCACTGGGAGGTGATGACGTTTGCATATAACTTAACTGGTGAACTTGTTTCTCTTGTGGGTGACATTGGTTCTCAGCAACAGGGAACATTTAAATTGGAAGTCATTCTCCAATTTCCACCACAATGCTTTCACTCTCCTATGCATAGAAATAAAAATTTGATGTTGATCATATCGGTGAAAATACTGAATGTAATAGAAATAGTATCATTCCAAATGCGGGATCTCTTATTTTAAAGTACCTGGAAAACCAGGAAAAGCTGGTTCATCTAGTCTGCGTGCGTGGGAGCAGGAGTCTGGTCTGAATATTCTTTTTTTCAAATTCACTAGCTTCCATTTCTATCATATGCATGCTGCCTAGATAATCTAGATAGATAATGCCATATTTCCCACTGATGACAAAATTTGATCCATCTCTGAAACTATTGTGGTCCAAATGGATCAATTAATTAGTAACTCAATTTTTGTTTATTTAATGCAGAAGTAGATCCTTTACTTGACCAGGGAATCATGGACAACATCAACAACTTACCACCTCCTGAATTCCTTTATGAGGATGCTTCTAATTGCAGTATTCCAGATGCACATTTGGCTTGTAGTACAGTGATTCCTTCATTGCCATTGGCCATAAAATGGTTGAGGGATTGTGTCCAAGAAAAACCTTCCCTAAAAATTCAGGTAAGTTCCGTAAAGTAACATGACTGATGCTGAACAACATGCATGAGCGAACATTACTGCCAAAAATGGCGGAGCTAGGCTAGATGGGAAATTTTTTGGTGATGTGAATGAACTAGAATGGAGTAAATATTCTCGTTCTGACGTCATTTCTGCGGTAATGTTCTTATTGTTGAACGACAGGTTCTTGTCACTGGATCATTACATCTGGTTGGAGATGTCCTAAAGCTACTGAGGAGATGACACGAACTAATAGATTCTTCGCGGTTAGAAAGTGCCCTAAATCCTACAGCTTATTTCTCTTTATTTGATTTAAACTCCATTTTACTGGGGGCACTCAAGTTCTCCCAACATTGTTCTTGGTTTTGATAATTCATGTTGAAAAGTTGTACAATAATCTGTTACGAGCTCGAGTTATTATTTGTACCTTTTCTCCTGCGGTTATTTCGCATCCCGACCCTCTCCTGCTATGCATGACCACTAGGTTTCTCAATTAAGTCCTTTTACTGAAATGCTGCTATTCGAGAATTTGCTCACCTAAATTTGTCAATGGTGTACTTCCATTAATGTTTACAAAAGTGAAACGGGCATGTCACATTAATATGATATTGACATAAAAAGTCAGAAGACATGTCAATATATCATGTCAACATATAGTAGTACAACAACGTGAATTCCATCGAAACTACATGGTCATGCCATGTCAATGTAATGTTGATTTTTTTTTATTTTTTTTGAAAACGGAGAAAATCGTAGTTACAATTCTTTAGATGCGTACTGGGTAAATTTTTGGATTGACGCAATAGCTTGCAAATCACGTCAACCGGGTATTTCATACTAAACAAGTCGTACAGGTTCGATCGAGAGAGTGTAGGCAGGGAGATTTGAATACAAGACTTTTTGGTTTTATGCCTCCCTGTTTCATGTACATGACTATTAGCATTTTCAATATGTCTACTACCTTAATGTTCCAAAGACCATAAATATGCTTCAGTTTCGGTGGTGATAACATGTGCAACTCTTGCCATATTGCACTAGTTCTTTTACTTTCATAATAAAAGCAAATAAGGATAACAGCGAAGATATCGTTTAAAGTGCAAAGCCTCGTACTGAAAATGATGAATTAATCAAACAAAACATTAAACATAGACATTAAAGGTGACGTCTGTATGCGTTTTACTCACTTTGTTCCTCCCTCTATTCAGTGGCGAAGCCAGAAATTTGTTTCAGGAGAGGTAATATATATATATTTTAATAATGGTAAATATTTATCCAATCCACCATGGGCAACGACATTCTTTTAGGGTGGGCAAACTATATATATATATATATATATATCTTTAAAAAAAAAAAAATCGAGGGTGGGCATTTGCCCACCCTCCCTTGCATGTGGCTTCGCCACTGCCTCTATTGCTTCAAGAATGTCCTTTTATTGGATGTATTATGCAAGATTTTAAGGATTTCATTGTGTAGAACTATAAGGACTGACCTTAATGCGGAAGAACTGGATCGATTTGCTGTTTACTAGTCTTCAGATTTCGGTAG
>JAOSBM010000004.1:19054565-19065602 GCA_027568955.1 Erythroxylum tenue
TGTTGACTCAATTTCAGTAAAGTAATTTTGTCGATTATTGATCTGATCTTTCTAATCTAGGGTTTTTAATTGAATATGGGTGGATGTTAAACTAAGTTTTGCAAGGTAATGTTTAATATCTGATTTGCTAGATTAGATCTAACTGAAAGAAAATCTAGAAATAGAATTCTTCGTTAGGAGTACTTGAGGAATCCAATAGTGTTAATTGGGTTGAATTTGGTTTTTGGCCTAGGAAATTGGTTTAAAAATTGAAATCAACACGTTGATTACTTCGAAAGAATTAATTAACAATAGTTAGTTAATTTACTAGGAACAACAATTTATTTCATAAGGGATATATGATTTCTTAGTTGGAATGAATTCCTAGAATATTAGCTCAAATCTTGTTTATCGTGCATTACGATTTCTTTAACAACCGAACTTTTATATTTGATTGCTTATCAAATTTAGGAGGTATAAATTTAGTAATTTGACCTAGTCCTTGTGGATCGACACTTGACTACTACAATTAAACCTGTGCACTTGTAGAACATATCAATAGACAACAGTACTCCATGCAGTCTCACTATCTTATTCACATATAAATCTGCAACCAAGAATAGTCAGGACAAAAAGGCAGAAAATGAGCAGATTTGGTAAACTTATACATAATTACTCATATAGCATCATGTCTTGCTTAAGCGAGAAGAAGTCCAGTGACATAGTCTATGGTAATGTTATCCCATTTCTATTGAGGAATAAAAATAGGATGTAACAAACCAAATGGAACCTGGTGCTTAGCTTTAACCTGCTGACATATTAAACATTTAGCCACATAATCCACAACATCTCGTTTCATACATGACCACCAGTAATGCTACTTCAGATCTTGATGCATCTTGTTTCCACCAGGATGTATAGTAAAGACTGTATTATTAGCCTCAATCAACAACTTTTTCTTTAGTTCATCATTAGCTAGCACACATAACCAATGTTTATGATACAATTCACCATCTTCTTTCATAGAAAAATTAGGTTGTTTACCTTCCTGAGTAGCCAAGATAAGTTGGTGTAACTTATTATCAGCTCTCTGAGCATCACAAATAAAGTAGGCATTGCTTTTAATTGAGCTATGAAAGCTCCTTCAGATACAAGTTCCCAATTGCTCTACTTTATTGATAATGCTAAAATGGTCTTCCGACTCAAGGTATCAGCCACAACATTAGCCTTCCCCGAATGGTAGTCCACAATACAATCTTAGTCTTTAAGTAGTTCCAACCAACACCATTGTCTCATATTGAGTTCTTTCTAGGTAAGTAGATACTTTAGACTCTTATGATCTGTGAAAATTCTACATCTTTCACTATACAAGTAGTACCACTAAATTTTCAATGCAAACACTACTGCTGCAAACTCCAGATCATGTGTAGGGTAATTTTGTTCTTGTGACTTTAGTTTCTTAAAGGCATAAGTAACTATCTTTCCATCCTGCATCAAAACACAACCTAAACCATTTCTAGATGCATAACTAAACATAACATACTCCTTACCAGAAATAGGTTGAACCAATATAAGAGCTTTAGTAAGCATACTTTTTAGTTGATTAAAACTATTTTGACATCTATCAGACCATTCATACTTCACTCCTTATTGTAATAGTTTAGTTAAAAGGGATGTTATCACCTAGAACCCCTTCACAAATCGATGATGATAACCAACTAGAAAACTTCTCAATTTTGTCCCATTCAGTGCTGGCTTCTAGTTAACAATTGTTTCTATCTTACTAGGATCAACTCTAACCCTTTCCAAAAAGACAACATGTCCTAAAAAGGATGCCTCTTGAAGCTAGAAATCAAACTTGTTCAACTTAGCATACAATTGTTTTTCCCACAGAGTCTGTAATATAATTCGGAGATGCTCAGTATGATCATGTTCATTTTTAGAATAAACCAGGATATCATTTATAAGTACCACAACAAACTGATCCAAATAAGGCCTGAATACTCTATTCATCATATTTATAAATGTCGCTGGAGCATTAGTTAACTCGAGTGGCATTACTAAGAATTCATAATGTCCATAACGCGTCCTAAATGTAGTCTTCAGCACATCCACATCCTTTACCCGAAGTTGATAGTACCCCAATTGCAAATCTATCTTTGAAAACACTCCTACATCTTTCATTTGATCAAATATGGCATCAATCCTTGCCAATGGATACTTGTTCTTCACTATGACTCTATTCAATTGCCTGTAATCGATGCAGATCTATAGCGTACCATCCTTCTTCTTAACAAACAAGACCGGTGCTCCCCACGGTGGCACCCTGGGTCGAATAAACCCTTTATCCAGAAGCTCTTGTAACTACACCTTCAACTCTTTCAATTTAGTAGGATCCATTCTGTATAGTGCTCTAGATATAGGACCAGTGCCAAACATGACTTCAATAGATAACTCCACTTTCCTTTCGGTAGGGAGTCTAAGTAATTCCTGAGGAAACACATCCGAAAATTCATTAACCACCAGAATATCTAACAATTTACCACCCTCCTTCTTAGAATCAAACACAAAAGCTAGATAAGTTTCACATCCCTTCCTAATGAGCTTTTGGGATTACATAGTAGATACCACATTAGCTAAGGAACTAATACAAATGACATGCAATACTATTTTAAGCTTATTAGGCCTCCTAAGCACAACTTTCTTAGCATTACAATCAACTACTTCCTGATGCTTGGATAACCAATCTATACCCAGAATCAAATCAAATTCATGAAAAGCCAATCTAATCAGATCTGCTACATATTCATTTCCTTAGATAATAAGAGGACAATTCCTAAACACTTGATTAACCAACACACTACTACCCAAAGGTTTGGTTACATGAATGTCATACTCTAACTGATCTATAGACAACTCCTTATCAGATATTTCTCCGACACAGATATAGGAATGAGTAGATCCAAGATCAATCAGTGCATGCATTTTAGAATTAAAAGAGAAATAATACCAGCAATGATTTCAAGTGTGTCCTGATCCTCATGAGCTTTCAATGCATAAGCTCGAGCCGGAGTAGAAGGCACAGCTGGTTAATCCATAGTTTTCGATTGGATACTAAGATTAGTTCTGTTCTGACCATATCCTCCTTGACCTCTACCACGTCCTCTATTCCTAGTAGAGGTATAAGAGACCTCCCTACTGGCTTGATATATCTGAAGTTGTCTTAGAGGGTAATTGACTATCAGATGCTCAATGCTGCCACACCGGAAATATGTACTCGTAGCCCTCCAACAAACACCACATTAATGTGCAGAGCAATGAGGGCACTCTAGGCACCAGAACCTTGGCCCCCTGAGGGACCCCTACCAGAAACAATCCATGAGGGAAAGTTTTATCGCCTTCCCCGAGCCATAGATCTCTGAGTAAATCCCAGTGTAGAGGAAGTACCTTCCTGATTTTGTTTTCCCGAGGATTGGCCTCCTCTAGTAAAGCCCTTTCGTTGACTCCTTTCTCTTCTGATCATCTCTTGCCTTTCAATTTTCATAGCAGCTTACACTAACTGATGGTAATTCACTTGTTGCAAAAGAGTAAATGCTATTAGATGCTCTTTGATGGAGTCATTCAAACCATCCTCAAACTGATGACACCATAACTCCTCATTATGTATCGGTTTGGGGGCATACTTACTGAGTCTGTTGAATTCTTGATTGTACTTAGCAATTGACAAGTTTCTCTACTTTAGATTTAGAAATTGCTTCCACTTTTCCTTTCTATAAGCCTCCATCATGTATTTAGCTTTGAATTCTTGGGTAAAGTAATCCCAAGTCAGAGGCATCGGTAATTGGAGATTTCTCAGAACAAACTTCCACTACTCATAGGCTACTCCCTGAAGGAGAGAGACAGCATAGTGCACCATCTAATATGCTGGACAGCTGATCTCATCTAACACTCTCTTTACTTTCTTAATCCAGAACTTAGCTCTTTCAGATTCCTCCAAAGATGTCCTAGTAAATTCCTCAACTCCATACTTCCACAGCTGATCAATCGGAGCCTTGGTTGCAATCATATGATGCAGTAACGTCATCATATCCTGGGACAACTTAACTAAAGCCTCTCCCTGAGCTGGAAGAGGAGGTGGCACCTCTGCCTCTCCTCAGTTGATCCCAGAGGGTCCAGATATCGATGGACGAGATCGCTTAGGATGATTACTCTCAGCAACCTCGTTAATAGCTTCGTGAGATCTTTCCATCTTTAATTCTAAAATCAAAACATGGGACAAACCACATTAGGCCAAAACTCAACTTTTACACTCAAGTATAAGAAGGAGTTAAGCAATGGTTAAACCAGAATCGCCTAAACCATGCTCTGATACCAAAAGATGTCACACCCTCATACCCCCTAGGAGGATATGTAAGTGTCACTCATACAACACAGAACAAAGGAACTATAGCATTCAAGCTTGAAAGAAAATCAAACAAATAGATACTATTTTTCATTCCAAACTGATTTGCAAATAAAATACGTTATTCACACTGAAGTTATTACAACTCAAAACCATCTTGTATTATAGGTGTTACAAAATTTGTACAGAAGATCAACAGACTTAGTCATCAAATACAAACCAAAAACAAACTCAAATATACATTTTGACAAACAAAACTCAATCTCTTTTGGTCATTGTAGTTGACTTGTCCCAGTCTTTATGTCCTTCTCTCTGAACTTACACGGGGTAAATCCACCGTGCTCAGCATATAGCTTAGTGAGTGATAACTAAACTATATTTAACAACAACTGATGCTGAATCAAGTTATAGCATAAGCATCTCAAAACATAATGAATTTCAGAACATAATATGATTTATTATTGAAAACACTTCGCAATGCTAATGTCAATCACTTCAATAGTAGAACAGAGCATACAGAAAATAGAACTGATTATTAGAATAGGATGTTAACCCGTCAGATCATAATATGAATTGCTTTGTATCAAAACTTAACATAGATCAAAAATACAAAATGAATTAGACTATTAATCCATGAACAACAGTGGATAACGGGACTCATACATGAGATATCATGATTGGTATCATAAATCAGGAGAGACTTATGTCTTGATAACAGGAGACACCAAAGTGTTAATAGCAAATGACATCGAAGTGTTAGTAATAAGAGACACCAAAGTGTCAATAATAAGAGACACCGAAGTGTCACAGAAGCAGCTGCTGACCCTTCTAATCATGCCTATTTACCCACAATTAGGACTTAACAGTTTAAAAAAAAACATGTCCATTTCATGTGTAAAATAAATAGTCAATCATATTCACATGCATCAAATGCCTCAGACAATCGTTGTTTGGAGTTCAGAACATAATCCAAATAAATCAAATTCAATTCAGTACTAAGTAAAACAAAGCAAGGTGTGAGCATCCTAGATTACTCACTGTTGCTCCCTTTCGTTTAATGCCTTGAAGTTCTAGCAATATCTGGAAATGGGCGCTCTACTTGCTCATCTATATTCAATCAAACACAATTTTATATTACCATATTGTTCACGCAATTGAATAAGCATTTTTCATAAATGTATCATGTAACATGCATATTCAATGACATATTCCTGGGTATACCTCTGTAGTAAACTGATGTACACAAAAATTGTACTCTAAACAATTCAGAATTCAAACTCTCCTTAGCTATTTCGGTGTTGTTTTCAAATCAAGAAAATGGAACATTTAATTAATACTTCCTTCTAGATAATTGTCCCCTTTCTCTTAGGTTTCCAATGGATTGAAGATCATACAATTTGATTCTGTATACTGAAATTTATATTCAAAAGATTTTAAACTGTTCTGAAGCTACAACAAAATTCTTAACTCAACTTCAGAATAGATTTTGGAATTCTTAAAACCCGAATTGCAAATTGACTTCTCAAGGACAATTGTAGATTTATGCCTTTGGTTTATTTTGAATCAAGAATCATCTCATTTGGAGCTCTACAATTCAAGATATAATCAAAAATACCAAAGTATGTTCAATAAAATATTCCAGTTATTACTATTCCAACAGATTCCCTCAATCATTCAATCAATTTTTTTTAAAATCAAATCATAAGGCTACCAGTTTTTATGGAGAGGTAGAACATGTGTTAGGAGTCTATTGGTTTAAGAATCAAGTCATTTGGAGGCCTACAGAATAAGTTATGGCTAAAAGAAACAAAGTTTTTCATTGTGAAAAAAGCTCTCGGGTGCACGATCATGCACCTCCTTTAGCAGAGTCACGATCGTGACTTTAGACGTTCAAACATAGTCTATTTTTCCCTCTTATTGAACGACCATGTAAATGCTTATTAATAACCCAACACAACTTCAATCACAGGTGTGCAATCATCATGCATGCCCGTGCGTGCGTGCTTGGCTTATGCATGCCTGTGTACAACCGTGCACTCCCACTCTCCAGAGACATTTTCCTCCGTTTTTCTATATCTTCCACTAATTTATTCATTCCTAATCATATATTCTGCCTTTCTACTCCAGTACAATCTCAAAACAATTCAAATGCAAGCTTATATGGTATTTACCATCAAATCTGAAACTTCACACCTGCTTTCTCTCACTACGATAAGTTTGTTTCTATGAGCAATACCAACTCTAAACAGACCTTATATCCTACTTTTCACGTCTTTTTGTAGTTAATAACTCCACAAACTTTCACTAAACTCAGATAGTCACAAGCACCAAAATAGAACATATTCTTTCCAGTTACTGCACAAATTCTATTGCACTATATGTTTCATTATTAACTCATTCATCACCACCACTCTACTCATTCGAAACCTCTCTACTTATATAAATTATGCATGAATTTGATTCCACCAATAACACCTCATCAAATTCATTTACAGAACTAGAAAATCAAAAACATCACTTACCTGATTTCAACAAAAACTCCAACAGTAAGAGTAAATATAGCCTTCAGTGGATGAAGCAAACCAAAATAATTAGTAACAAATAAATATATGGGGCTGGTTTTAGTGATATAAAATCAAAAGGAAAGTCTTGGTGTTGAACTACTTTTAGTGAGAAACAACTAAAAGAGTGTTGTAGAAATCTTCTCTCTAGCAAGACACACGTGTTTGCGTGTGTCCCTTGCATGTAAGTCAAGTGGAAAAATACCAGGTTATCACTTGTCACTCTCCCATTTGTCACATAATCATGTATTTTTCCTAGATCAAACCACCCGAAAAATTTTAGAAATTTCTAAATTCACCAAAAATTTCGAAATAATCATGATATGGTCCAAATAAATTTTCGACACATAAAAACCACAATTCTCATTTTAATCAAAATTTTAAAACTAATTATGCCCAAAAATGTCAATGAATGTATGTATATGTCTTTATATATGTCAAAAATATTTATTCATGTACATATGAATAGTCAATAAAGCATAAGCATGGAGTGCACTACTAATTTCCTCAATATTTTAGCCCCGAACATAGGGTGTTACAGAATGTTTGTGAAATTGGTTGGTTGTGTGATATTTGCATATTTGACCTGCGTGAGATCATCAATGATGGCTTATTCATTGAGTTCGTAAAATTCATCAAAAATTTCAACGTGACTTTTCAGGTACAAGATAGGATACCTAGTTCCTAAGATTTTCTAGAGGAACATTTCGGATTAAAATATGGTCAGAGGTCTGTCAGCTAACATCACAAGAGTTTTAGATTGTATTTTGTAGTTTCTTTTCCATGTAGAAATTTTGCGTAAAGGATCGGAAATATTTGTTTCAATGACTACAATGTAAAGTTGTGTTAACGAATGAAATGAAGTGTTGAGGTTTTTAGGTATTGTATATTCTTTATGATGCCATTTATGAGAGTATGTTTTCCCTAACATACCATTGTCATAGGATATGTACTTAAATGCCCTCTAGATGTTCGGATATATACTCTATAGTAGTGGGATGTTACATTAGAGCTTAGCATGTCCAATTGTCTATCTTTAACTCTAAGGATCCAAGCCTATCCTACTGAAAACATGGTGGACCTTGTGCTCTCATGTTATTTCTTACATTATTAGTCTAAGAAAAATTTAGGTGATTCTTCCACCTAAGATTATTTAGAGTATGGATTGTTTCCTCCTCTTTGTTGAGCTCCTATCAAATTCACTTGTTTCATACCATTGTTATCAATTAAAAAAACAATAAGTTGTCATATGGCTTTCTTGCCCACATAACTCACATCTATATTATATTTCCTTCAATGGGTTAGAAGAAGAGGCTTGCAAGTTGTTCAATTTCTTAATAAGGATTGACACCTAAGCTTGTAAAGTTATCACAAAGTTTGTAGTCATTACTCCCTTCTACTCTTTAAAATGTTATTGCTTACCCCTCTCTATTGTTCACATGTAACTATTATTTTCCATTTCTTCTAATAAGTCATGTGTGGCTTGATTCATCTTTCTCATCAAAGAATCCACTTATTGTTGCATCTATAGTCTTTATTGTATGTATATTAACTCCATTATAGAATGTTTGAAACCGGAATTCCTTTAATAAGTTGTGATCTGGTAGCTCCTTTGTAATTCTTTAAATCACTTTTAAGCTTTATATAACTCTCCATCTCTTTGTTGGAAAATTTTTATCTCCTTAATGATTCTTATTGTCTTCGTTAATGGAAGATACTTCGCCAAAAAGGTTTGTACCAATCACTCCAAAGTTGTGACATTCTATGGGTTAAGAGAGTTAAACCTTACCTTAGTTAGATCCTTTAGTGTAAAAGGGAACAACCTAATATTTACAGCATCCTTGGACAACCTATTGTATCTAAACATGTCACTTATCTCCAAGAAGTTTTCTAAGTGTGCATTGGGGTCTTCATTGGTCAATCTATAAAGGTGCACATTAGTTTATAACATAGTTAATAAGGGTAGCTTTATCTCAAAGTTGTTGGCTAAGACGAGAGGTCTTGTGATGCCCTATTGATTCACATTAAAACTTATCCTCATGAAATCCATAAGGGTCCTTTGGTTTCTTTGTTGATTTCCTTCTTCTGCCATTGTTTTATCTATAGCTACTTGCCGCTTTGCTCTTCGAATTTCTCTTTCATGTTTGGTGATGTCAAAAATTCATGTATCTCCTAATTTTCTTGATCTCCTTGAGATTCTTATGTTCATGCACCTACAATCACTTAATAAAATTTTATTAAAATAAAATCAAAAGAATTTAAATTGGATAAGATGCTAAATTGCATTCACCAACAACAGTACATAAATTGTAATACAATTGACATCATTCCTACGAAGATTGAACATAGTCACCTAAAATTTTGAATTACACTTTGTATAAAGTAATAAAAGATTGAATTAATTGAAAAATAAAGTAAACTAACACAACTTGATGACTGAATAAGTAAAAGACAACAATGAAATTGAAGTTACTCAATGGAAACTTTCGGATTATTCTACCCTTATTTTGTCTTCCCTTCAACTTGTGAATTCAACTATACTTGATCCTAGATATTTGATTACCCTATATTGAGATCTAATCAAGTAATCCTAATTGAAATAGATAAAATATGAGTTGTAATCTCTTGATTTCTTAAAACTATTCCTGGCTACTCAATCAAATTTGAAGCAATCTTAAAGATAATTATCTCACAATTAAGATCTCTCTTTAATTGCTTATTAACCTAATATTTGTAAGTTTATTAAGGTATCAACTCTCATTGTACAACTTAACATAAATATCTTGATTATTTAACATAAACATCTTGATTATTCAAATAAAGTATGAGAGCACAGCAAATATCACAAAGTAGTAATATATTGAATTCAAAAAGGTAAAATTTATACAAAACATATCAAGAATAAAATCCTAATATAGATTTAGAAATTCATAATCATATTCAAAACACAACTATTCATATTTAACATACAAGGCAATGAAATAGAAGAATAGAAAAGAATGAAATCAGCTTGAATCCTTGATTTGAAAAATCTGAAAAGTTGGAGTTGAACTTGATGTTTCCATTCTTTATCTTCTTATTTTATGACGTGTAGCCTCTTTTTTTAAATCTTTTCTTCCCTTTTTTGTGCCTTTTTCCCTTTTTTGGTGTCTATAATGAATTTAAAATTTAGCTATCTTTTTTGTATCCTTTAATATATCCTTTATAACAAAAATTAGGTTTTTTGGAAAATACATTGTCACTTATGTGATTGTGTAGGTGACGGTATATCTCAAAATATCTTGTAAATCGTGACTTTTCACAGTCACATAAGCTTACACGTGCAACATACACCGGCGTGTATCTTCACACTGACATAAATGTCTCAAAGCTCCACACTTCATAGTGACTTACATAGTCTTTATCATGTATCTCTAAAGTCAATTGAATTCTTTCGTTTTATGCCTCGGTTCACCTGAATTCTTCTCTTTTTGATCTATTAAGGCAATCAACACTTAGAAACATACTTGAAGCAAAATAAGTACCAAAAATACTACAAAACTATTAAATAACAAGCAAAACACACTAAATATGGGTGTATAAATATAATCAATTAATCATTTATCAATCCTCTTCTAACAAACCATCAAACTAAACAAATTATTGCATGATATGAATAATCATTGGTTTTATTGCAATATCGTTCCCAAGACTATTAACACCTAATCCTCGATTGATACAAATCTCTTTCTAGTTAAAACCTCTAAAATTGTCTCAATCAATTCGTTAATTTCACTATTAGGTTTGATCTTAATATAGGGGATTTATGTTAACATATATCCAGGTTTACATAAAACTCATTTCAATTATGGTAGATCTATTTATACAAAAGAATTTCTCAATCAGAATTAAATGAAATTATATATAAAAATAGTACGCTAGCAATATTAATTTAAGAATAATTAAGAACATATAATTGAAACTTAATGAAAGTCAAGAATGAATTAAGTTAAAGTAAAATCACTACGAGATCTATCCCTGTTGGCCCCCGAAATTTTTCTTGATGAATTAAGCATGATTTAAATTAATTATGAGGTTTGATGGATAAAGTTTCGG
>JAOSBM010000004.1:19074065-19090769 GCA_027568955.1 Erythroxylum tenue
AAATTGTAAGTTTTGCATGAGGATAAAATGTGTATGCTGACTTTCAAGGAAAAACTGTATTGATCTAGATGGAATTAGCCAAAGTTTCCTTCATGAAAGTTGTAGTTCGTCTTTGTATCTTTCCAACGCTATAAAGTATGCAAATTTTGAAAGTCGAAATTGAGAGATATGATCATTACAGTTTAGGATTTCATATAGGATGTTTCACCTAAAAGTTACACTTACACGGCCTGTCCACGTTAGTTCACTCGGTCGATGTTTTGACCCTCCAAACGACAGAATTTCATTTTGGTGTCTTCAGGAAAATTGTAGCCTTAGAAGTCTTCTTTCAAACCGTCCAAAAAGAAGTCAATCCAACCTCCATAGTGAGAGTTATGGCATTTGTGCTAGGGCATGTACAATGTGAGTTGGACATGAATATGTTGAATTCGTTTCATCATAACTTCTTCGTCCGACCTCCGATTAAGGTGATTCTTGAGGCGTTAGATTTATAACATAGTGTTCTACCTTCCCACAAAAATTTATAGCCATTGGTTTCGAATTCAGAAAGATTAAGTGGAAGGAAGTGAGGGGTCGGTCGGGAGAGCATGTTGGGATATAATTATATTTTGGTTTATAAAGCATATCTTCATCTATAGAACTCCGAATTGAGGTTTTCCAAATTACGCTAGGAAGTTATAAGAAATGAGTTTGATTATGTTGAGTAATTTGTATGGGCATGCCATTGAACAAATTGAGAGGAATAGTTTGAATATATGAAGAAAAATGTGTAAAGCGTATGAGTAATGAAAGTAAAAAGAATTTTCAAGAATTATACTGATTTATATCATATGGATTTTGAGATTTTATAGTATGCGTTGATGTGGTATAAGACAATTGGCTGGAATCCAATGCAGTGTAACAAAGTGATTTCATATGTATGGAGACAACTAAAGTCCTATGAGTTGATTATTTGCTACATGATTAGGACTGTTACACTAATGATTGTTTTGAAAGTTTGGAGACAGTATATGTAAAGAAACATCTTGAATGAATATATATACAAGTACAGGTCATAGCAATCAGTGGATTGAGAGAATTGAATATGAGACTAAGAAGATTGATATAAATACTGAAAGACTATGATCGTACAAGAGAGGAATTCTAAGTAAGGCTAAGTGTTATATTAGATACATTAAACAGAAATTCGATATTAAGGTTACCAGAACTAGAGCAAAAAGAAGCATAGAATGTGGGGTTTGGTATATCCAAAATTGAGGATTAAGAGATTGTGAATCTTATTAAGAGATTGAAAACGGATCTGAATTTTGAGTTCGAGTAGGAAGAATGATACATGGTGAATGAAATAAGAAGTATGTGAAATCAATAAGGATGATTAAGTAAAGAGATTGCTGGCAAAGTACAATTGGTAGCATAAGTTATACATCCTAGTAGGAACACACCGAAAGATCTTTTAGTTGCTAAGAATGTCAAGCAAGTGAGTGAATGTTGTTGATGAATTGGAATTACTAAATGAAAAAAGGTTTTCGAAAAATTGCACGTTCATGAAAAACAAGTTTCCAAAATTTTGCCATTTGGGCAATCTTTTTGCAAGTCATGATTACATGTTATATGGGTTTGTGGTAGTCCCTCAAGAACCGTCACGTGCATGTTGACTCAAGAAAAGGCTTCTCCCGCCTGCCCGCTATTGGCATGGAGCTCCTTCAAGGACTCCCTCAAGTTTACGGCTACACAGGACCATTAGATGGAACTGTGTAGTCCGTCATGAATATGGACTTACCCAAACCATTCTGATGTGCTTATGTGCTCATGATATGTTTGACAAGATTGATGCATACATAATTTGTACTATTGTAAATTGTTTGACAAATTGAGATTTTCATGAAATAAGTGTTTTTATGATTTTTAAATGTGAAATTACTACAGTTACGAAAATGTACCATGGCAATGAGGTTTGATAATGGTTTTTGCTTATTTCTCGATTATAAACTTGTTACCCATGAGCTTTTAAGTTCACCCCCTTTCCTCTCCATCTTCAGGTGTTGAGCAAGAGATCAAGTGACTAAGATTCAAGGCATCACTCCAAGTTGCATATTTTGTATTTTAAGCTAGATTTTGTAGCCATGTGGTTTTGGTTGCATTTCAAATATTATTAGTTCAAGTATTTTATGTACTTTGGGATGTTGAGATATTAATGTATTGTGATTTGAAATGTCATTTCAACTGTGTAAAGAACGTTTATCTTTTGATGCTAATGAATTATGAATTATGCATGGATAATGATGAGCATATATATAGATTTGCTTTTGGATAAGGTTGAATTGAAATTAAAGTACTTGAGGAAGTTATCGATTTGAGATGATAAATCTTGAATGCGAAGTATTGTTATATATATTTGTAATATGTGTTTTGAAAAAGGAGTATAGCAATCATATGAGACTTTAAGCTTCATGATTCCATTGGATTATGCCCTCGTTTTATGGTTCAAGGGTTGGGCTCTGAAAACGGGGTCTAACATTTGAGGCAATTCATCTACTTCGGCGACTAATGGAATACTACAGGGAACGACAACAAGATTTGCATATAGTTTTTGTAGAATTGGAGAAGGCGTATGATAGGATTCCTAGAGAACTTATATGATAGTGTATAGAGGTAAATAGCATTGCTACGATGTATATCAGAGTGATTAGGGATATGTATGGAGGAGCACTGACTAGTGTCAGGATGGTAGGAGGAGATACAGAAGCATTCTCTATTGGTGTTGACCTACAACAAGGCTTGGCTCTAAGTCCTTTTTTGTTCACTTTAGTGTTAGATGAACTTACCAAATATATTCAAGGGGAGGTATCTTGGTGTATGTTATTTGCTGATGATATTATCTTGGTGAATGAGACCAGGAAGGGGGTCAATACCAAGTTAGAACGTTGGAGAGAAGCGTTAGAGTCGAAAGGTTTTTAAATGAGCAGGTCCAAGATGGAGTATTTAGAATGCAATTTCTCAAGTAGCCAGATGGTACAATAGGCGGAGGTAGCAATTGGCACTGACGTCATATCATAGAAATCAGATTTCAAATACCTAAGATCCATCATTCAGAGAGATGGAAATATCGATAGCGATATATTACATCGTATTAGATCTGGATGGATCAAATGGCGGAATGCATAAGGTATTTTATGTGATAAAAAGGTCCCCGTAAAACTCAAAGGGAGATTTTGTAAAATGGCGATTTGGCCCACGTTGCTATATGGGGCAGAATGTTGGTCGACTAAACGTAGACACACGAGACAGTTGATGGTAGTAAAAATGCACATGCTTAGGTGAATGTGTGATATTACCATAAGAGATAAGGTACGGAATCGGGTAATGAGAGAGAGACTACAGGTGGCAAGTATTATAGAAGTTGAGAGAGACAAGGCTTAGATAGTTTGAACATGTACACAAGATGCCCTCTGATACTCTGGTATGGCATGGTGACATAATAGACTTGAGTGGCTACAAGAGGAGGATGGGAAGACCTTACAAGACCTGAAGGGAAGTGATTAAGAAAGATATGTTAGAGTTGGCCCTCACTGAAACAGTTGCTAGAAGTAGGAAAGTCTGACGTGATAGGATAAGGGTAAACGACACGCGTATCACATAAGAAGTTCAACTGAATGATGGGGAAAGATTCCCGCGATAGACACCTAAACAGTAGGATAGTCACATCCTCAGGACCGCTCAATGCAAACTCCTAGTGCGTTTAGCGACAAGAAGAGCTGGTTTTTTACAAGATATAAGGTACTGACAGATTAAGTTATATATTAGGTATGTCTTCATCTTTTATTGGAATTATATGTACTTAATTATTCGGCATGCTAGTTTTTACTTATTTACTTTTCTTCTATATCCTGCATCATTATTTTGCATGTCACATTTATATGTGGGTCTATTAGAAATAGCCTTTTATATCAAAAAAAAAGAAATAACTTTTTTATTATATAAAGATAAGGTTACGTACTATTAGATCTTCCCGGACTTTGTATTGCAGAATTTTAGATTAGATGCGACTACGACGACGAAAATGACAAAGATGTTATGATACGTACCAAAAAAATTGGGAAAACAACAGAGGATGCCCTATTTTGATTTCCGTATCTTTCATTTACATACAACTTTCAATTCCATTCCATTCCTTCTTTTATCAACCTCGTATCAAGCTGGGCGTGAAGAGTCTGTCAGGTAAAAGGAAACTACCCTAAACTGGAAAAATGAAATAGAAGGCGGAAACAGAACTGTATTTGGCGGTAGTTTAGGAGTGAGGAGTGTGAAGTTATGTTAGTGTTAGAAATAGAAGGTGGAAACAGAACCGTATTTAGCGGTAGTTTAGGATTGCGGAGTGTGAAGTTGTGTTAGTGTTTCTGTCAACTTTTAGCATAACATAGACGAGGTTTGCCAATGTTACGGCATCAATCCTTAAAAAATGAATGCTTTTCAAGCATTGCACTCAACTCGCTACACTTTCCTTAATCTCTGCACCGCCTCTAGGTTCATCAAACTTGTATTCGATCGTCAAGAAATTTTTAGCATTAATGTATTATCTCAATTTGGATGAGAAATTCATGATTTCATTTTTGTTGCTGTTGTTCCTGTTGTTGTAGAGTTGCAGTGACGCAGGAGAAACCGAGGGTTTCGGTTTTAGTTTCATTGAGAATGAGGTCAATGGTCTCAAAGCGACCGCTTTCAAGTTCTGAACCGCCGGTTGTTGAAGGCAATAAATATAAGAAATTTAAAACAAACCCTGATTTCAACCAAGTCGTCGTCAAGGTTTGTCTTTTATTTGCTCTAGTTTTGCTTTTCAGTGTTATGGAACCACCCATTGCTTAGTTTTTTTCTTAATTAATGAAAATAGGAAACTTGTTGGAAAACACAATCAACTGAAATTCAAAGCTTCAGGGATGATCCGAGGAAAATTGACACATTGACATGTCAAGAACTAAGAACAACGCTGAGGTGAAATAATTGTGCATTCCTAATGTTGTGGTTCTTACTTTAGTCACCTCTCCATTGATTTTTCTGAATGCTTTTTCTAATAGTTAGTTGATTACTCTAGTTAGCTTCTTTAGTTGAGGAAGGAATTTCCAGGACTTGTGTAACTAAACTTTAATCAATGTATGTTCGCCTTTGGTGACTAGATGAGCTTATATTACCTATTGTAGTACTTCCAATTTGTGGCACTGTAATGGTATGAGTTTTCAAGTTTTCAGGAATGTTGGAATCCCTGCTAAAGGCCGCAAGTCAGACCTCATATCAGCACTAAAATGTTTCATGGATAAGCAATTAGATGGTAACATACATTACCCTTGAAAAAGGTGTTATATTTCTTTTATGATGTTTAGGTGTTCCAAATTTTTGTTATGTGGAAAATTACTGTGAACATCCTTTGGTTAAAAGACATATTTCTTTCCTTTTTATGGTTTGATGTTATGTAGGTGGAAGTTCTCAGAAAGCAGAAGCACAAGGCACTTTTGTCCCTGGAGAGCAAGTTTTGTTGCAAAAGAATAGTGGGAATGCATCTATTGAAAGCTTTGATTTCAAAATTGGCACATCTGAGGGTAGTAGAAATGTGCAACAATCCCTTTTTGAGGATAAGCCTATCAAAGAAGATGTTGACACTATCACTAGAAGAGGTAAATTTTAAGTTAAAACTGATATTATTTCAGGTTTGATTACAATCACTTTTATTCTCTCTAGATACTTTCACTTGCCATAATATATCGGTTTATTGCACTAGACCCCTTGTAGTTTGACCTTTGTTTCATTTCATTCATACCTTAAAGTATCAATTATCCTCTTGTGGTATTGTCACACAACTTCCTCCATGATACATCATTAGTTTTCCTTCTATTCATTAACTCCAAATGACTTTGTATTAAGAATTTTAATACTATGTTGTTTTGTATTAAAAAGGATGAAAAACTAATGAACTATGATGGAAGTGGTTGTGTGACATCTAAAGAATACCATAGGAGAGTAAGTGATAGTATTCAAAACAGAAGGATTGAAATAAAAAAAAGGTCAAACCACAAGGAGTCTCAGTTTATTGAACCTTAAATCTTTTGCTTTCTCTTCTTTCATGTTTGTGACATTTGCAATTCTTGAGTTAGTATCCGTTACACCAGATAACCTACTTTTTATTTTGTTGCTAGTTGGGAACAGTTCTCAAGCACAGCGAAGAGTATCTTCCAATGGTGATAGTTTAGATGCTAAAGCTAATGACATTGTAATGAAGGCTGAAGCTGAGCCTTGGACAGTTCTAGCTCACAAGAAGCCTGAAAAAATCTGGGTTCCATATAACCCTCGAATCATGAGGCGTCCACCTCTTTCTAGGGACAAGAAGTTTGTTAAATTGTTATCTTGGAATGTCAATGGCTTACGAGCACTACAGAAGTCCAAAGGATTTTTTGCCCTTGAGTTGGCCCAAAAGGAGAACTTTGATGTGCTCTGCTTGCAAGAGACCAAACTACAGGCAAGATCTGCTATTTAAAGGCTTTCTAATCTTGTTTTAAAATTTCCTCACCCTTCATCATACTTTTTCTTTGTTGACCTTCATTGGTGGAGTTGAGTTTGCTAGTGAACTAGTATTTATGTTATGACTCTAATTTAATAGAATAGATAGTGAGTTAATTGCCTTTTCTAACTTTTTTAAAACAGGAGAAGGATGTAAACTCCATTAAATGCCTGATTGATGGTTATGAAAATAATTTTTGGACATGTAGCCTTTCCAAACTTGGGTATTCTGGTACTGCAATTGTGTCTCGGGTATGCCTCTTCTTTCTTTAAAAGGTTACTATCTTTTTGTATCTTGATTGGAGTTGCTTCATCGTTTTCTAGATAAATTATCTGGGAGAGAGAGAGAAATTTGGAGGGTTGTGGATGGTATGAAGTTGTGCCTTGTTTGACCCAAAATGGTCATATTTGTTGTCATGTGATTCATTAAGTTATGCAACTAGGCATTCGTAAATTCTTGAGTATCAACTTTGTCATTTATGATATCAACATTCTCTTGTTACATGTCCTCAGGTCTTTTTATATTGAAAATTCAAACTGTGATAGAATTATGGTTTTAGTACTTTCAATGGGGCTGAATTTTGAAGATTTGATCATTTATCTGACTTTTTATGTAATTCATTAAAGTCTGCACTTGTGTATATGACAGATAAAGCCACTTTCAGTTAGATATGGTCTTGGAATTCCCGATCATGATAATGAAGGACGAATTGTGACAGTAGAGTTCGAATCCTTTTACCTTTTAAATGCCTACGTTCCTAATTCTGGAGATGGCTTAAAAAGACTGGTAAATTTATCTTGTTAATACTATAAACATTCAATGTTTCAATGTCAACATAATATGTTAGCTTTAAGGGGGATTTCCAGTGCACTGACTTCTACAATGGTAATTATAGTCATACAGGATTACACAGTGGGACCCATCTCTTAGCAATTACATGAAAGTAAGCTTGTTTCTTTTTCCTTTCAAATGTATGTTTAATTTTGGAATCATCTCCAATCGCTTATCTATTAAATTTGTTACATAACTTATGCATTATGTATTTGGGGTGGGGTTGTCTTGGTGCCATGATTATTTGATTTAAGAAAGATAGAGGTCAACCTCAATGCTACTTGAGAGCTGAAACAAGGATACTATCGTATGCTATAAAGAAGTGAGAAGTAGGCAAAATATATAATAATAGATATGAATGTTTCTTTATGAGTATTAATGCCAAAGAAAACATAATGATGTAGGACCAATATATGGCTGAAAATTTTAGGTTTTTGGTTGCTTGAAATTCAGGTTAGAAGTGTCGGAATGTTAGTGAGGGCTCAATATTTGAGGACATTGTATCCAAGCTGGGAATGGAAAATTCCTATTCACCAGCTTGAGGGGGAGTGTGAGAATCCGTACTAATAGATATAGATAATGTATTAGGTAAACATCAGATATAGGATATGTATTATTAGGATCCCTAAAGACGAGGGATCCTCAGATAAGGTAAGCTTCCTAGTTTAGTGGGATTAGGAGATTAATTTCCTAATCTATGTTGCACTTTTTTTGTATATATATCCTATTAAGTATCAATAAAATAATATCTTAAAACCCTAAATTCTGATACCAATTAAATAAGGAATCTAACTCAAAATACCAAATAGATATTAAATCTTACTCTAATAAGGATACTTATTATTCTTTAATAGACCCAAGTCCTAAACCAATAAGGAAAAATCAAGATAAGTAAGGAACACTAATTCTATGTATTTTATTTTTCATCATGCTCCTCAACTCAAGTTGACCTTGACAACTGAAAGTTATTATCCATGCTCTCTAGCATGACAAATTGATTTCCTTGCCCTCCAACTTTTCTTATTTTATTGTCCTTCATTAACTTCAGCCATGTTGTTAGAATTATTCCCATCTTCACTAGTTCAGTGTTCTGGCCAATTAGATTTATAGGGTTTGTGCTACCTTGAAAATGAGTATGAAGGCTATCCAGTATTTCCAGAATTTGTAAAATCAGTCCATCTTACGCTTGGTCGTTGAGCAGTCCTTTATACGTCCTTCTGCCACATGCTGCCATTGCTCAATTCCAGCTCTAATACCAAGTTGATGTAGGATGATTAGAAAACAGCTTCCACACTACTTGAGAATTGACATAAGAAGACTGTTTGCAAAAAGAGGTAAACTATAAGTGTTATGAATGTTTCTTTATTAAAATTGATGAAAAAGAAAATTTTAAATATTGGTTGCATAAAGATTTACTAACTTTATACTAATAACCCTATAAATTACTTATAGGGTGTATAAACAATTAAGCATCATACTTATGTTTAGATTCACCTTTGGAATCTAAGAATCACTCTTAGATAAGAAAGCATTATACTTCTACATATTTTTAGCCTAAAAAATCTCTCCTCTTCCTCTCAAAATTGAATCATTTTGTCCTCTTGATCCTAATTGTACTTAAATTGTGACTCTAATTCAAAATACCCAAATAGAAGTTGAATCCTACTAAGATAGGATTCTTATCATTCTATAATAGATTTAAATCTTAAACAAATAAAGACAAACCAAAAAAATACTTCCCTTGCTAATAAGGAAAACTTTCTTCTTCTTCTTTTTTGCGTGATTGTCCTTCAACTTTCTATTCGTTACTCATGTTGATTGATTGGTTTTAATATGATGGATTGGAGTTTTGAAATATTTTATCATAATCAATGTAGTTTTAAGATTAACAAAATCTTGATTGTTGATGTACTTGTAGAGAACATGAAAAATCCAAACAAGTAAAAAATATTCTCTTGAAAAGTTATACATTCATGTTTGGAGAATAATGATATAAAAAATATTTATTTTAGGAAGTTTGGGAAGTACTATGACAATATTGTCCTTACATCTAAATTTCATTTCATTTTCATATCTTTTAAAAATCATAGAAATTAGTTTTGGTATAATATTATTTTACTATTAACTAAATATATACTATTTATCTATTTAATATTAATTACTATAATAATTATGAATAATATAATTTATATATTTAATTTAATTTAATCTTAAAATTAATTTAAAATTTAAGACAAAAATTTTAAAATTCTTTTTGAATTTGATAATTATTTTATACATATATTTAAATTTAAAATATCTTAAAATACTTGTAAATATATTTATTCATGAAACATTTAAATATCAAGCATTTAATTCTTTTTTTTTTGTCTATAAAAGGAAACTAACTAAAAAAACTACACAAAACAAACAGCCCCTAATTAGCGTAGGGCTCTTCGGTATAAGGCGCCACACTGGTCACGGTAAATTTGCTCCTGGATGATCATCAGGGGCTCCTGCAGGATATGTAAACCCGAACTGACAGTCACTGCGAGGGAAGCCATCCGATCGGCGCACTGGTTCCCTTCACGATACACATACTGGAGATGCACCTCCCAGTCTCGTTGCAAAAGTCTACGTGGTACCTGCCACCAAAAAAGAATCATCAATTAAAACCATCTTGGAAGAAGAGAGGATGTTAATCACCTCGAGGGAATCTATTTTGACAATAATACGTCTGTAGCCTAGAGTCCACGCCTGGGTCAGACCCGAGTGGACGCCCCAAAGTTCCGCGGTAGTAGGCGATCCCCTCCCGATGTGGTGTAAGAATCCTCTACACCACCTTCCTTGCCAATCTCGAAATAGTCCCCCGGCGGTAGCGATGTTTGTCCTTTGGGTAACAATTCCATCTGAATTCAGTTTGACCCAATCCTTAGTCGGTTTGGTCCAACCAACGAGAGTGCTAGCAGGTAGCCCGGGGTGTGGCATCACGCAGCTTTCCGCCATTCTCACTCTCTCGACCCACACGACATAGTCCCGCACCACTCGCAGGCCATTTTCTGGCCGCTCGAAGCCAACCTCAAAGATGCTCCGATTTCTCCAATGCCAAAGAAACCAGCATGCAACCCCAAAGATTGTATTCCACTCAACCTGAAAATCCTGACTGTGCTTCCTGAGGTTGTGGGCCACCCACTCATCCACTGCTTGGTGGAAGAATACCGTGTCCCTAGCAAGCGAGGGAAATTGTCCCTAGAAAACTTTAACATGCGGGCAATCCCAGATGACGTGCAAGGTAGATTCTTCTTGTCCACAAATGTGGCAGCTGCTATCCGTAGTGAGCTGGCGAGCCAAACACTGTTGATTAGTCAGGAGTTTGCTTTTGGCCAGAAGCCACAGAAAAGTGCGAATCCACTAAGGCCCAGGCCATTTCCAGATAGTGGTCCAAATACCAGTGTGAGCTGCCATAGAATGCCCTTCGATTAAATTGTATGCCGAGGCCACCGTAAATCGCCCATGACTAGTGGGCCCCCAAATCATCTTATCATCCGCGGTGCCCGCAACCTGGGGCCGGAAGCATTTAATTCTAAATAATAACAATTTAAGTAAAATTTTACTTATTTATTTATTTTTAATAAAATATAAATATAAGAGATTAAAATAATAAATATTATATTAATAAAATCAATTTATCCCTAATTTTTATTTAATGTTTAATTGTTATCATTAATAAAAGTATGGTTACATTGATTTCTTTTTGTTAAAAAGTAAATAAAATAAAATAGGGAGAACGAAAAAAGAATCACAATAAAAAAGTAGAAGTGCTACTGAATAGCCTCTTCACGAATTTTTATTATAGTCTACTACAACAAAAGTTCTATAGCTCCTTTATCTTCCCTTTTCCCCTTTAATATAGAAACTTTCATTTCGACTTATTTGTAGTGTTTATATTATATGTGCCAGATATTATTTGTTAATTAGATATGACAGTGATGCACCATGTCTGGTAGTAACTTACTCCATTTTGCACTTCGTGTGGACTATGCAGGAGTTGGAAAAGACAAAGCCTGTCATTTTGAGTGGTGATCTGAATTGTGCTCATCAGGAGATAGATATTTACAATCCTGCAGTAAGCCATTTTCAGTTTAGTGTTGTGCATGATTGAAATAACTGATATTCTGACATGCCATAATACCATCAAGAGTTCATTTACTTGTCATTTTGAATTTGCTATATACCATCGTGAGAGGATTAGGTTTTTATCTACATTTTGTAACAGAGCTATAAGAGAAAGGATTTTAATTTTATGCGTTTATATTGGTTGACCACTTTTTAGTCACTTTGACCATTCTCTACCAATATCAAATAGCATCTTCTAATTTGCTAGCTTTGCATTTGGGAATTTTTGTCAAAGTGTTGGTTTGATGGCAACATGTTCAAAAGATGTCATTTTCTTAGTTGTTCTTGGCAGTTGTTAAGAAGTAGAGATTGCAATATCCCACTCTAGGTAGATAGATATTTCTCTATCCACTTTACGTTGACACAAATGTAATGCAGCTTGTAAAATGATCAAGGGCATGTTTTCCGGCCTTTTTAGAATTGTTAGGTGTGGATTTTAGATTTCAGATTAATGTTGTATTGTGCGACATATATAATAACTTAAGGTGCTATATTTGTCAACTATAGTTGTTGTGATAATATATATGAATAACATCTTCCTTTTTGAGCATTACGAGAAATGAGGGAATGAGCGCAGAAACAAACTGTTTATTCCAATTCCTTATAGTGCTTTGCTAAGTTGAATGCAGGAGCAAAATAAGTAGTTAGGGATAATAGGATCTTTTTGTGTTCCATTAAGCGGTAACATCTGGGGATGTCTACAAATACTTAAATATATGAATGAGAGGTCAGTGCAGAAAACAAATCTGAAATTTGTGTATTTTATTTTTTAATTTTTGCATTAAATTCTAGGGAAACAGAAGAAGTGCTGGGTTTACAGATGAAGAAAGGCAATCATTTGGAGCAAACTTCTTGTCAAGGGGATTTGTGGATACATTCAGAAGACAACACCCCAATGTTGTTGGTTATACATATTGGTCCTACCGGCACGGACTACGCAAAACTAACAGAGGTATCTAATCCAATACATTCCTTAACGTAATTTATTTTATAATATGCATCCTCAGATTTTTGAACCACCTCCTTAAAAGATAATTGAAAAGTAACATCACAAGAATACTGCAGTCTAGTATGGAATTTTTTGAGAATGCATTTTATTGTAGGATCCTTAATTCCCAAGAAAGTATAGGATGCCTTAGAAGTTAAATAGATTGTTTACCTAATTCTTGTCAACTATAAAGGTCGATTCTTAATATTTTACTGTACCTGGAGTTTTAGAATCATTTTCAATCTTATTTAAATTCAAGAATTTTAAACATTTACCGTACCTGTAAGTTTGAGAATCATTTTCAATCTTATTCAGTTCAAAAAATTTTTACAGGCTGGCGACTTGATTACTTCCTTGCATCCGAATCCATAGCAGACTATGTTCATGACTCGTACATTCTTCCTGACATTCTTGGTAGTGATCACTGTCCTGTCGGCCTTGTGCTTGAGCTTTAGTTTGGCTGCAGATGTAGTGCAAGAAGTCGGAAACCAGGATTGAGATGACACTGTCATTTAGATAAGTGCATCAGCAGGGAATTCCAGTAAACTTAAAACTATATAATCTTCTGTTTTTGTTTTTGTTTTGGTTTTGGTTTTGGTTTTTTTTTTTTTGGGTGATATGCCAAAAACTGATTGCCTAGTATACCTAAGAACACTAGAGAGCATTTTAACATTGTGATATTAAGGAGTGATAAGTTATTAAGGAACCCTAGGCTAAAGAAGCTTAACAGTAAAGGAAGGGAGGTAGGACATATGTTAAGGAGAATGAAACTAAAGGAGAGAAAGGAGAAGAGGATGAAGAGCCTAAATATATTCCCCCTACACCATATAGGCCTCCTTTACCATTTGCGCAAAGATTGGTTTATTAGAAATTAGCTAAGGAATTTAGGAAGTTCCTAGAATTTTTTCAAAAAATATATGTCAATATCTCCTATACTAATTCTTAAAACATTTGCCTTCTTATACCCAAGTTTTTTAAGGAAATTTTTTCTAGCAAGAGAAGACACAAGGAGTACGAAGCTATAATTTTAACTAAGGAGTGTAAAGGCACAACCTAAAACAGGCTACCTCTAAAAGTTAGAGATCTTGGTGCTTTTTTATATCCTTTAATCTATTAGAAATATAAATTTTAACCATTTATATATGATTCAGGGGTAAGTGTTAGTGATACTTTATATTTTACTACAAGCACACAATATAATTATAGCTAGCACAGGTAACTACGAGTTGATCCCACAAGGACTATCCATTACTTACCGACTATTTATAAACTTAATAAGTTAGACTAATGACTATGATCGAAGAAATATGAAACTAAAGTAAATAATAAATATAAACACCAAAATAAGGCAATGATAAAAAATAAATCAATCTATGAATAAACTAAATTTAGTTAATGTTTCCCTAAAACTTATATTATATTCAACTCCACCCTGATTTAATAAAATGATTTTAGTTTCTTGGACTAGTAAGAATTTCTAACTTAAACTATATTCTCTCTCGATTAGTTAAAATTGAAATCCCTTTTAAGTCAAAATAACTTAAGAATGCATTTTTTTATTTTATAAACTCTTTTGTTAGGTTTTACCCTGACCTAGGATAATTTTATGAATTTCTCAGCTTATTGTTAACCCTCTTTATCTATGTTATAATCTAACCATGCATCTCATCTCTTGAGTCTTGATGTATGTATCAAATAATTGAATCTTTCACTTTCACTACTTCAATTAAATTTGTTATAAAAACATGGATAAATTTTAAAAAATTATAACTTTATAAAACCAAAGATTAATTCAATACATAAATTCTAAGTTCCACCGCACCTAAATTTATAACCTAATTAGTTTATGACTAAACAAATAATACGAACTAAAAAACAAGAGTAAGAGATTGTTATCAAGAGCCATAGATCTTGAAATCTTTAATGGATCTTTCTTAAAATTTGTCTGCATTCCAATGTTGAATTAATCTTGATAAAATGGAAATTAATCTTAATAAAAAGCCATTGAATAATGGCTTCTAAATAACTTCCCAATGCTTTCCAATCGTTTCTTAGATAACAAGCTCTCTTTCTTTTTCTTCCCTTTTCCTTTTTATCCATAACTCCAAATCTGTAATAAGACGACCCCGATATGGGTCTATATACTAGGTCATATTGTTTTTGACATATTCTATAACTTTCTTTTGAAAATGTTCACTGTTAAGAAGGTACCGACATAGGGACACATAAATGTAGTGGTGGTAACACAAGGCGGTGTAGGACTGTAAAGGAGAAACAAAAGTGACCATTTTGGAATATGGCCCTAGGCATGTAGGTGAAATGTTTAAAAGTCCTCGTTCATTTCTTCCAAATTTGCCCTAATTTTCTTTCAAATTCACTCTTTCTCCTTGAAGAGTGGAAATAAAACCTGAAATAAAAATAAATCTTATTTTAAGTACCCTTCAAATTCAAAATACAACCAATATACTTTGAAAATAATACTACAAGTAATGTGTATCTAGCATATATTAAACCGCCGAACATATAAACAATTTCTTGTCCTATGCAAACCAATTCCATTATTAAATCTCAAATAAGAAAAAATATTCTAAAAAAATGTCAAAAAAATCAAACATACCATTATAGATTTTTATTACTCATTCAACCATGACGATCATCAAAATGCTAAGTAATTAAGTGCTTATATCAATTCAAAAGTTGATTTAGTTTACTTCACAATCTTTCAAACTTTAACTCGAATCACAAAAATCAATTTCATGCACAAAATGAACATACACAAGATAATATGCTCAACTTTTGAACATATTTACATCCCTTATTAATAAGAAATAAAATTAAACAAAAATAAGATCATTTAGATCTTAGTAAATATCTTTTTATGAATATCTAAGATTCTTCAAATGGGTCACTATCTCAAATGGCTAGTAACTCCACTCCTTAACTTCAACCTTTTTATTGGTTTGACGCCAATAGGTCAATCTTGTAGAGGAGATGGAGATATTTATGGTGGCACGTAGGATACTATCTTCCACTAGTCTACTAGGTCATCAAAAGATATCGTTTCCATTAAGCTCCTAATAGATGACTCTGTAGGCATTATTTTCGTAACATTTTGGTTGTCCATCTCTCTATTTTCTGTTGGAATAGTGGTCTCTTCTCCTAGTGGTGTGGTAGTATCCTTCAACTCTTTATACTCTACATCTTTAACATCCTTACCTCTAGCAAACTCCACCAAATCACTACAAGAAAATAAGACAATCTACGCGATGTTTTATTGATAAAACGTCGTAGATTATGAAGGCTTTTTGTGATTTTTAAAAAATGTCATGAAAATTTTAAATTTTCTACGACGTTTTATAAAAACGTCTCGAATTTGTAACACGTCACGAAATAGAAACCGTGACGTTTTGTTCAATAAAACGGTGTTATTGGCGTACTTAAAAACGTTCTGCCTTTAGGACTTCGTTTTGGTTTTCTTAAAACCTCCACCCGACTCCCCTCCCCACCTGCGTTCTGTTTCCTTTGTTCTTTCTCCTCCAACTCTGCTCAGTCGTCCGTCGTCTACGTGTTCTCCGTCGAGTTGCTGCGTCTCTGGCCATTTTCGTCGTCTTCTCCAGCATATTTCGTCAAGGTATTTTCGTCTTCTCTCTATCGTTGGTTGGGGAATTATTTTGTTTTCTTCTTTTTGTCATATGTGTGGTGGCATGCGAGTTCAGCTTCATCCACATCTTTGCTTGATAGGTTTAAGGCTTTAGACTCTTATCTTTGTTAGTTCAAAAATAGATTTAACTCACTTTTAGATAAAGGGGAGATAATATTTATTCTATTAGGTGGGCATCATCTCCTTTTTTTTATTTTGCCTTCCTTTAGATTAATGTAGTTAAGCAGAACAACCTTTTGTTTTGAGGCTTCTATGGATGTCCGCATTAGATCTATGATCATTCTCTTATTGTAATTGTGAAATCTTGATGCGGACCAGTTAGCTTTGGATTACATAGAAGATCTTGACCGCGGCAAGGTTTGCGGCAGGATGCGAAACAAGGTCTAAATTAGGGGCCCAATTTTGGGTTTGTTTTTTTTAAAAAGACTATTTTGCTATTTTTCTATCTTTTATTTTCCTAATCTTATCAGGTTTTAGATTAGGGTTGTTGGCCATTATAAATAGGCCTTATTGATGTTTTCT
>JAOSBM010000004.1:19190296-19216371 GCA_027568955.1 Erythroxylum tenue
GTAATTGAATTCAATTCTAATATTAATGAATTTGTTCCAAACAGTGTAAATTCAATTCAATTCTAATTTCATTAATGGAATTCAATTCAATTCATACAGGAATTCAATTCTAAGTGTACCAAACAGCCTGTAAAGAAATTTACAGGAGCATTATAAACGGCTGACAAAAGTAGAGCCTAAAGGTCGTTAATTTAAAAAGTAGAACCTAAAGGTCGTAAAATTATCGATGAAATTTATCAAAAACTAGTTAGTACTGCCAATATAGAAGGTTAGATTAGGTAATACTCGGAACCAGAGTCACCAGATAATATGAAATGCTTGCAAAATTAAATGTGATGAGATAATGCATATTGAATGTTCTTTTTCCATAGTTAATAGTCTTCTGTATTGTTTATTTTTTCGAGAGATTGATGATCTATGCAACACAGTGATTTCCTAGGAGGCTACCAATTTTAGTACTACTGCTCCAGCTGATAGGTAGCACTGCCAGCGAAACCAACTATACATCAGAGCAAAAAGTCATTCTGGAAAGGGGTTGAAGGACACTTGTCATTAATCAATGGAAGTGGAAAATAGCACCTAATAAGATTAGTAGACATTGTAAAATGAAACGTTGCATGGTTTCTTCCTCGGAAATCCTTAATCATGTTAGAATTTGTGAGCCAACTGAATACAGTTTTATTGTGCTTAAACTTATGATTTTTCTGTTGGAATTCATCTTTTGGTGCTTGATGAGTAGTTGTACATCTAAGAAAAAGGACTTTGGGTGGAGCATGATACTATTTATGACAATATGAGGCAGATATGAAGGGCTAGATGTGTAGTTGTATATCTAAGGTTTTAAGACTTATTATTGAGAAAATGTATCGGAAAAGTAAAAACTCTGGTGCTAGTGCAATGGCAGCGCTGGGATGGAAAAACATGGGTGGTGGGGTGCGGTTGGGTTCGGAATCGGAATCGGATGGGATGTGTTCCATTTCTTCCCACTTCTTTTCCTTAACATTACAGTTAAACAACCACAAATGTCATCATATCATTCTCTCTGCATAAAAGAAGAAAAAGGCAGGAGAGTCGGGTAGCCCATGACACACACACCCCCCAATAATTCACTTTTTCCTTTACCAACTGTGTGTGTATATATATATCATTCCTTTTCCTATTATTTGCCAGCTCTGACACTTCTTCATTCTCATTCTCTCTAATACCCAAAAACAAGTTTCTTTTTTCTATTTCTAATCTGCTCTCTCTGTACAAAGGCACATCATCCTAACGGGAAAAACTTTCCTGGTATATATGAATTGTTTTTGTGATCGTTGTCATTGGTCTATGATGCCCAGTTTGGTGCTCTGATTATGATAATTCTGTTAGATCTCTTTCCTTTTCGTCTTCCTCCTTTGGTTTAGTGACATGGCTATCTGTGATCTTGTCCTCTTGTTGCTTTGTTTTCGTGATCTAAGCTTTCTGATCTGATGTTCAGATTTTCTCCTCCGTTGGTTGCTTTTCTTATTTGTTTGTTTGTTTGTTTGTTGTCTATTAATTTTGTTTGATCGTTTCTCTTGTGATGTGTTTGTTATGCATAAGTCCAATTCGAAATTGACCTGCGATCTTAATGAGCTCATTCTTCAAATGAAATCCACATTTTTTTTTCAGTTTGTTACTTTCAAAGATTCTAGCACGTGATCATGCCGATCGGATTTTCCTTCTTTGCGGCCATTACTTGAAAGTTATTAATCAACTTGCTGGCTTTTGATTGGTTATTTATTTGTAGTTCTTTCCGTAACTTTGGTTTAAAGGCCCAAGGTTTTGAGCCTAGCTAGTGATTGCTTTCATTATGATAACGTTGAGATTTCATGCTAGTTAAACATATCTCTATGGTGTCTTTAGAGAAAAGTAATCAAATATAAGTTGATTATCGTTTTACACGATAGAGAAATGCTTAGCATTTGGATTTTAGTTCGCGCAGCTGAAGAAATTGACCATGGCAGATATTTGCCGTTGTCTGTGTTCTCATTCAACGTCCTCTAATACCAACTTCATTTCAGTGTTATCATGTTTAAGGTTTTTCCGTAAGGAATTAGAGGGTTCTTTGGTTGATATTATTTATACAGATATTGGGGCATTACATAGTTGTTTCCAGAAAATTTCCCACTCAAGTATTAAATGCAGGTTAAGGTCTGAGTGGTCAAGGATTGTAATTAGATAGGGTATGAAGATCTTGTTTCCATTGGTTATCAAGAATGGGATAGACAAATGGATGATAACTTCATTTCATTTCTTGTTTCTTTATAAGTCTTCTGCCCTCAGCCATTAACACATGAGTAGTTTCTCATAATAGAAAGGCCTTTCTATTATCTGATATCATATCTAAAGCCACTTTATTCCTTGTCAAACAAACATTTAAGGCTCTATTTTATTCCCACTTGATTCTTGGCAAATTGTCACTTAGTCTTTGTAGCCTTAATACTGATGTTTTCAGCATATCATACTTTGTCTAAATCTGCATAGAACTGATGCAAACTATGTGAAGGTCATGCTCAGTATAGGTAGAAGGTAGCAGGTACTAAATAGCCTTTTTGATCCAGAAATGTGTTGTTCAAATTAGTTCATTCATGATTGTACTTTTACATAGTACCAGTTTTATTGTGCCACCCTATGATACTGCTATGGAAGATGCAGGATAATGCATTGCCTAGACTACATTGGTGTGAGCGCTTTTGTAGAATTATGGAAAGAAAATTTAGATCCATTTGGAGCAGAAATTTTGAAATTTTATACACATCTACTTTGTATCAATAGGCCTGTTGCGAACAAACGTATACGGCGTATGTTCCATATTTTCTCCGTTTGTCGTATTTAGTCTTGGAGTCAATAACTTCATTTGACTAGTTGAGACAATCTTGTTTCTTGATAGCTTTCTGTTAGTTAATAGATAAGTTATCCAAATTGAATATTTCATTGGAGGATACAGTGGAAGTAGCAAGTTGTTCTTGAGTCTCCTACTCATCTCAAGTAAACATTAGGTACAAACTAGCTTATATGGGTTAGGCGTACATCTTTTGTCAACTTCATTCTATTATTGGATTCTATGGTTTTGCTTGTCTACCTTGCTGGAAAAGTATTTCTCTTTGATCGTGGCATAAAGGAGGAATTCTCTGCTTTGGGCAATTCAAATTCTTGAACTTGATGTTTGATGGTTATGAAATTATCCTAATTGTGTTTGCTTGATGTTGTAGAAACATTACCTCGTATGCTACTGCTCAAAATCATAGTTCTACCTCTTGCACTGAGTTTTTGCGCGATTTCTAGGTAGCAGATAACTTGAGATTACAAATTGTTGGTATTTTCCATTAGGAGTCTCAAGGAGCATTTCAGATTATGTCTAGCTCTACCAAAGTTTTGGACCCTGCATTTCAGGGAGTGGGGCAGAGACCGTATCCTTTTGCACAAGCAGCAACTTTATACATGAAATCATACATATACCAAATATTGTACTTGAGCTCTCTTGGGGTAGGATTAGTAAATATGTACATATGTTATTACATCTTTTGAGTTCTGCAAGTGCTTCAATTCACAGTTGAAAACTGTTAAACTTAACATTACTTAGAGGGACTGAAATTTGGCGAATTGAGAATTTTCAGCCAGTTGCATTGCAAAAGTCTGAATATGGGAAGTTCTACATGGGTGATTGTTACATTATCTTACAGGTATGAGCGTCTGCACCTTTTTCTCTCTCTCCTCCCTCTCTCCCCCTGTTCCGTCTTTATTTGTAATAAGTTTTTCTTATGCATATATTTTCTTAGAGTATTAGACAATGTCACAGATCAGAACTATAGTTTTCAATGTACAGAGTGCGTGTTCAATGTGTGGTCATTTTATGGGGTTTGTTTGTGTGGTAAGCTCATAAAGGAAGTTAGTTTGGGTGGCTGCCTATTACAAGATGCTGAAATCAACATTTTTGTGATTTGGTTTGAGTGTACATCTTTTTGTTGCCACCATTTATGTGATACCATTATATTGGCCCTTTCTTTAAAAGTCTCTTTTCTGTGGTGGTCAATTGATTTGTACCAACAGAGAAAACATGCAAATGCTTTACACTGTCATTTATATCTGGACACGTTGTAGTTCAATGGCATGCTTATGCATCTTTTGCATTCACATGGGCAAGCTTAATGTTGCAGATTTTCTTTATCTTTCTCTCCTTTTTCTTCTGTGCTGTAGACAACATCTGGAAAGGGAGGTGCTTATATATATGATATTCACTTCTGGATTGGAAGAGACACAACTCAGGTGTTTCTTGACTGGATTATCTTTTATCTTTCATGACCTTACTTTCTGTTATCTTGTATTATTCCTCTATCTTGAGTCTGGTCTCACATGTTACGACAAACTTTTCATAGGATGAAGCTGGAACTGCAGCTATTAAAGCTGTTGAACTAGATGCAGCACTTGGAGGACGTGCGGTGCAACATAGAGAAGTTCAAGGCTATGAATCTGATAAATTTTTGTCCTATTTTAAGCCTTGCATCATACCATTAGAGGGTGGAGTTGCTTCTGGATTTAAAAAACCCGAGGAAGAAGAGTTTGAAACGCGGTTATACATATGCAAAGGGAAACGGGTTGTTAGGATGAAGCAGGTATTCTCTTGACTAGAATTTAGTGAAAGAAATTTAAATTTGCTTAGATATAACCTGCAGTGAATCAAGAAATCAGCTCAAAGGAACATTGTTCTGCATATGTCTTTCGTGTAGGTTCCTTTTGCTCGTTCCTCACTGAATCATGATGATGTGTTTATATTGGATTCCGAGAACAAAATTTATCAGTTCAATGGTGCAAATTCCAATATCCAAGAAAGAGCCAAGGCTTTGGAAGTAATTCAATTTTTGAAGGAAAAGTATCATGAAGGGACATGTGATGTTGCTATTGTTGGTAAGTGGACATGTATTTGAAATTTACTTGTGACACCACCATGAGTACATCCTGAAAGTATACTCATCTTCATTCAAACGCAGATCCTAAATATACATTCTCTTCCTGTTTCTTATTTTCTTGCTTAATGGTTTTTGCAATGCTAGATGATGGGAAGTTGGATACTGAGTCAGACTCCGGGGAGTTTTGGGTCCTCATGGGAGGTTTTGCTCCAATAGGCAAAAAGGTTACCAGTGAAGAGGATATTATCCCAGAGAGTGCTCCCGCTAAACTTTATAGGTACTTTAATCCTCAACATCTGTTTTATGCTCATTCGTGAGTATTTAGAAACTTGCATTATTTGAGAAGAGTGATGCTTATTTTCTTTGTGGGTTTGCATTCTATTTTATATCAAAATGTTAATTTTAATTTATGATCATTTCTATTTAACACATATTTCTTTTGAACTGTAGATTCTGTTATCAATCAATTCAAAATAGCAATTTTCTTTCTTATTTATGCCTTAGTTTGCAAATCTTGTGTAATGTCAATATTTCATCATTGTTAGCTCTCTTCTAGAATCATTTAATATTTCTTCAACTTACTTTCTTGCTATGTATGAAATGACATCTTTCCTGCCAGAACACGTTATAGAAAAAATTTTCTTCTTATCCTTTTAGCTTATAACATGTTTTGTTTTTTGGAAAACTCCTTACTTTAGTGTGGATGGAAGGCAAGCTTTATTTCTTGATTTCAGGCCGACTTCTTTTGAGCCTTATTTATATCTTTTTAATATTGTGGTAGAAAATGGTAGCCAACTGTTAAGGATAAATTATATTGCAGATACCAATGATTAAAGCTTTCAAAGTTAACTTATCTGTTTATATTCTGATCTGGTTCTATCTTGTAAGATTCAGAATTTTTTTTATGGAGAAACACAAAAATGGCTATCCAGATAACCATTGTTTTGGACTGTGTGCATATAGAGTGCTGAATCATAATTACTGTTCCCTGTAGCATCACTGATGGCGAGGTGAAGATTGTAGAAGGTGAACTGTCCAAAGGCTTGTTAGAAAACAATAAAAGCTATCTGTTGGACTGTGGTGCTGAGGTATTTGTTTGGGTTGGCCGTGTAACACAAGTAGAGGAGCGAAAATCTGCAATCCAGGCAGCCGAGGTACAAACACCACATTTCCTTTTTGTTTCATTTGGAATGCTTATATTCCATCTATTTCTGCAGGGATTTGTTGTTAGCCAAAACAGGCCAAAAGCTACTCGTATAACACGACTTATTCAAGGTTATGAGACACATGCATTCAAGTCAAACTTTGATTCTTGGCCAGCAGGATCTGCAGCCCCTGGTGCTGAGGAGGGAAGAGGGAAAGTAGCTGGTAAAAATATTGCTTTGGAGTTGGATTGGACTCATATAGTCATAATTAGCATTATTAAATAAGATCCTTTACATATGTTAGCAATGCTGAAGCAACAAGGCCTTGGTGTCAAGGGTACGGCAAAAAGTGCTCCTGTAAGTGAGGAAGTGCCACCTTTGCTTGAAGGAGGGGGGAAGATGGAGGTTCACTTCATAATTCTATCTCATATTTACTTTATTTATGGAGCTTTCGCGAGACTAATATTCTACTTCTTGTTCCTTCCCAGGTTTGGTGCATTAATGGCAGAGCTAAAACTCCATTGCTTAAAGAGGATATTGGTAAATTTTATAGTGGAGATTGTTATATCATCCTATACACCTATCACTCAGGTGATAGGAAAGAAGATTACTTCCTATGCTGTTGGTTTGGAAAATATAGCATAGAGGTAATGTGTTCTATCTTAGTTCAGATTTAGGATAAGTAGAGCATCTCTATATAATATTTTCATGGGCCATTAAGTCCTATACTAATGGTATAAAGTATTATTTATCACATAGGGTCATATCTCTTGAAAGGGTTTTTGGACTTTCATTTAGTTCTTCTCATAGCCACAACACTAGTACGGTTATGCTAGAAATTAGAAACAAAGATGCTTCTTTTGCCTATTTATAGGACTTGTAGTCTTATTCCAAATACTTTTAAGTATCATAAGGTGTTAGGAGTAGTGCTAGGGTGTATTTTGTCTTTGGTCATTCATACTTTAGCCATTTCTCGATTACTTGAACTATGGTATACCATTGGGAGTTTAACTTTATAGGTCTCTTTTCAGATTCTGAGCGAGAATTATTTACTCCTCATTGATGTTTATTTCATAAAAGTAGCCACCTTGTCTTCATTAATCCAATCAATGTCTTGCATAATTAGCTCATTCAATCTGCCTTTTTTTTTCAATTCTCTTCCAGTATAAAATGTTATTCTATTCATTGCATAATAGGTACAGGCTTAAGATTGGCTCATACTTTTCTATTTCCTTGGTGAGGCAATAATAAGTTGCAAACCTCTTCTACAACATCTTCACGTAAATATCTTTTTGATATTTTGTAACCTTGTTAGTATCATGCAAGTTTCAACATGTTAGAAGTAATTAGTTGCTTGCGTTTTGCTGTGCTACACTATTGTTTCACTTCCTTAGTTTCATCGAGGTGATATTTAATTCTCTACTTAAATTACTTCAAAGTAGCTTGTACTATGGTTGTATAAGAAATTAATTTGTATGTCGTCGTGGTTGAATCTCTTTTAATAATGTTCCAATTTTTATTCTCAATCATTGTTTTCAAATATAGGAAGACCAGAATACAACAATTCAATTGGCAAATACTATGTTCAACTCACTTAAGGGTAGACCTGTTCAGGTATGACTTTATTTGTTGTAAATTGCTGGAAGGTTATATCTAGACTTGTCTATAATAGATGATTCCTGTAGGGTCGCATTTTCCAAGGTAAGGAGCCACCACAATTTGTTGCACTTTTTCAGCCTATGTTAGTCCTCAAGGTACATTGTGAACTTCCTCTGCAAGCTTTTGCTTTACAAGTTCTAAAAATGGGGATGTGTGACAACCTAGGGTGGTTAACTAGTTAATATGATCACCTTAGGGTGGCTTGAGCTCTGGTTACAAGAATCTTGTGGCTGAGAAAGGAGTACCAGACGAAACTTACACTACAGATAGTGTTGCACTTTTTAGGGTTTCTGGAACTTCGATACATAACAATAAGACAGAGCAAGTTGATGCGGTATGTAACTGGTAATCTTGCACGTTTTTTCTGAAAAGAATTATTAGTTTTTGCATTGATACATATCCTTTCCTTAATGATCTCCTCTACTAGTATGTTCCTCGTTGTTGTCTTTACATATTACTTTAGAATTCTTTGAATTGGTAATTGGAATTCACTTGAAGAAATTATTCCTTAACCTTGAAAAAATTTCCCAATTTTTCATATGCTTGGTTTATGATGCCTAACTATGTATATTAAGGAACCATTTTTAAATATAATCTTAACCTTTTACCTCATTGTTCATTATCTTCTCCACTGTCTTCTCATTGAAATATTTACAACAAGAACTAGGATCAACTAATGTCCAACACTTCCACGAACAAAGTGTATCTAGATACTTTTGTAATTAAAAAAAAGAGATATTTTAGATGTGAGCTTACATTATAGACTTATGATCAAGTGTTCTTGAAGTTGAGATCTGATGAGAGCGTGAAGAGTTGAAGCGTATCATGCTACTGCAAATATTTGTTATTGGAAACTAGGTTCTATAATAAGTGTTTGATTCTTTAGTAGATGGGGGAGAAGGAGGGAACACTGATATGATTGTTTGCATCATGTGAAAATAATGATAATGCTTCTAGTTCTCTTAATTTAGCCTCAGTAATAATAGTGATGGCAAACACTTAAGAATAAAACCTAGAGAACTTCGAATAAGATTCAAATCTTATAAGAAAGGCTAAATCAAAATTTTCATGAACTGACTTCTTGATTATGAAAAATAAAGAACCAATTTTATAAAGTTTTTTGAATGACACATGAAAAGAAATTTTTTGATAAGTTCTGAAGTTCAATAAAGAACAAGAGATAAAGCACTTGCAACTCTTAATATTTGCGACTCAACTTATTAGTAGAAACATCCCCTTTATATAAGGTGAGCAAAAAAATTGTGCTATATTCTAATTACAAGTGTAATAAGGATTCTTAATTAACACTAACTACTAATACTACTTGAATTTGAACTCTAATATTCCTTATTCAACTAAGAAATTATTTGCTACTACTACTACTACTACTACTTTAATTAGGACTTTAATAAAATACTTTAATTAACATTGTATGAATTATATTTAAATCAAACTAAGTATTCTCCAAAATGCTTGGATCTTGTTAAACTAGTATTTGATTTTTGTTTGGGTCTAGTAAGCTTCCCAAAATCCTTTTTGACATGCTCCTTGAAGCTTGATTTAAATATGTTTTGAATCAACCCATTCAAAGGCTCTTTAAGATTCTCTCTTTATCTCTTGTAATTGGTCCACTAGGCATATACAATGAATTCTTTGATTGGCTAGTCATGCTTGACATCATTCCCCCACTCTGAAAGGATTCGTCCTCGAATCTTTAAATTTGAACACAAAGATACTTTCACCAGAACCACAAGAACAAAAAAGAGATTCAGAGACATCACAAGCTTAGTACACTGTCAACCCATTGTGACTCTCTGTCATTGAATATCTTATAAAACCGGTTAGCAAGTAGGATCTTATTCACAACTTCAATTGAATATATTATATACACATCCTTTTTGGTTGTTTATCTGCCTGTAGAAGATGACACAAAAAAGGAGGGAAAATAATTTTTATTCTTACATATAATTTAGAATTACATGGTTATATTATTCACCTTAGTGTAGGAAGAAAAATAAGAAACAATCTTTAAAAGTGGGAATGCATCTCTTAGGGTTCCACACTCTTATAGGAAAGAAAAAAACAATCTTCTAGGATTCCACATTCTCCTAGAAAAGGAGCATCAAAAAAACAATCTCCTAGGATTCCGCATTCTCCTAGAAAAGGAGAACATCCTATTAGGATCCCACAATCTTTGGGATTTGAAGAAATTGACTTTTTTAAAAAGGTATACAACTAATATACAACTCGATACTTCCTCTTAAGTTGAGGAATAGATGTCTTCCATTCTTAGCTTGAAAATAATATAATGAAAACTTGAACTGTTCAACCCCTTTATTAAAACATCATCTAGTTGGCTTCTCAATGGAACATATGACGTGCATGCAAGCCCTTCCTCCAATTTCTTCTTGATGAAATGTCTATTAATTTTAATGTGCTTTGTCTTGTCATATTGAATAGGGTTATGAGTAATATTGATGGTGGATTTGTTGTCACAATAGAGTTTCATATGACCTTCCCACTTAACTTTCAAGTCATCTAGAATAATCTTCAACTATAACAACTCACACATGCCTTAAACAATTGTTCTAAACTCTAAATCTACTGATGATTCAGCCACAACATTTTGTTTCTTGCTCCCCTAAGTCAACAAATTGCCTCTAAGGAAAGTACAGAAATCTGTGGTTGATCTTTGGTCCACTATAGATCTTGTATAGTCCACATTAGTATAGGCTTCTAGGTTGGGATAATTATTCTTGTTAAACAAAATTCCTTTCCCTAGATAGCCTTTTAAGTGATGCAACATCCTATTAGCAGCTTGTAAATGTGACTTTCTCGGATCATGTATGAATTAACTAACTATGCTTATTGAGATGCTATGTTACGTCAAGTATGAGCAAGGTATAGAGCCTACCTACTAGCCTGGTACATCCTTCTGTCAACAACTAGTTCTTCTTTCACTTCTCCATGCTTATGATTTGTGTCGACTGGTTTGCACCCAATATTTCTTGGCTCTTTCAAGAGATGAACTACATACTTATGTTGAAATATAAAATTTCCTTGTGAGGATTATGCCACCTTGATACCAAGGAAGTACTTCAATTTGCCAAACTCCTTTATCTCGAATTCCTTTATCACTCTTTGCTTTAATTCCCTTTTTTATTTTTCTTCATTTTCAGTTAAAATAATATCATCAACATACACTAGTAGGTACAATTACTCCCCATGCAATTGTGTACTTGAAGAAGAGAGTGTGATTTCATTGACTTTGGTTATATCTTGATACTTTCAAAACTTTAGCAAATATACCAAACCATGCTTTAGGAGATTGTTTCAACCCATATAGCCCTTTTCAACCTACAAACTTTATTATTTGTGTATTCTTCAAGTTCTAGTGAAATGTTCATGTAGATTTCTTCATCTAGATCTCCATGAAGGAAGGCATTCTTCACATCATACTGCAAAAGTTGCTAGTCAAAGTGAGCTCCGAAGGATAACAAAATCTTCAAAGTATTTACTTTTGCCACCGGGGAAATATTTACTGGTAATCAGTCTCGTAAGTTTGAGTGTACCTTTTAGTAACAAACTGTGCTTTATCTCTCTCTAGTGATCCATCAACTTTATATTTTAGTGTAAAGATCCATTTAAGTCAACTATGTTGTTCCCCTTTGGTTTATCAAAAGTCTCCCATATCCTTCTCTTCTCTAGCACATCCATTTCCTCATTCCCGTTTTAACAATGCGTTAGAATCAGTATTAGGAATAGAAATGGTAGGTAGACTTGCAACGAAATTTTTATAGGTTGGTGACAAGTGTTTAAGAGATGCATAGTGACACAATGGGTGTAGTGGTCTCTTCATGCACTCTAGTAAATTTCTTAATGACAATAGGAAGGTGGGTGTTTCAACTGATTGTGTTTGCAGCGGAGGATTAGTTCTTACTAAGGACTCATTTCCATGGTTTGCATTGGATTCTTGGACTTGTTTCAATTCTGGAACAGTTGCTCTTTAGGAATACACCTATGAATATTTTGGAAAATCTTAACATGGATGGACACAAGAGAGATATATGTTTTTTATGGGATACAAATTGGACTAGAGGATGGACATGCGCTTTGGGACGGACCGTTGAAGGTCAAGTGGCACAAAAGATTCAAAAATACATCTTTCACCGTTGATGTCTTCCCTTGAAGATATGACTTGACATCAGCTTCGGTATAGAACTTTTGTGATGAAAGTTTATAGCACTTTTACCCCTTTTGTGTACACATTTGATGACAATGGGATTACAAAGTTAGTGCAACCAAATACCCTACGAGTAAAGCCCATTTGAGGGTCTAAAGCTAGGATAATAGGTATTAAGGCTTTCCATGGAACTTCTATCGTCTAACCCATGTGAGGGAAGTTTATTTATTATGTGGCAATTAGAATTGCCTCCCCTCTAATAGGCTTTTGGAACATTTCCTTGAAACAGTAGAGCATGAGTTATATTAGTAAATGCCATTTTTCTTCTCAATAATCCTATTTTGTCAACGATGATGAGTCATGAATGATTCGTTTTTTTGGAAAGTAGGGTGACAAAATTTGATTAATATCTGGCATTATCTGACGTAGTGCTTTTGATTTTAATCCCAAATTGATTTTGATCCCAACATTTGATCAATCTGTCTTTGTTGATTAGACATGTCTACTTCATATAAAATTAACATAAAAAATGTAACAAACATCTAATTACAAGTGTAACCAAGATTCCTACTTTAGTAAAAAGCTAACTACTATTATTACTTGAATAGAACTCTAATTGTCTTTACTTAATTAGGAAACTAACTACTGGTTCTATTATAACTAAATTATAGTGAGACACAGGAAATTACCACCTTTAGGGCCTTTTCTAATCATATAATTTAGTCCCATAATAAGTTCTAATTCAAATAGAAAACTAGCAATGAACTACAAAAATCTTAGTAAACACATTTTGAGCTTTATAATTAAGTGAAGTATAGCCCAATTACAATAAAACAAAGACTAGGACACTAAATTAGATTTAATACATGAGTTTATGCTTCCAAATCTTCTCCGACCTTAGCTTGATCATGTTAATTAGTAATTGGTCTTTGTTTGGGTCCAGTAAGCTTTCTAGAATGCTTGTTGAAGCTTGATCTGCGTATATATCTTGAATCAGCCTATTCAAAGCCTCTGGAAGCTTTTTTCTCCTAGCTATTCTTTGATTGGTTAGTCATGCTGGCATCAAATAGTTTCAGTCCTTTTCAATGAAGGGTTCCCTTTTTTGAATCCCCATGCCCCTTCTCCAATGCACAAAATAATTGAAGATCAAAAAGCGGACATGAAATTGAAGTTCAAGATCTATTGAGAAGCCTTCAATTAGAATGTTTAAAAAGTAAAGCAAGCCTGACCGCTTTGTAAAATGAGCTTTATAACTCATCTTTTTGTGGGAATTTATTAAAATTATCGTTTATCAAAGAAAAGTTGAGATTCTTGAGAATATTAAAGAAATTTATGGGAACACTATAATTATTTGAATTGTGGTAATTTAAACTTGAAGACTGCTGACAAAAGTAGAATCTAAAGGTCAAAATTAACGATGAAATTTTGTCAAAAACTAGTTAGTATTGCAAATATAGAATGTTAGATTAGGTACTCGTAAAACCTCAAATCAGGTAATAGTCGTCAAATTAGGTAGGAACCACAGTCACCAGATAATATGAGCATTCCTCTAAGTGGAAATGCATATGAGCAATCCTCTAAGTGGAAATGCTTGAAAAATTAAATGTGATGAGATAATGTATACTGAAATCTTTTTTCCATAGTTAATAGCCTTCTATATTGTCTATTTTTGTTAGAGATGGGTGATCTATGACAGTGATTTCCTAGGAGGCTACCAATTGTAGTACTACTACTCCAGCTGATAGGTAGTACTGTCAGCAAAACCAGTTATATATCAGAGCAAAAGGCCTGTCTGGAAGGGGGTTAAAGGAAACTTGTTTTTAATCAATGGAAGCCAAAAATAGCACCAGTTTGAGCCTGTTTATGAAAAATTAGTTGCATGTCATTTTTCATGTAGGTTAACGTGGTTTTTCAAAATTCATTTGTTTATAGACCTAAGAACATAAATAGAATGAAGCAAGCCAATTAAGAAGATTAATAGACATTGTAAAATGAAATGTTACATGGTTTCTTCCTAGGAAATCCTTAATAATGTTAGAATTTGTGACAGTCAATAGGTTAGTTAACTGAATACAGTTTTCTTGTGCTTAAATTAAAACCCAACTTATGGTTTTCTGTTGGAATTCATCTTTTGGTGCTTAGTAATCATGTCACATTTCAAAGTTCAAAATTTCCTCAATAAATACTTCCAAGACATCTCCATGATTTTTTAACTTCTTGATCTTTTCGGTCCACCTTTTTTTCCTGCTGCCTCCCATGCGATTGTTTTAATTGACTAATAACCATCAGAAGGCAACTATCTGTTAGATGTCCACTAAAGTTATTATTTTTTAGGTGGCAACATCATTAAACTCTACAGAGTGTTTTCTTCTGCAATCTGGCTCATCAATTTTCCTGTGGCACGGGAATCAGAGTACTTATGAGCAGCAGCAGTTAGCTGCAAAGGCTGCTGAATTTTTGAAGGTAGTCCCATGAACATTTTTGTTGAAAGGAATGAAACATGTGAATGTATTCTATGTTCTGAAAGGTAGTATAATGATTAAATAGTTGCTAATATCTCATCTATAATTTTGATAATACTGGTTAAATAGCTAGTTGAATTAACTTTTTGAATAGCTTGGTTTGGCTTTCAACTGAATTGGGGTATGAGGTCAACTGAAATGGTTATACCTTGAAGAACATTTGTAGGTTTAGGTCAAGTAGGGTGAAACTTTTAAGTTCAGATCTGAATTGAATTTTTTAGTTGGTCTTTTTGTCTCTATGAATAATCTTTTCTTATTACCTTTTAACTATGCTCCATGTGGAAGTACTAAAAGAGAAATTGAAGGTTTGCAATTAAATTGATCATTCAATTACTAATCTTTTGTTTGCTGTCACAATTATCTTGAGAAAGATCTCGAGAAACAATTGAAGTTTCTTCTCAGATTGAGGGACTAGCCAAGCTGTTAGTATCTCCTTCCCAAGATCAAGAGAGCATGGGTTGAAATCCTCTTTTGGGTGGGATGGGGTTGGGGGTTTGGCAAAATTGTTCCAAGGAGTTTCTTGCACAGAAAAAAGAAAAAAGAGGTCCTTCACATACTGCATATTTTCCTCATTTGTCTTTAATACTATTCACATATTTCAGCCTGGCGTTGCTGTCAAACATGCTAAAGAAGGAACTGAAAGCTCATCTTTCTGGTTTGCACTTGGGGGCAAACAGAATTACACCAGCAAAAGAGTTTCTCCAGAAACTTTCAGAGATCCCCACTTATTTTCATATTCACTCAACAAAGGTGTCTCTTATTCTGGTTATTAGAATTCTAGTAATTTCGTTCTCGTATTGCACCTTTTGAAAGAAAATTACATCTTACAGTCATGCCCTTTAAGTAAATTCTAACCAACCTTTTATGATAAATTTTGCTGCTTGCGATTCCAGGGAGATTTCAGGTGAGTTTTAGTCTTTGTGTGCTTCTGAAAATTCTTTCTAGACAAATACTTATCAGCCTTTTGTATTCTATTGAGCAGATTGAGGAAGTTTACAACTTCTCTCAAGATGACTTGTTGACAGAGGACATACTGATACTTGACACACATGCTGAGGTATTTATTTGGGTTGGTCATTCAGTAGATCCCAAAGAAAAGCAGAATGTTTTTGATGTTGGCCAGGTAAGCTTTCAAAAATCATTTCTTTCAGATTTTTCATGCCATAATGTACTTACTGTATTTTACTTTTTGCAGAAATATATAGATATGGCTGCATCTCTTGATGGTTTGCCACTAAATGTTCCTCTGTTTAAAGTCGGTGAAGGAAATGAACCTTCATTTTTCACGACATACTTTTCATGGGATATTACAAAAGCCACTGTATGTGCTCTGCTATCAAGTCATTGTTAAGCTTTGGATGATCTATTATCTTGTCTCTCTATAATTTTTCACGGTGAATGATGAATGCTGGAATGATTTTGTCAGGCTGCTTCTATAGAGTTGAGATAATTATAAAGTATGCCGCTACACAGAATCATTACAAATGTTTAATCAAGAAGTATATAATCTTATGTGTTTTAAATCAGTGTTCATTGCTTTGTCTTGGTGTCAAGTACAAACTATTTAAGTTCATATAAAATATTTGATCAGATTTGATTGGTCTTCTTCTTAGCCAACATTCTATTGAAAAAAGTTGTTATGGAGGCAATGAGATGAAGAAACTCTTAAAGTTGGGTACCATCAGGCTGTCTGAGAATTAACGGGCATAGATGGAAGAGAAAAAGCGGAGGAAAAAATTAATATATTAATGGTATTTATTCCTAAGAAAAATAGATTAGAGACATCTATTCGTAAACATTAAACTTGGAAGAGCTTAGAATTCAGTTGCAACTATAAGATAGCTTCAAAAACTGTTATATAGTATTGCATGCTTGAACTGTACTTTTTTGAGGATATGCCTTGTAAGAAAAAAGGTCTAGTAGATAAATTGTTGAAGATGAGATTGCAACTGATTAAAATTTTTTCATTTGTTGTCCCTCAAAGAATTTATGTTTTTTGTTCTTGAGATGTGCTTTATTTATTGCGTTGCATATGAAATTTTGCTGTTTCATTTTTATTTATCGATTCCCAATATAAATTTCAGGTTCAAGGAAACTCATTTCAAAAGAAGGTAGCATTGCTCTTTGGTTTAGGACACCAAGCTGTGGAGGTAGATTCTTGGTTTCTGTATACAATTGCTTCACTATGATAATGTGACAAATAAGGGGAGAAATGTTGCGCTTTTGTTTCCGGTGCAACGTGTTTATTCTTTTGATTATTTTTCCTTTTTCCACTCTCTTCTCCATTGAGAAGGATATCACGATTCTCTTCCTTTCTCTCTTATATTATTAGCCCTATTATTAATCTTTAGAATATTTTCATGGAATAACTTACCTGAAGCAAGTGAATGCTTCTTTTAAAATTGAATGTCATGATCTAGCATTTAGAAATTATATGAATGTGCATATATTTCTTGTGAATGTACTTCTTTTTCTCTGTGGATTTTGGCAGTAATTTCTTCACACAATATTTTCTTTTGATTCTATACCTGCAAATGTTTTGTATAGTGGGGACTATGTCATTGCAGATCTTCCTTCAAAGTTGCAGTTTATAACTCATTTTCTTGTTTCCCCTACACATGCTAAATGTGTTTGTCAGAAATTCTGCATCTGATGTTGGTATTCAGGTTGAATTGTCTTAATTGTACAAGAACCTTGAATGGGACTTTGTTATTTTCACACACTAGCAATGCTATGTTATTACATGACAGGAAAAGTCCAACGGAAATCAAGGCGGACCTACCCAAAGAGCTTCTGCATTAGCTGCCTTGTCATCTGCCCTTAACCCATCTAGTGACAAGTCAGCCTATCCAGTAAGTGAACTATTTATACGTTTTGTATAAGTATTATTTTTTCCTGTCCATGAATGAGGCCTTTGGATGTTCTTTTAATTGTTTTAGCTTCATATATGTCATCCTTGTGAATTGTTCTTTTTAAGGTAGTAATTTGGTGCTTTCTTTTGCAACTAGTTTGTATTATTAAAGTGGCTTCTCTGAAACTTTTATCTTAATACTACCCAAACTATCAGCCTGTTGCAAAACAAACTATAAGAAAAAGAGTTCAATTTGTCATTGAAGTACACTTGGCATTTTTTTCTCCATTAAAAATATACAGAACTGACTAGTTATATCCCTTGTTAGATCCCCTACTTAATCTTGTAGCAATTTTTTCAAACTTTTGGTCTCACAATACAGGTTATAGCATAATTTAAAGAAGACAGTCAAGAGGGGATGCCATATAAACTTGTGGTCGATACTTTAGATATTATAACCCACTTGGTGAATAGGAAAATTTCCATTGAAATCTGTAATTATAACTGTTGTTGTAAAAGATGCTTATGGAATATGTCCACTCCAGAGGCATAGCTATATGTGCCTGCCCCACTGTGGCCCATATTTTCTATGTTTATTTCCTTTTACCTTTTGTAAGTTTATTTGGTTTAACATTTTGGGAACAAGAAAGGGAGGAAAGGGGGCATCTGGTTATGGCTTCTTTTCATTTCTATTAACACTTATTTCTCTGTGTAACTAACACTATAGTGGTGTTTGACTTATCTGTGCTATTCCAAACTTTGACTGCTACATACGAGGTAGTGTATTTGTACAGCCCAAATTCACCATTGGTGTGTGCAAATTCTCTGTGTAACTAACACTATAGTGGTGTTTGACTTATCTGTGCTATTCCAAACTTTGACTGCTACATACGATGTAGTGTATTTGTACAGCCCAAATTCACCATTGGTGTGTGCAAATCCAATTACCAGAGGAGTGCGTCTTCCTAAAGTTTTTAACTTCACTTTTAGTTTGACCCCACTGACAAAGTCCTAACAGTTCATGTACGTCATAATAAGATTTCTCTGACTTGTTAATTTCTTTCAGCTCTCTGGAACCTAAAAGATTTATTAAAAATTGGCATTTTTGTTTATATTTGTTTATTTTTGTAAACATTTTAGATTTAATGAGAATTTCCTCAGCTGAGAATAATTTCTAATTCTGCCTGCACCCTTTCTGTTTCCTTGAACATCCCTGTAACACTCAAATTGAATATGTAATACATTCAGCTTCTTCTACTTTTTGTGCCTCATAGGGGTTTTCCTGTTACAGTTTCTCCATCTAGATTATATCCTCCTCTTTAGTGAAATAATGCCCTGTAACAGAGCTTTTGTAAATGTTAGCCAATTTATTATTTATCTTGTTTCTCTCCAAACAAAATTTGGTACTTTGTGCGGTGATTGTGCTGTAATCTATCCACAGGACCAGGATAGGTCCAATGGTTCAGGAGGACCAACACAAAGAGCTTCAGCTTTGGCTGCCTTATCCTCAGCATTTAATTCATCCTCTGGAAACAAAACTCCTTCAAAGCCCTCTGGAACAAGTCAGGGGTCACAAAGAGCTGCAGCCGTAGCTGCTTTATCATCCGTTCTTACTGCAGAAAAGAAGAAGCAAAGTCCAGATGGCTCTCCCTCTCATACTCCTACCTCAGAGGCTGGCTCCTTAGGTAAAGAAAATTTCTTTTTTCTTTCAACTGTAAGAAGTCACAGAGACATTAAAATAGTCACACGAAGTCGTTTGATTCTGTAGGAGTGACAGTCTTTTGATAATGTTCTTTAAATTAAAATTCACTTTGTTTTGGCTCTTATGGATCTGTAATTTTGCTATGAAAATTGAAGAAAAAAGTGAAGTTTATGAAGCACAAATTTCTGAAGATACAGAAGTCAGGGAAATTGAGGAACCTGCATCCATATCTGACAGCAATGTGGACGAATCAGAGCCAAAGCAAGATGCTGAGCAAGATGAGAAAGGTGATGAAAGCATTCAGTCTACATTCAGTTATGATCAACTGAAGGTTCAGTCTGAGATTCCTGTAACTGGGATTGATTTTAAGAGAAGAGAGGTTTGTCCTGGTATAAAGTGTGATTACATCTGAATTTGATTCTTGGATTGGCATTTCAAGGATTTTCGTCCATTTCATTCTGCAGGCTTATCTTTCAGAAGATGATTTCCAGACTGTTTTTGGGATGGCAAAAGAAGCATTCTATAAGTTGCCGAAGTGGAAGCAGGACATGCAGAAAAAGAAAGCTGACTTATTCTAAATGGAAATTCATCTCTCTGCTTCTTATCTGCCTAACTTATGGGTTTTTAAATCACTATGGCCTTCACTGCTCTTTTAAAAAGTTATGCTTTCAGTTGTATACATGGCGTGCTTTGACTAGCATATCATCATTTGCAGCTCATGAATATAGGTGTGAGTGGTACCATTGTTGCTTGTGATCATGCCTTAGGAGTGAGTTTTGCCCATGATTTTCAATTTCATTTCTTCCTCCCCTCGATTCATTTTCTGCCATTTTGTAATGATAGCATATTGTAGTTTTGCAGAAAGTTGGGAGCCCCATTTTTTTCAATTAGATCATGTATGTTATTTTGTGCTTATTTGACAACACCTCTTTAGCTTTGTTATTTGTTAATGAATGGGTTGTAAATGTATCGCGATTGTATTCAGTGACAACATCCAGGAAAGGGAGGTTGTTAGTTTGAATAAACAGTACTCCATATTAAGTATTTGCGTTTAAGTGTTATATTTGTGGTGTGAACCTCTTTCCGTGGGGTGGGAGCTGATGGTTTAATGTCCTTGCCTGCCCCGGGAAATTTCTGCATGTCTTGAGTCCTGGCAATCAATTAGGGTAAACATTTTATGTTGACCTGACTCAGCAAGCTTAGCAATTTAGGTAAGCATAACAACAAATAGAGTTTGGACAACATTAAGGACTATCTGTGATCCCATAACCAAACTGTAACCTTCTACCTTCGTTGGACTTGGATGATTCCGCAAATGATAAGGAATGTGTTATGCCAGTAGAAATAATTGATTAGGATATAAGGGTAAGAGTTTGAAGATATTTTTTTAATGATGGAATCGGTGAGGCACCTCGTGATTTACTATAGTTCATATCTGGAGGAGTGTCGTTTGATTTATTTAATGATGAAATTGAGGTTCAGAGAATACTTCTGATGAGGAAAGAAGAAAGCTAAGATTTTATTCTTCTAATATTGCTATTAATTTCATTCTGGTACTACTTTTAGGACACTTAATATAACTAAGCATCCAAAAAGGATTTACTTTTGTATACTTGAAGAATGAATGAAAAAGCGTGACTACAAAATAGAGCAAGAAATACTGGTGAAGGTATATGTTGCAACAATGGAAGGAGTTGTTCATGGATGATGAAGTTTTTGGCTGATAGGGAAGGAGGAGGATATGATAAGTGAGTTGATGAAGAAGAAGAGAAATATGTTATTGTTTAAAGATATGAAGTGACATTGTAAAGAGTTGAATCAGAAACAATGAGGAGACGTTGTATGGGCAAACTCTAGTTAATAAAAAAATGCAAGTGTAAACGTTTAATTGGGCAATTATTAATGACTAAAATAGTTGTTGAATTAAAACATTATGAAATTGAATTAACAAAATTATATCTACTTTTCTCCCTCTTTGATTTGTTCATTCTTTCTCTCTTTGATTTCTGATTTTAACTATCATTTGTAAGGATAAAAACCCTAAATCTCAAATACAAATTCTTAATAAAAATTAATTGCATCAATTTGGTAATAAATTCGAATCAATTCAAGTGGAAGTGGCAACATGACATAAGGGACTTAAGCTCAAGAATGGGGAAGGATTGAAGAAGGGTTGCACAATCAATTTCAGGAGTTGGGAGCTTCACTAAGAAATAAACTTATATGAACTAAAAGAATGAATTATGCAATTGTATCAGAAGGATGATGCTTAAATGTTGGGAGGCAGGTATGGGGATCATCGTGTTCTTAAGATTAGAGGTGTGGAGGGATCAGTTCAAGGACATTAGTCAATGCCTACAAGTTTTAGTAAGATTGAATTTTAGGGGAAGGTCTAGGAGCATGGGTCTATTGTGAGCAATTCTTCACACTTGATAGGACCCCGTTTTGAGGTGAAGGTAGGTTAGTGGCCATGCACTCAGAGGGTCAAGCACTAATGTGGCATGAACTATATCTTCACAACATATTGACAAGGGAAACTCCTAGTTGGGCAGAGAACTTATTAGCATTGGAATAGAGGTTTGGTGAGGCTATTTTTGAAGATCTAATTGCTGAATTGATGGAGTTAAGGTAGAGATGTATTGTCAAAGATTATTATGTTGAGTTTGATTTTTCATCTCAAAGATTGGTAATACCAGGACCATACCTAGTTGGTATGTTCTTAAAGGATGAGATGGAATTTGAGGAGTTACAGGAGAATGAAGAAGATATTACATAACCCGTATATCCTTGTAGGCCATTGCTAGAGTTAGTGATGCCAAATACCAACAAATGAATATTAAGGGAATAGTATATGTGAGAAAAATTCATATATTAATCGATAGAGAAAGCATTCACAATTTTATGTACAAGGAGTTACTAAAGAAGTTTAGTGGAGAATTAGAGGAGATAAAAGGACATTGCTATTATGGTGGGAAGGGGAAAGCATCTTAATTGTAACTATATTTGTTGCAATTTCAAATGGTAAATGAATTGTAAAGAGTTTATCGCTAATGTATTAGTGATTGATGTTGGGGGTAATGACATGGTTTTAATTGTGCAATAGCTATCCATTTTGGATGATATAGTTTACAAATACCAAAAGGGGACAATAAAGTTTTGGTGGAAAGTGTATGAGCTGGAATTGAAGAGTGAAGAAGGTAAATGGATAGCAAAAGTTCCTTAGAAGAAAACAGAGAGAGTTATTTCATAGAAGATGTGGTGTGATGTTTCTTGATAATCTCTGAAGAAAAAAATGGAGATGATTTAAAAAAAATTTAGATGAATTGTTGTTTTAAGTGTCACTAAATAAAGGTTTATGAGGACGATGTGCATAAGATAACATTCAAGATACACAAAGGCCACTATGAATTCTTGTTAATTCCCTTTCGGTGGATAAATTCCCCTGTAACAATATAAAGCTCAATGAATCACATATTTAAGGCTTACTTGAAGAAATTTGTACATGTATTATTTGATGATATACTAACCTATCATAATTCACAACAAATGTTTGAGATATTAAGGCTCATTAATTGTATATAAAGTTGACTAATTATCCTTTTAGTGTTACTTAAGTTGAATATCTGGAGCACATAATTAGTTGTGAAGGAGTAACAACTGACCCTCATAAATTACAAGTAATCCAACGGTGGCCTGAATAAAAAACAACCAAACAACCGAGGGGATTTTTAGGATTATGTGAATACTACATAAGGTTTATTAGAGGTTATAGACAAATTTGTAAGCCATTAACCAATTTGTTGAATAAGAATGCTTTTATGTGGGATAAGGAGGATACCAATGCCTTCTTAGGTTTAAAGGATGCATTAACATTATCTCTTGTATTGGATCCGCCAAATTTCACTCAGCCTTTTGTTTACAAGTTGATGCTTGTGGAGAAGTAATAGGTATTGTACTTATACAAGATGGGTGAGTTTCTAGCACTAGTTATGAACATCAAACAATGGTCACATTGCTTGACATGGAGACATTTTGTGATCTAAATAGATCTCTATAGCTTAAAGTATTTGATAGAATGGAGGATAGCTAAACCTTTCCAATAAACTTGGCTTCCTAAGCTAATTAGAATTGATTTATATATTTTTTATAGGAAGGGTGGTGTTAATTTGGATATTGATTCATTATCATGTGTTACTAGCTCCAAGTTATTCATTCTATCAATTTCTTAAATATAGATGTATATACTCCAAAAATTTCAACAGATTAGAGGGAGGTTGAGGTTGATTAAGTAATAATTCACCTACGTAGTAATTCTGAATTTAAATGCTTAGGTTATATGTGGAACAATGGGCACTTAAAATGGAAAGTGCAATTGGTAGTGGGGGTTCCATTAACTTTAAGACAAAAGCTCATCAAGTTATTTCATGATTTAACTCAAGAAGGACATTCAGGGTGGTAAGGAACATATAAGAAATTGAGTGTGAATTTCCTTCGAAGAAAATTATATAAAGATGTTAATGAATTTATGAGAAGATGTGAAGTTTGTTAGGAAAAAAAAAGAAACAATAGCTCCTTATGGCTTCTTACTGAGACTTGGATCCTTCACTGGCCTCGCCGATCAAACTCTTCTTTGAGACAAGTCAAGCACGCTTTGCAAGCCGCAAAGAGCCACTCGAGGTAGAAGCTGTGGCACCCAATTCTAGCTGAGAGAGAAAAACCCCTTATCTATTCCAAAGGAAATGTGGATACACATTAGCATGAATTTTGTAGAAGGTCTTCCACAATTAGAAGGAGACTTAATCATTTTCTTAGTAGTGGAAAAATTGAGAAAGTGTGCTCACTTCATTCCAGTTCTTCATCCATACACAATAGTTAAGGAAGCTAGAGCTTTCATATAAGGACTATTCAAGCTTAATGTGTTGCCAAAGACCATTGCTAGTGACTGAGATGCAATATTTACCAGTTCATTTTGGAAGTAACTTTTTCGCATATAAGGCTTGGACTTACATTTCTTAACCATTTACCACCTTCAAATAGAAGGTGAGAAATAGGTATTTAGTTGCATATTGGAGACATATCTCCACAGTATAAATTTCGATGCCCTAATCAGTGGAGCAAATGGTTAATGTTGACGCAGTGGTGATATAATACCACCTTTCATGCAACCATTTCCATTATGCTATTTAAAGCAATGTATGATTATTCTCTCCCATTATATATTTTATACTTAATAGGAGACTCTCAAGTGTTGTTAGTGGATCGAGATTTGAAGGACAGGGAAGTTATGTTCCAAGTATTGTAATTTCATCTTCAATGTGGTAAAAATTGCAAGAAGGACCTTGCAAATCACCATCGAACTAATAAGGAATTTCGAGTTAATGACTTTGTTTACATAAAACTCTAACCTTGTAGACAATATAATAAATAGTATAAGTCATCCTAGAAGCTGGCTTCTTTATTCTTTGGCCCTTTCAAGTTTCTGAAATGTATTGGACTAGTCGTGTATCAACTGAAACTTCCTCCTGACAGTAAAATTTATCACGCTTATCATGTCTCACAATTGATGAAAAGAATTTCAAATGATGCATTGGTGTCTCCAAGCATTCCTCCTTCGAAATATACCACTTTGCATATATAAATATTGTGTTGGATAAGCGATTGGTTAATCCTCACAATTAGTATGCTGTCTAAATTTTTATACAACAAACATCAGTAAATGCTAATGATCTTTCATAGGAAATCTCTACAATATACAATAATAATTTCCATATTCAACCTTGTGGATAACATTATCGAGAGAGCGGGAATTGTTATAAGCAAAAATAAGGATTGAACAAAAGAAGAAGAAGGAGGATATGATAAATGAGCTAAGGAAGAAGGGAAATGCATTGTCATTTATAGATATGAAGAAATGACATTATAAAGAGCAAAATCATAAACAAGAAGGAGACAACATTGTATAGGCAAACTCTAATTAATAAAACATACATGTTTAAGAACCTAATTGGCTAATCATCAACATTAAAATAACCATTGAATAAAACGTTGTGGAAATTGAGTTGAGTAATGAAAATAACTATTTTCTCTCTCTGTCTCTGAATTTTGGTTCTAGTTATTGTTTGCAAGAATAAGAAACTCTAAATCTTAAATATAAATTCTCAATAAAAATTAGATGCTTTATTGGCCAACACTCAAGAATGAATGTTTAAAATTTTAGATGCAAAATTTGAAGTATTTGGATAATTGAAGTTATAAAACATATTAGTCGGTTCATTTGTGTTAAGAAGAATATAAGGGAGCATTCAAAGCAGTTAATCGAAAAGGACTGTCAATTAGACATAGAATAGTGTAGATGCTCAAGCCAATCAATTGAGTAGGTTGTCAACCAATTTGGTTTGGATTAATCAACTGGTTGGAACATTCAATTGGTTCGAGTAAAACATGACTCAACTCTAACACTATTTCCCCTTTTATTTTATGAAGGAATTGGACTTTTCCAGCAACTATTTGGCTTCCATAATTATTAAAGAAAGCTTTTGGATCTTAAAAAGAAAGAGAAACAATGAAAAATAATTTTATATTGAGAATGAAATGTATTAATATAATTATGAGAAATTGGATGAAAGTTAGGGTGAAAATTATGAAGAAAGATTTATGTGTTACGGTTAGAAAAGTATACAAAATGAATTGAGAACATATTTGATCAACTGTATAATCCTCTTAAAGAATATCTAGACAATTTAATCTCCACCAACTGAAGGAGTTCCATAGTGAATTAAACTGTTAGACCCTGCTTCTGGAGCCCAACATTCGGAGTCATAAGATGGTCGAAACTCATTGCAAATTTTTTTTCAATTTAACGCATACGCGAAAAAAACGATAATCAAAACGACCCGATTTATTTAAAACCATTTCAATCACAGAGATACAAACATTATTGAACATATCAAAGTTTTCGGTAATCACTTGGGCCCATTACAGAACATGATTACACTTAAAAACCACCCCTTTGCTTTAATATAAAATATACAAACTACACAAGATACAATTGAATGCTTATGCTTAAGATGATCCTAAAATACAAA
>JAOSBM010000004.1:19216471-19236312 GCA_027568955.1 Erythroxylum tenue
GAGACGAAGTGACATCATCAGACGAAACAAGGTTGGGAAAATTATCGTAACTTTCCCTACAGATATCGGATCGAGGTGTTCTTTGTATGGATCAAAAGAGAACTTCAAGATCTACAATTTTGATGAAGACGTCAAAGTGAGATTTGGCCTCTAAAAAGGTCAAAAATGGAACAAAAGAAGGGAGCAGAAAAACTAAGACGAAGATGACGTCAGCAAGAACAAAACTAAGACGAAGATGACGTCAGCAAAACTAAGACGAAGATGACGTCAGCAAAACTAAGACGAAGATGATGTCAACAAAACTAAGACGAAATTGATCAAACTAAGACGGAAAAAGTCAAACTAAGATGATAGGGTGAACAGTAACTTCGTCTTACTTTTGCTCCAGAACGTCTCCACTTGTAAAGATCATAACTTTCAGATCAGATGTCCAAAATTTTCATACTATATACCGTTGGAAAGATAAAAGAAAGATATACAACTTTCCAGAAGGAAACTTTGATAAAATCTATTTATATCAATCCCAAATTTGCCCCTAAAGTTCGAAGACGAATTTTCCACTCATACACCAACATACTGCACCCAATTCTTAACTTCATGACAACTTTTGAGATTCTTAAAGATAGAATTGAAATTCTATGTCTTCATACAAAATGTAGCTATATATTTCTAGTTTAATCCAAATTAAGAATCATCTTGTTTAGACAACTAGAGAAAACATTGTGGCTAAAAGATTGAAGCATATTTAGTGAATATTTTCCAGATCATCTACCATTTTCTTTCAGAATCTTTCATTAACATAACTCATACCAAAATCACCTTTTTCTACTCTGTACACTCTTCATTCTTAACTTCATTTCAGATCAGTATCATCCACAAAGAAAATTATAATACATGACTAATCATGAACACTAATAACAGAACATATGTAACATTCCACCCCCGATGGGAAGGGTAGAATAGTAATTTGGAAAGGGCTGAGAGTGTTTAGGATTGTTTTGAAATATTCATCCATACCCTTACACGTGAATAGTAAAATTTGCACATGAAAATGACTGTACATGCATTCATGACATTTCCCGGTAAATATGCCTAAATGTGATTTTGTTGTGGAAAATGTGGTTTTTGTGTTTAAAATTTTAATTGGAGTGGATTGTTATGTGTTTTATATTTTTAGGAAAATTTAGAAAGTTTTCTGAAAATTTTCGGAGGAAATTTTTGGATCGAAAAAATCGCCAATTGGTGGACTAATTGGTTTTCGGTACTGAGAATTTCTGTCCAATGGCACTGGAAATTGAGGTAAATGATTCGTGACATTCCCGGCATTATTCCAAAAATGCTCATCATAACTTTTTCCTCTAAATATTAGAAATTCAAAGACACCAAAATCACTCAATTCGGACTTCTATAGATCTAAATATGGATAAAACATGGACCAGAAAATAATTATCCGGTCCCCTAACTTTGACCTAACCAATCCACGTAAATTTTATCTGTAAAAATTCCCAATTTTACCTAGAAATGAAATTAAAGATTCCACGAATCCGATGCCTCGAGAATCAAGTCAATCGGAGATCGGAGGAGAGAGTTATAAGCAAAAGAATGGAAGAAGTTGAAAGTAAAAAAAAAAATTAAAACACATCCAGCTCGCGACTGCCCGCGGCAAAATGTCGCCTCGCGATCGCGAGTTGCAGAAACAACAGAGCTGCTCGCGATCTCGACGGCTCTCGATCGCAAGTCGCAAAAAACAGAGCTTCTCGCGACCGCGACGGCTCGCGATCGCGAGTCGCAGAAAAACAACCATCTCGCGATCGCGAGCAATTTGCTATTTCTTCCTTTTCTTCTCTCATCTGAAATTCCAACATGCATAACTTTTCACACACTTTTCCAAAAATCACAAATAAGGTCTCATTGGAAAGATAACAGAAAACCCTACAAGTTCCTTCAAGGACTCTTGAACCAATTTCACCCTTAAGGATGTCAAAAATTCAATCAAAGTTACTACCTAATCATATTGGTCCAAAACAGAATACCATTCTTATAAAGGTCATAACTTCCCATTCCCTTTGCCAAAAATTCCAAGTTTTATATCAAAAGAAAGATCAAAACATGTTCTACAACTTTCATGAACAAGTTAAAAGCAAATTCAACCTCTAAATAGGTCCAATTCTCAATCAAAGTTTCTGCCCATATGAGTTACCCTGAACAGTATCACAATCTTCCAAAACTCATAACTCCCTACCCAAATGTCCAAAAAATCCATATTTCATATCCATGAAAAGATTAGACAATATACTACAATTCTCATGAAGGGCTTAGAAGCAAATTTCATTTCTAACTAGGTCAAATTCTCTCATGATTGTGACTGCCCTGTTATGGATTGGTAACCAACATAATCCTTAAACCAGATCCATACTTTCAAAATCCATAACTCACAATTCTTACATCCAAAAATAACATATTATACATCATTACAAAGCTAAAACATTCCTCTACAACTTTCCATAAGACCATTTGAGTTAATTAAAATCATAACAGTCCAGAATTTGGCTTCAATGTACAATCACCACAAAACTTACACTTAGCACATTTTCCAACACAAAACACGTTAACATCTAAAAGTTAACAGATCAGTACTCTCAACCTAGACATCGGAAAATTTCATACTTAGTGGCGATAAAAAGATAACAAGAAAATCTTCAACTTTCATTAAGACCAATTTAGCAAATTCAACATAATTCAACCTAAAAAAAATCATCAAAGTTTTAGGTCACCAAATTCGTATTACTGTTCATGCTGCATATATAACTCATTTTCAAGGCCAAATTTAAACCCCTTCAAGCCACAATTAAGCATCACTTCCTTCACAAAAAATGTAACCAAACTTCTCAAGTTCAATTCCAGCCAACAATCACCTCTATTGCTCAACCATATAAAAAGTTATGATCAAAACATTGAAACATATACACATTCCATTTTTCAACTTTTCCACCTAACTCTACTCCTATCACTTTCATACTATTTCCAAACCAATAAGCATCTCAATTAGTCAAGTAAGCAGCCAAAATTTCATCAAGACCTTCACTTGACTACTTAGCCATAAAATGGCAGCACACACACACAATTTTATTCCTTGAATTTCCATTCATCTAACATCATGAAAATCAATCCAACACACTCCATTTACCTATTACACATATTATCTCATTCATCTTTAATCCTTCTTAAATTAATTAAGAACATCACCTACCCATATCCACCAAACGCAAGTTCATACAATTAATGCACAAGTCATCATAATTCATGCATCTAACTACCAATTAACAACACAAAACATACTTCTTACCTATCAAGCTTTTAACTCTTCAATTCTTCAACTAATACACCAATCCTCTACTTCACTTCACATACACGACAATCACCATGGTAAAGGAGGTTGAAGGTTTAAGCTTGAATACATGAAAAGGAAACACTTAAGGTGAAGGAGAAGAGTAGCAATTAAACGAGAATAATTGAAGAAAACCAACGAAGAAGCAAATAGGAGGAGGTTTCGGATGAGGAAAAACAAAGGTAACCTTCACTCTTTCAAATTTTTTTGGAAGTGTCGTGAATGATCAAGACATTAAATGAGTTTAAGAGTGTCATGACACTAGCCACTTAATGAGAAAAAAAAACAAGAATCAATTAATAACTTTTAATAAAGAACCCTAATAGAATGTAATTTCTAGGTCATCCAATTCCAATGGCTCTAATTACAATCTCAAAATCATTGTACACATTTTAATTTCTACATGTGCATTATCAAATATTTCTGATTGTACAAATTGTGATATATCTGTATTTGAATTGTTATAGAGGCGCAATTGGAACGTCGGTGCACAGACGTTGCCGAGACTTCCAGGCACTAGCTTCGGAAGCTATTGGTAAGTGACCTAGATGGTTCCCTCAATTATTATATGTTTATTGTGGTGAATAATGGTGGTTTTGTGATTGGATATGATTGTGGGTTCCGGACAGAAGGTCCGATGTATTGGGAGCTATGACATAGAAGTGTTACTTGTTTTTGAATCTGTGAACTCCTTGTTTATGATGTGATACATTGTGACATGTGGATTAATTGCGATACAATTACTGCTTAATTGTGACATATGCATTTCATACATGAATGCATGCTCAGATAATGACAGTTATGATCGGAGCAACCATTGAGAGCTAAAAAGCTCAACGTATTAGGGCCTCGAGCCCACAGTAATTTAGAGCCACAGGCTCACCGATTAATGAGCCCATATTGAGACAGTTCAGGCGCTCGGTCACAACACCGTAATAAATTGAAAAAGTGTCACATACGCATTTTATATGCATTTGATTGAATCTTTTTGATTGGGTGAAAGGCAAAAATGCCTTATACTTATGTGATAACAATCATGTGGTACTTCTGAATGTGATATTATGCAATAACTGTGATATGCTTGATATGCTTGAGTATTGCATGAATTGGGTGAACCATCGATGATGGTTTCTCACTGAGTTCGCAAACTCACCCAAATTTGCATCATATTTTTCAAGACCGGTAGTAGACTCCTAGCTCTAGAGGGACTTTTCCTGCCGTGTAGATCGTGTTGGCAAGAGAAGTCATGGCTCACAAGTCGGTCAGCTGTGACTTTTGGTATGACCTAGTTAGGACTGATGTGTTATCCTTGTTTTAGTAGCATATTGTACTAGGCTTGTGGGGTTGCTGTACAGACAGTGAAAAACTAACAGTTGTGTAAATTACTGCCTTTGATGAAATGAATGGAAAAAGGCTTTGTTTTAAAAAGTTGTGATTTTATATTGATGTTTTGTTATTACGATGTCATATGAAGTATAGTGATGTTTGTTCGTAGTTCTTTATTGTCATAGGATATGGACCGGAATGAAGTGCGGGCGTCCTGGTGTGTACCCTACGGTAAAGGGGCGCTACAACATACATATATGTGCATATCCTTCAGCTTGCTACACATATTCAACTTCATTTTTTCTTTAACTTCTAACTTTTGCCTTAATTCTTCCTATTTCAAAATCTCTTATTCACCAAAAACACCGTAGCAAATCACGAATCTATCCACATTTCTAATTCCCAACTTTACTCTTGTCTATTATTTCTTGGTTCAAAAACTTTCATTCATTTGTTCTTGATTCGTGACTAATCACTGAAATTTCTCATTAAATAGTTCTAATCTTTCACGAAAAGTTCGGGGTCCAACACTGTTGCAAGGTAAAGCTTGTGGATACCTTTAAGTTGATACTTAAATCTTGGATTGAATGAAGAAGTTTTGAAGGAGATGACTCAAGAGTTGAGGTTCATAAAGTGGTTCAATAAACTAAACTAAAGGGAACAAGTGCTATAAGAGATTTAAAGATTTTATAATAATCTTTTTTACTTATAGTGAGAAAATTTTATTATAATTAGTATTGTAACTCTTGAGAAAACTTCTGTGATTGAAAGGTTTAAGAATGCATTAGAGAGACCTCTAAGAACCTGAAACTTATAAGGTTTATTTTTAACTTTACAAAAGACTAATTGTAATGATTTACTCTTTGGGATTATTGCTCATGTTGTTTGGATACTTTAAATAGAATTGAAACCAAAATTTTAATTTTAAATAAAGGATTCACCATTATACTTTATTGAATAAATGTAAGAGAAACATAAATGAAAAGAACTAAAACGATCATAACTAGAGAATGAGTACGAGGTGTAATTATAAATAGAGAAGGTCTTATGCATCCTATTTTATTCGTATAAGCAATTACCCATGTTTGAAAAAGGTTTTGAAAATTTAGGGATTTTGAAAAAGAAAATTAACTTAGGTGTGAAAGAAATAATCATGACAAAGAAATTGCAATAAAACATGTGGTTGAATGCTTAGGAGCTTATGATTTTAGCTGAGGTTTAAAGAAATAATAAATAATGTCTAGGGGTTGAAACAAAATTTCAAAATTATGTTTAAGAGTTTATGGTTCTATATAATATTCAAAAAATAAAATGCTTACAGATTCTTAGACTGACTTATAAGGCTTTGAATGCAAAAGAAATTATATTTTCATTCAAAAGGATGAGCTTCGTTTGATCTATATCTATATTTTCATTTAAAAGGATGAGCTTCATTTGATCTATATCAAAGTGTAATTTGAATAAAAATGATTTGAAAGATATAAGGTAGAAATTGTAATGTAAAGGGAGAAAATAATGCAAAAATATTTTTACCCGAAATGGAAAGAAATTATTAAAAATTTTGAAAGGATTTAATGAAATATTTTTTAAAAAGTTTATAAATTAGGTCAATAGAAAAGGGTTTGATTGAAAACAAAGGGTTTAACTACTCTTTATACTTCCTAGGCCATATATCTTATTGTGACTTTTTAAAGATGGACACAGGGTTTGATATGCTCCTGTTTAAGGCTATAGATCTTATTAAAACTTTTCCCTAGAGGTACACAGGACGAGGCAAGTTTTTGTTTCATACCATGTATCTCTTTATAGCTTCTCTTTACCATGTAAGCTCCTTTGACATTATGTATTACATCGTGTCTTCATCTCTAAGTTATCTGAGAGGAACATGAGCTAGCACACGATCATGTGTTAGGCTATATTAAACTAAAATTTTTGTTTTCTTCATGCTTTTTCTTATAATGTTATCTAATTTTTTATTACGCCATTCTTTAAATAACTCTTAAATAATTACCTAAAATATGACATAAAACCAATTAAACCAAGGTAATTTAAATGGAAAATATTAAAAAAAATACTAAGAAAAAGATGTGCTTCTTTCATGCGGATCAATAATTAGCATGATGTAAGGAAAAGTGAAACCATAACATGATTTGAATTTATATTAAAATCGAGAATACAATCACATATATCTCCATAAGTATGATATTAAGTGTAACAAAATTCATATTGTACTAGTATCAAATTCATAGTAACTGATTTATTTCACATATAAAATAAGATTCAAATGCACTTTTTCAAAATCATATAAAACATATTAAGAGTTATACACAAGTGCCATGTTTGAAGTAGAGTAACATATCTAAGACGGTGTCTCAAAGAATAGGTTTATGGCCAGTAGTTGAAGCCAATATTGTGGAAAAAAAAAAGACAACTATCTTTGTTACTTTCCAATATTGACCTTATAGTAATATCTCTAGATTGATGACAAGGGCCTACTCATTAACTCAATTTCAAAGCAAAGAAACAACAATGATCATAATTAGTTAATTACAACTACAGAAAATACAAATGCAAGAAATGGAAAGAATAGAGTAAAAGGCTATCAAGAAATTAGCTTAATAAATCTCATAAATAGGAACTAAAAATCACAAGTCAAGCCTTAATATAACTTGTTTTGTTGTTGGTTCAATATGATTATTGGCATGCTTATACTTGGATGATAGACATTATATTTTGGATGTTTATATTATTATTTTTTTCACATTAGATGCTTAAAGTTATTCATGTAATTTGCAATAAGGTTCAATCAGTCTTATGGTGGAAGCTAAAGATGTTTAAAGATTCACTTTGGATACTTCTCATATTGTTAAATGTTTGACCCTTGATTTGGATGTAATTGTTAGAATGAAAGAGATTAATGAAATTTTTATTTCGTTAAACATAGCAAATATAATACAAAACATTAGATATTAACTAAATATATTACATAAACTTAAAACCCTTATATAGGAATTTATTAAAAAAATATCAAAAGTAGGAAACATAGTGTAACAGTCCAGACCACCCGCTCACAGATATTGTCCACTTTAGGCTCCAAGCCCGTCTTTCCGAGTGCGGGAAGAGCAAAACTATGAGGGTCTTGGTCCGGAGGACAACCCAAAGTAGACAATATCTGTGGAAGGGAAGTCTGAGCTGTTACAAATGGTATCAGAGTCGATTCCCGAGTCGTTGTGCCAGCTTAAGACACTGGGCCTTAAGAGGGGTGGACTATGAAATCCCATATCGATTGGAGAGGAGAACGAAGTATGCCTTATAAGAGTATGGATACCTCTCCACCATAGACGCGTCTTCCCAAGGGTGGAAAAAGAAAAACCGCCAGAGGCTTGGAGCTCAAAGCACGCAATATCTGTGGGAGGGTCGTCTGGACTGCTTCAAATGATATCAGAGTCGGTACCCGAATCATTGTGCCAACCAAGTTGGGTCCCAAGGGTGGGAAAAGCAAAACCGTGAGGAGCTTAACCCAAGGGGTAATCCAAAGCGGGCAATATCTGTGGACGGATGATCTGGGCTATTAACAATGGTATCAGAGCCGATTCCCGACTCGATGTGCCAACGTAGGACGTAGGGCCCTAAAGAAGGCTGGGCCCTAAGGGAGGTGGAGAGTTTAAGATCCCACATCGGTTGGAGAGAAGAACAAAGTATGCCTTATAAGGGTATGGATGCCTCTCCTCCATTAGACGCGTTTTTCCAAGGGTGGAAAAGCAAAATCATGAGGGGCTTGGTCCGAGGGGCAGCTCAAAGCAGACAATATTTTTGGGCGGGTGGTTTAGCCTGTTACAAATGATATCAGAGTCGGTTCTCGTCCCGATGTGCCAATGTAGGACGTTGGGCCCTAAAGGGACAGGAGAGTTTGAGATCCCAAATCTGTTGGAGAGGAGAACGAAGTATGCCTTATAAGGGTATGGATACCTCTCCCCCACTAGACGCGTTTTTTCAAGGGTGGAAAAAGCAAAATCGTGAGGGGCTTAGAGCCTAAAGTGGACAATATCTATAGGCGGGTGATCTGGGCTGTTACAAGTGGTATCAAAGCTGATTTCTGACCTGATGTGCTAGCGTAGGACGCTGGGCCCTAATGGGGGTTGGATGAGGAGATCTCACATCGGCTGGAGAGGGGAACGAAGTATGTCTTATAAGGGTATGGATACCTCTCCCCCTAAGATGCATTTTTCCAATGGTGAGAAGTGCAAAACCGTGAGGGGTTTGACCCGAGGGGCAACCCAAAGTAGACAATATTTGTGGGCCGGTGGTCTGGGTTATTACATTTTATCTAATTAATTTTATACATTAATTAGATAAATATTGTAAGTTATATGTACTTATAGTATGTTTTCTTTTTTTCGGAAAGAATTTTTTTGAGATTCCAAATTTGACGCGGTAATTTATAAAATATAGGAGAGGTGAGCTCTTACACGTTATAAAGACTTTCTTGGTACGCTACACAAGGCTAGTATACGATCTCCATATATATCTGAAAAAATATAGAGTCGTTGGCAAGAGTATTAGACATTAAGAGTATGTAGAAAAACTTGTAAGTATCTACATTTTACATTTATATTCTGATCTTTTTTACTTTGATGTATTTCAATTTAATTTGATGTATGAATTTTGGAATGAAAATATATATGTATTATGAAGAATGATAATGTTATAAATATTTGGTGTCAAATATGGCTATGTTTTTTAGTTACTTTCTTTGCTCAACAGGGGGCAAATATCATAAAAATATAGGAAACTTTGCCGAAATTTTTTAAAATTGTAGTTCACTTATAACATTTTATTTTGATGTAAGAAAAGTCTATGGGCAGGAAGCCTACACCCCGTCAGCTCTTTTTAGACACCCACACTAAGAAGCATAATGGTGTGACCTTTGTCAACATTTGATGTACATAACTTAATGTATATGAAATTTATGCGTTAATATTAACTTTTAATAATTATCACTTATTAACAAAAACATTGCCTTTTGATATGACCAAATACAACAAAGCGTTCAATGACAGTCTCAACACTCTGAAACTGTTGATGAGAGTCAGGCATATCTTGATGCAGTGGGCATTAAGAATTGTCATGGAAAGATCTTAGACTTAGGTTCATTTGCGAACACACGCTATTCGCTATCATCCACATCTAGTACAACTACATCTAGCAAGTGATCGGCATCTAATGAAAGAGTTGTTCAGCTTGAAAGCATAGTACAAATGCTGGCAACTCAGTTGCAACAATCGATAGAGTACATAAACTAGCTCCGTAATGAGATAAATGAGTTGAAGGGAAGGGACAGTACCTTATAGCAACAGTCAAACCATCCAACTTCACCAACTGCATAGCTTAGCTTTGCTACTCTCAAGTCATTTTGTATGAATTACATATTTATTGTTGTAGATAATAATTTTTTATTATCAATTAAGATAATTTTTACTTTATATTACTATTTAACTTACTATTTAGATAAATTAAATGTAGAAATTTTGATTTACTGACAGAATGTTGTTATTCTGTCGGTAAATTTTTTGATGAAACTTCATCGTCGCTAAAATCGCTAAAATTACCAACACACATATAATATTCGTCGTTAAATTTGCCGACAAAAAACAAATTACCATTGCTAAATGTTCCGATAGATTTTCAATACTTTGTCCATTGGCAATATTTACCGATGGTATAGAAATATTCTATCAGTAAAGTTACCGACAGACTTAAAAATTATAGCGACAGAAAAAAAATTGTTTGTCGGTAAATTCCTAACAGAATAATTCGATTCCGTCACTAAAAATTACCGACGGCCGTTTCTTCGACGATTCATGTGGTCGGTAATTTCTATTGGCAAATTCGCTTGCTGACAGAAAATCCTCACTTTCTGCTGATAATTTTCATCGCTAAACACTCATTTTCTTGTAGTTTCTTAAGATCGTCATGTTTCACTTAGAGAGAACAACATCAGATGAAGTAGCTGCTTGATAAGTAAAGGACGGGAGGGAGTTGACTATGGCGAAAGAGAACAGTAGTAAAATTGCATCCTTATAGATGGCAAAGGATTAAATATAGGTCTTCTTCACACAAACTGTCCCCTTCGTTTTATAGTCCTTTCCGAATTTTTGAAAAGATTGGAAAAGTTGCTTAGAGGCAGGAGCGCCCTGCGTCAACTCAAATTCATCCTACTTTTTACGTATATCAGTTGAAAAGGAATGCCCCAAATTCAAGATCCACTTCGACTGTTCTTTTCTGAATATGTTATAAGATGCTAAAGGAGATTGTTGATCGAAGTGTGAGCTCAAGTGTTGGTTCGTTGGTCAAGTCCAGATGGAGAGAGTACTTCATAGATACTCTTCAAGGTTTGCCAGAGAGGTAAGGAATGATGCGTGAAGGAAAAGATTGTTAGTTAAACGGCGGTGTATTAAATGTGTGTAAGATACAATTGTGAATAAAGATGCATGCATGTTATATTTCTATACGTTTAGAAAATAAGTAAATCCATACTCCTCCAATCTTTATCTATTCCAAGTGAGTTAGGAATAAAGACTAAGACTTGCTAGACAAAAATATCCTTAAAAAATTTACATAATTACTTAGCTATAAAATATAATAATAATAATAGTAATAATAATAATAATAATAATAAAGAGAAGAATAAAAAGAAGAAAATTAATAATTTTATACTTTTAAGTGATGCTTCCAGATTTGCCACCAAGAAAAAGGGAGGGATAAAGTAGAGAATTGGACAGGCTCTCAAAAAATAACCCTGATTCGGATTGAACTTACAGGATTAAGGGACATTTTAGCTTCAAAATAAGTAATTGAATTTACAAAAAGAAAACAAAAAAATGGACATTATGCTGTCTTGCTTCTGGTCTTGTAAACAAGACTCCTTGGGGGTTCAGGAATGGGGGTTTGTACCAGTGGAAAGTAAACAGGACTCCTTGGGGGTTCAGGAAGGGGGGCTTGTATCAGTGGATTCTGAGCTCGTTAATCACTTTATGCATTTCAATCTTCCAGGATATACCTGTTTCTTCTGGCCCCAAAAGCAATCCTCTGTCAATGTGGAACACGGCAGGTAAATGAATTAGTGAGAAGCCACTCAAGCCCAAATCATCACGATACCACGGAATTGACAGTTCCAAGTCTTTAACAGTGTATAAAATTCTAAGCTTTTCACTTAACTGAGAATATCTGTGAGTAGGCCTTCATCCCAGTAAGGAAACGAATATAAGTTGGCTTCATTGATCCATTAGAGGGGACTGATCTAATGCTTGGAACAAGATATTCTGCAACCTGTCACAGGAAAAATTGTTCGCATTGTTAAGATGCCAGGAGCTTTCTTGTAAACAGACAGGAAGACCCCAGCTTTTCAAAACAGATTTCCCAGTGTGACAATATGCTATGCAGATGTCGCCAACAAAATAAAATCCTAAGCGTAAAGTGTAATGCTTGTTTCCACTGAAAACCTTTCAATGCCGAAAGCTAAAACTTAACATCTTGCTGCTTCAGGTTTATGAATAAATCTTACCACTTCAGCTGGTTCTGCTAACACATTAATAAAAAACTTGGCCTGTAAAAGATCAAATGTTAACTGTCAACCAAAAGCCTACGGAACAGAGATTCCAACAACCAGGTGATAATCATATTGACCTGCTTAGTAGTGGCTCCTGACATTAGAAGATCAGTTGTGACCATTCCAGGCTGCAAAGCAACAGGGAGGGAAGATAATGGAACTAAAACAAAAATAGTGAAATGGAAAAGCAGCAAGACATATATATCTTTTTTCATAGTGATATATTAAGGGAATTGACCTATCGTTATCCAGCTTAAGAATCCCAATGACTAAAAAGCAGCAGTAAGCAGTATTCCCTTGACAACTTACTCTTCATTTTTCTATGTAGCAAAACAGATTCGTTTTCCATACAGACACTCATAACTTACATCAACAGATTTTAAGCAAATATGCACATATAGCCAGGTGTATATGAAACATCAAACCTTAAAGGTGAAGGCATGATACAATTAGTGCCTTAGAAACTGATTAGACTCCACGTCAAGCCTGTATCCTAATCATACTTGGTTAATTAACAACAGAACACACACTTATCCCATGATCAAACCCAAGTCATAAAAATATTTCACTTATTTAAAGTTAATGTAATATTAAATATTATTAACCTTAAAGCCTTAACTCTGAGCGTAGCAGTATAACTACTGCTTTATCGAGATGTACAATCCTCATGCTCCTATTTCCATATTCTCTTCAGTAAGATTGCATCTTAGGCAATGGATGTACATGAGAATGTTATACAACATGCATACCTAGTACCACAGAAATACACTCTGAAAACAAATATCCAATTCCTAAGATCAAGTGGAAAGACTCAAATGGTTGTTACCCATCCATAAGCATTCATCATTGAACTTTTATCTTCCGCAAGGAAAGAGCCAACAATGGCAGCATGTACCACAGCCATGTTCATGTCCTCAGACTCAAAATGATTATAGGTATTGAGGTGTGAAACATACCGAAAGATTATGTACAATGACATTTTGAACATCTTGCATCTGCAACTCTGCCTGTTCAAATGGAAAAACAAGTATAAAAGCAACCTATATTGGTAGTTCCTAAAATCAGCATCACATGTTCACTCTAATAAAATTTCAAATGTCTCCATATGAAAAATAAGTAAATGCATCCTCAATAAACTTATGGAGAATGAAATGAACATGATGGACTTAAATCTGACCAGCGTGGGAATGTGAAAGTAGCCTATCTTGCTCACTCGAAGATGACCAGCATATATCTCAACATAGATGACTGCATATATCCCAAGAGCAACAGAAAACTCGGGTTGCTCATTCAATCAGTTTCCAGATAGCATGCACAAGCAATAAAAAATCCTCAATAATCCCTTTAATATTAGGGATGGCAATGGGCCAGTCGTGCTAATTTTGTAAAGTAATTTTTTTGAAATTAAAAGTGTAAAACAACGTCTTTTTTTAAACTGAGTCCGGGACTGGGTTACCCAAGCTCAGGCCTACCCGAAGCCTAACTTTCCGTTTTGCTTAGAAAAGTTGGACCTCGGATTGGTTTGGGCCCCATGGGTTGGCCCATTAAAAACATCTAATTTAGGCAGCCCATTGTCATCCCTATTTAATATTCTGAACAATGTGACTCTGAATGGTTCCCAGACAACTTAACCGAACTAGCACAAAAGGCACAACCATCCTGAAAGCTTTATGCTTTTGTCCTACAGAATAGTTAATCATCAGGATATCCCATTTACATAAAATAGCATATTCATGTGCAATGCACAAGTAAGGCTCTATTTTGAACTTATAAACATCAACGTGTACTTCACAACAGAAAGAAGGAAAGACATTGAAACAAACTGAAAACTTGGGATACATGCAATTGCCCTTTATTTTTACATTTATCAATAATAAACAGAAAAGATAGTGAAAACTTACAGAAAAAGTAACACTTCAATAGGTCCATCATAAACAGAGCACAAGCATGGAAATCAAATCTAGAATTTATATAAATGTCCATTAATCGCCCCACATCCCTTTTCTGATTCATGCGAATGGCAATATGAACTGCTAGATTGAAATCTGAGCATCAACTAATTAAGACTAATATGATTCTAGTTGCATATGAATGACACAAGCATCGATGAATACATGACTTAAGAAGAATAGTTCTTCAGTGACTAGATGTGTACCTGCAATGATTTTGTTAAATGCACCACACTGCGTTTAGTTGCTCCATATGCGGCAAACCTGGATAAAAACAAAGTGATAACTCAATCATCAACGAAACAGCCAGTCATTTAAGAAATAAGTAATACAACAAATGGAGCATATAACATTCGAGTGATCCAATTGTAGCAGGTAAGGAACTAGGATGCTGTTCACAGCTTATTTGGAATGGGAATCCACTTGATGGTCAAGTCTGAGAGTAGACAAAACCCTATAAGATTGCACCAGTGTTCTTGTCCTTGAAAGCCCAAGACTCTGACCTCATTGCATCATATCTATAAAATTTGTTTAATACCTCTAATGCAAACTTTTAATGATAACTTTCAGCTCAGAGTTAGCAGGAGATTTTTGTTTTAACGTCTAGAGGGGAATGGGGCTAAGATAACAGAAAGAACAGGAATGACAACTAATTGCAGCAAAAGAAGTTGGAAGAATCCTGATAGGATCCAAGAACAAGTAAGGAAAATAGGTATTTTTCTATAGATTTTAGTAAACGATACACTGATAAATCTGGATTCGAGGTCCAGGAACCTCCAGCCTATGGCTCACACACTCTCTGTATACTCAATCGATATCTTCTCCCCTCCATCTAATGCTTATTTATACACCGAATCTGTTAGGAATAACAGATTCGGTTAGGCTGACAACCAATCACGAGGTTGTCAGCTCCCTCCCCCAAAACAGAGCACATGTCTATATATATATATATTTCCTATATATGTAAATAAATTTTTCTGAATCCCACATGATTTAAGGTTCAAAAAGTAGAAATGGAATGGCATCGAGGAAATTCAAGGAATAGAAGTAATCATAGGACTATCTTCAAATTACTAATATGATCAAGTTGGTTTTAGAATTCACACCACTAACTATAACACACCATATCAGAGCGTGTTTTCTCTTCTTTGCCAACCATTTGCTACAGTGTTGGACAATTAGCAACAACTAGTTAGAGTTATTTCAAAGGGGTGAAAGACAGATATTGATATAACTAACAAACAAGCTTTGGTAGAACTGAGATTACAAATAGCCCTCAAGATGAGTAAGGATGTTGAGGGCAAGGGCAGACAATGTCATACTTCATTATTCACACATAAATATCAAACAGCCAACAGAGCAAATTTGTCAAACTCAAAATAAGCTAGGAAACATGTCCCTGCTGTCAACAGGAATTGAAGAATCATATGAGCAGAGGTAAGAATTGTGATTAAATGTTCTATGAGAGAAAAAAAAAAAAAAGAGCAATGCTGTTAAATTACAGAAATATAATAATATAAGGATAAACATCTCAACGTTATGTGCTCCAATACATTTTTCTACAAAGTCCAGTAAAATCAAGATTCAAGAAACTCCAACCATATTGAAGAAATACCTAGGAGTTGGTCTTCCATCTGAACCAGCTCCATCAGTATTAAATATGTGACCTCCTCGAGGCTGGTTCAGCATCATTTTTATTGCCTTCAATTCAGTTAGGCATAACAAATATGCTCAGAATTACCATTATATATGCAAAAGAAATAGAAAAGAAATAACAGAGAGAGAAAGTGAGAGAAAATCTTTTTACCTCTCTACAACATATCATCAGACCAAGAGTGTTTGTAGTGACAACTTCACTGAAGAAAAAAAAACTCTAAAAATTAAGAGATATTACAACGAAATACACAACTCAAAACAAGGAAAAACAGCAGCAGTATATGACCAAACGCCAAATATGTCATTCCTTACATAAGATCATCATCTGATGCATCTGCTAAGGGCTTAAAACTATATGCATTTGATCCTGCATTATTAATCTGCATCATTCTCAACATGAGGTAAGAGAGTAACAGCAGAACTAAGCCTAGTCAAATTGAAGGAAAAATCAACGTTACAAGGCAAGACCCATTTGAGTACATTGTTTTTGTGCTCACAATGTAATAAGTGCTCTGTTAGAGTGGTTAGGTTGGTTGCAAGTTTGTAGGTGGTACTTATGGATATATCTTTGTTAAACATATTAATTAAAAACTCAAGATGGGCTAGAAAATTACATGAAGTACTCTTTCAATAACTGGCACATCAATAAGCTTGCTAATGTGCCAGTTATTGTCTTTCAGATTCTTTGCAACTTCAACCAAAAAAATGAAATAGTGATCACACTTATGGTAACTTCCTGATATAGTATAAGCTCATTTACATGGTTGTTTTGGAAGATCCACATAAGTCCACTATGATATCAAATATTCTAAATGAGATTCTTTTACTAACTACAACAAATGGAAAGCATAGGCAGTCTACAATGAAACGTAGGGACTATGTACCCATATGTCAATGAATTTTAGGTTTTCTTGGGCAAATGCAGCTAAATCCTTGACATCCTCTCCTTTCCTAACATCACAAGTTGTACCCTGCAAAAGAAGAATATAATATTCATAACCACAAGTCTGATATGAGATACTTTTAGTGAGCTAGACAATAGAGAAAAATGAGACACAACAAAAGAAGACATGCAACAATTAAAAAGGAGGAGAAAAGAGTCATGAAGGAGGTACCCACACACGGTGCTGTCCAAATTCTTCTCTCAGACTCTGACGAGCAGACTCCACCCTTTCAGCTGCCAAAAGTTTCAGGAAGCAATGATATTTTGTATGAAAACAAGCTTCACACTTTTACTACGAAGCTTGCGAAAAGTTTCAAGAACCAATGATATTTTTATTTGCAAACACAAGCTTCACACTCTTTCAAAAATTAACTTGCATCATTATTATTGATTTTTGCCCTTAAACACTGGGCATTCAACTCTTGAAGTTATTGATGGTCAACAAAATATTCGAATACAGAGAGGTTCAGCCTGTGAATGGATTAGCTGATCCAGAAAAGTGACCCTTGATATCTAGAGCTAAAAACTGAATACAAAGAGGATTCAGTTTTAGAGTCTTGAAGATAGAGATTAAAAGGTCAATTCCCAAACAGGGATCTTTAGATTTTAGGAAAAGTCATGTTGCTGACAAAACCTAAATTAACACCTAAAGATATTGAATGGTCACTTTCCTACCACCTAAGTACATCCAATTATGTTGAACTCTCATCTCCTAATCATGCTTGTCATACCATAAACTACCAGCATCAAAGTGTAAACTATAGCTAGCCCTAAACACAACATCCAAACTAGAAGTAGTATGATCTTTGTGCATATATATTTTATAACTAATAGGCACAGTTACAAGGGAAGATTGGATCCCTCAGGAGTTGGCAGAACAGATTTCATGTCCCCGGTAGGATTTCAGTCCCATGGTCAAAAAGTTTCATGAGAGCTTTCCATAGATCATAGGCCAAAGAGTCAAATACTCAATCCGCTGGTATTGTATGAAAAAAATTAATTGATCAAAAGAGTAAAATTGTTAAATGGTTTCAATAAGACTAGACAAATGGAAGCAGAATCTTCAAATTATTTTGGGGACAAAAGATCCAAGACCCTTGCAATCATTAACTGCCAACATTTTCAAGCAAAAGTTTTGATGCTCAGATAGTACTTCTTAAACAACATAAAACTTTTGGCTTAGAGAAAGCTAGGTTTTATCATCTGAATAGATGTACGATTACAGCTTACCTGATCTTGAACAAATTAGTACATTGTCGCCGGTTTTTAGGAATTCTTTAGCCAGTGCATAACCTATTCCTGAATAAGAGAAAACGAGGGATTACAATATTCAGGATCAAATATCCAATTAATTTTGAAACTGAAACAATAAAGAAAACAATAGATACACACAGATAGTTGAACATACAGTGAGAGAGAGAATATAAAGTTCAAGCATGTTTACATTTTTTAGAAAATAAATAGTCTTCAAGGGAAACAGTATATTTGAAATTCTCATCAAAAACAGAATCCAATACCAGGGCATAGCAAGGAAGTTGATGGACAGCATACAACAGTATTTCGACATTGGACGAAATTGCAGTCACGCACTAAACTAACACTAGCTGAAAAAACTCTACCCTTGGACTGCAAATAAATAACCTAGAAGCAAAAATCTCAATTTGTATGACATATATACATTCACATGAAATTGATGGGAGGAGGAAGGATAGGTCGAAGACCATTCAACAAAACCCAAAAAGGAACTAACATCCAAAGGCCATCCAAATGACAGATTAACGCAAACATTATTATATTTTTAAAAAGGCATAAACTTGAAGAAGCTGAGAACCTTTAGTAGAACCGGTGATTAAGACGTTGTAAGGGGGGTACATGGGGTTTGTGTTCATTTGAAGAGTTTGGGATTTTACCACCGGAGACTTTAAGTTAAGGGTTTGTTTTTGGTGGGAAGCAAAAGTGAATAAGGGTGGAGTGCGGAGATGGTGTTGGGAAGATGAAGGAGGAGAATGAGGGAGAAGGAGGAGACAGAAAGATGAAGAAGAAGAAGATTGGAGAAGGGAAGCTGAAGCGGAAGAAATTGTCATTGCTAATATTCTAGAGATGAATGACAAAATATCCCAGGGCCACGGCGTTGTGTTAACTTAGTCGGCTTGCTATTCTATCCACATTGCTTTACCTCTGGATAACGGACTGTGGCTTGCTATTCTCTCCACATTCTTTTACCTATGGTTGTGTTTCGGTAAAACGAAGAGAGGGGTTACTCCACCATTAAGAAAATTAGTAAGGGGAAGAGTTTAGATTGTCCAGAGTTTGTCTTCTTATCTTTTTGCCCCTTTCTGTTTTTCTTTACTTAAGAATGTACGAAGAGTGAGGCTGTTAAACAACTCTTTTACGTGTTTAAATCTCAAATTCCAATTGTGGGAATCGAATAACAACATAAGACGCGGCGCCACGGAACGAACTTATCATTCGGGATCTAGAATGACGAACATTAACAGCTGTTTGGTAGTAGAATAGTTACGAACAGGAATAGAAAAAAAGATAAAATAAGTATTACTTTATTTGATTTAAAAAATTGAATAGATAAAGAATTTTTATTTCACTATTTATTTTGAAAATATAAATATGAAATTGGAAAGAAATAACTAACAAAAAGATCAAAATATCATCATCATCATTATTATTATTATTATTATTGTTATTACTGTTAATAACTTTATTATTATTATTATTATTATTAATTTTATTATTCTTATTATTATTATAAATTTTCTACTTATTATTAAATTTATCAAATTTTTATTCTTAATTATATTATTAAACTCATTATTATTATCATTATTATTATTATTATTCTAGTTTTCTATTATTATTATTATTATTATTATTATTGTTATTATTAAACTTTATTATTCTTATTATTATTAATTATTATTATAAGTTTTCTACTTGTTATTAATTTTATCAATT
>JAOSBM010000004.1:19265706-19277636 GCA_027568955.1 Erythroxylum tenue
GGGCCAGTGTCACGGGAATGGGCCACAGCAGGGCTCATGCCCCGGGACCGCCGGGCTCCGGAATCGGGGTCCGACACCTTTTCTTCTCTTCTTCCTCTCCCTCACGACTTCTCTCTCTCCCTCTCCCCTTCCACGACTTCTTCTCTTCTTTCTTTCTAAGTTTTCCCCTCTTTTTCTCTTTGTCTTCCAAAAATGCCCTTCTTCATCTTGGGCTTTCCAAAAATGCCCTTAGCTATCTTATAAGGCTTTAAGCCTTTCCATTCACTTAAGCCCATCTTACTGATACTTAATTCTAACTATCTCTAATTCTAATTTTTCCAATTTCAAATTAATGGTCCAAATTCTAAAATAAAATAAAATTGAACCATTAAACAAAACACAATTATCAAATAAGCAATTGACAGGAAATTCAAAATCCAACATATGGTCTATGGTCATGTCTCAGATTGTGTCTTAGGTAGAGAAAAACATAATTAAGTGTGAAAAACCTATTTTTAAATGGACTTGTAGTTGATTTTTAGAGAAAACATATACTAAAGATATCTTTCTCTCCAAAATCAAGGATTAGTAATTGTAAGACTTTAAAACCTTAAAAAGTCAACTATAAGTTCTTTTCCATCAAAAAATCAACATAAGTCATCTTAATGAATCAAGTTCTCGACAGAATTAAAATTTAATCTATATTTATTTTCTATGATGACTTCTTTTTTTCTTTTAATTTTATTATTTTAAACATGCTTCATGGGTAAAACTTTTCTATGTCTAGATATTGAAAATCTTATAGGTTATTTTATATATATTGATTCAAATGTAATTATGATATAGGATATATTTATGTAAATTACCTTTGATTAATGTTAACATTGATTTATTGATGTTGGTATAGAAATCTCACTTAAATTTACTTATAGATAACTTGAGAAAATTCGCTTATAAATAGACCAAGGCATAGGTAGAGGGGGTTAAATAGGGTGCTAGACTAAACCTACATGATCTTCTTGGTGTTTAGTGAAACCTTTCAAATTATTTCATAGATCCTATTGCATTCAAAGGGATATTAGCTTAATAAAGATGCAGGTTAACCAACTTGAGAGTAAATGATCATAACTCGAAAGAATGTTGTTTCAGTATCTAAGAGATCTTATCAGTCTAGAGAATATATGCAATCTGTGTTAATCGAATCATGAATTCAAAAGTACTACTAAGGGAAGTACTAAACTAAAAATAGTAATTTGATTGAATTCTCTTTTGATAAATTGTCTTATCATTGATTTCCTTGGTTATTGCCTAGGTTTTATTTTTATATTCAAAATCCATAAACACCATCTCTTTATTAATTATCCTTACACTAGGCAATTGTGTTAGGTTTTCTAATATATAGTGCTTCTTCTTGGGGTTTTACTTACCAATGATAAGACAACTTTTCTAGTTAGTGAGTGCTAGATTTGTAAAACTTTATACTTAGCATTTATATGCATATATATGCCCACTAAAAGATAAGAACACTTTTCTAGTTAGTGAGTGGTAGATTTGTAAAACTTTATAATTAGCATTTATATGCATATGCACGCTAAACATACCATTCTGCAAGTAAGAAGAAATTTTATCTTCAGTAACTAATGTATCTTTTTAAAGAATTTAAATGTCAGAGTCTTCAGCTTTATTGGTTTGACACTAAGATTTCATCAAGGTTTCGTAAGGATAGAATCATGTTAGATTCCTTCTTACAAGCAACGTTATGAAAATACTCTGTATTCTTATCTACATCTCTTAACCAATTTTTCTTGGATTTTTATTTTAATATAGCGTGGTGGACTTCTAAAGCATTAGTGTAATTTTCTAAAACTTGTCATTTATCTTGCTTAAGAAATTCACCCATTAAGTTCAATCTTAATTGCTCCTAAATACAATTTAGACCTCTTCCTTAATTTTCCTCAATATTTTCATACATTTAAAGGCTTCAAAGTCATAATCTGGGCAATTTATTCCACTTAGAACTATTTCAAAGAATGGGGAATTAGCAAGATAATTATTAAATTTGAAAGGGCATTTCTTTTAATTGTCTTCTCTGATGTGTACTTTAATCAGAGCACGATCCAAATAGAAAGTATTGTTAAAATGGTCATAACTAATTGAGAAATTTAATAGCTAATTGGAATCCATCAATCTCCTATCTATTTATTTCCTAATAAATCACTCCCCATTTGTTTTTTTCTCCACGTGAAAAAGCTTCTCGCATACCTAAGATCAGTGGCCTTAATCTAGCTCAAATAATTTAAAAATTCTTCATCATGACACTTCATTTTAGGATTTTACCTCCACCTCTTAAGTTGAAAAGGTGCAATTAAAATATCAGGTGATTTAATTATAGATTTGATTTTCTTATTTATAGAGTAAGTAAGTCCTAAAATTATTTCGCTTATAAGTCATGGTTTGCAACATATAATATCCATTATGGTCATAAAATTCAACAAAGTAACTTGAAAAAGAATTGATTAATCAAATTGACTACCACGATAGAGTTGGATATGATTTGGATCAATTGAAATTAAGATTCAACCATTATAGTACTTAGTATGATTATTTACACTTCCTCATCTTCTATCAAAGTATTGGAAGCCATCCTAAAGATATTGTGCCTTTCTTGTGGATTTTAGAAGGCAAACCAAAATAGGTTTCTTAATTAGCAAACAATCATACAAAATTTGTTGGTTTTAAGGATTGTTTAAACCCCTCAAAATTTGGAAAATAATATTCATATTGGGAAGAAGAAGAGTTTCAATTCTTTCTCTTCAACTTCCTACTAGAATTTTTCTTTGAGGCAGGAAAAATCTTTTCCAACAAGAGGATCTACTCAGCTATAGAAGAATTATCATTAGCTTGGTGTTGATTACTTGTAGCTTTTACCTCAAAAAGGTTTATCTATTACCTTATTTCCTTTCAAAACCCTATATGTATGTGGAATCAATTGGCTGTTAAAAAGTAACTTATTTATTATAGGCAAGATTTATCCCATTATCATTTCCCCTTAAAGGTTAATAACTTCATTCCATTTCTACTTCAGGTAATAACCTCTCAATCTACACTTCAAAAGAACCTCAGAGATTGTCCTCTACTACAATATCACATTAAATCTTTGCTTCTTGTGATCTTTGTGCACCTTGATTCCTTAAAAGTTCAATATATTCTCTAGTTATAAATTTTTACTAGCTATAATTTAAATTTTAGCTTTATCATTCTTAAAAGGTCTCTATTAATATCTAAGATTAATAGTAGAAGGAGCACTAGATTTGGCAAGATTAATAGCAGAAGGAGCACTAGATTTGGCTAAGGGAGATAGAGGGTTACCACAGTCATTAATAAAGATAGCTAAAGGACAAAGAGTAGTCAATTTGGTTATTGGGGGAGGCTAGAGCAACCATGGTTCTACAACCAAAATCGATAAAGATCCAGAATTGCTGTTTGGTGGGATAACTCTCCTTAATACCATTATTTAAAAGGGAAAAGTTAAATATAAAATTTAACCAAAAATGAGGTAAAATAAATTTGAATGTAAAATTTAACTAAAAATGAGGGAAAATAAAATAAGAGAGAACAAGAAGAAAATTCCCTCTTTTACATTTAATACTTTGTCTGCATTAGTTTTACTTCAAAAATAATATTACAAAAAATCTTTGAAAATGTTGGGACCCGATCTCGGAACCGGACCCCAATATTATGATTTACCCATCTAAACAAATAAAAAATTAGCCACAAATAATGTTTTCACCAAAAAAAAAAGAAATCAAATAAAATACATTAAGATAGAAAGAAATTTACATGGAATCTTCTTATTCCAATAAGCTTTAATTTGTTGCAATGATCTTTAATCCTCTTGTTGGAAACGGATTTGAAATTAACCTCCTGAGCATTTTTGTGTCTCCTGATAGATAATCCTATGTTTAGAAAGAAAGGAATGTAAAAGTATGACTAAAAACTCACCAAAGACTCTTAAAATTAAGATTTCTACACTTTAAATACATATATCCACTTGAGACACGATCTAGGATAAAATCGTATTCGAGACTATGTATCTTTTTGTATATTTTTAGAGAGGGAAATGGGATCTCATGTTCCTTATACCTTGTAATATTTGTAACTTTTCTCTATGGAAACACTAGATAGGACAGGATCATGTCTTAGCCTATATTGCTCTTTAGATATTATCTATAACATAATCTCCCTCCTTTTTGTTTTCTAAGTAGTGTCTTCATGATGTATCTAAGGCTATATTTTTGCTTTAATATTCTCTTTGACACATAATCTCCCTCTAGCTCATATTCTAGGCCCATGTTTTCATCTTTATATAGTCATGAATGACATAGACTAACATACACTTGTGTTATAGAACGTGATCAGCCAATGCCATTTTTTCATATTTTTCACTTAAAATCTTCTCTAATTATTATTAAAGTTCATTGATGTGATATATTATAATAAAAGAAACACTAAAACAACACTAAAAAATCACTAAGCAAATGTACCTATCATTCTTATAATATAGTTTAGGTGAGTTGAGTGTCAATCCTACAAGGACTCAAATTATTAATACCAATCCTCTTCTTATAATCTATTCTAACAAAATGATTGATTAATTTAAATAATAATAATAATTAAGAAACGACTAATCAAGATAATAGGTAAGAACGAAAATAACTAGTGTTTGAGAACATTCCTATGCTTGTATTCACTATGCTCATATTCACCCTGATTTAGTATTTAATCCTAGTTTCTTATACCGATATAAATTATAGAGTTACAATTGTACTCTTTGTCAAGATGTACAGTCCTTATCCTTAAGTATTTTGACTGAAAGTTCTCTCAAATAAACCTTCCTTTTTAAGAATGCATTAATTTGTTTTGTGAATTCTCATAATAGATTTAACTCTAAGTTAGAAGGATAATATGGTCCTAAATCTAAGATTCCATTCAACCCTTCTTATTCATGTTATGACTTAATTGTATATTTCATTAAATAAAAAATAATAATTCTAGGATTCATCCCACCTAAAAATAAAGAAAACAAGATAGAATGTGTTCTTATAGATCTTTATTATTGATGTTCTTGATTAACTCTTAATGTAATTCTTACTTTTCTCCAAGACTGCGCCCTCCTTAGCGTGTTTTTGAATCTCCTCTGTAATAAATAGAAAGAACTAACATATAACATAGGTTAATTATAGTTCCCTGTTCGATCCATATTCCTAAATATGAGTCCTTGGTGCCATATTATAAGTCTTTCCTTTAAAATTATGCCAAAATCACTCCAACTCAATTGAAACTTATCCAAATTTATTCCTTATTCTTTGGAGAGATAGAATAATAGTTATAAACAAAATATAAACCAAATTAAGTATGGAATTCCTTAAAATCATCAAAATATAATCTATACTCCCAAAAATACTAAAACATAAGCAATTAGCACTAATCATTCATCCTAAGACAGCATCTTTACAATTCCTAAAAACATAACATAACATAAGGTAAGTAAAGTAAGGTAATTTATGCAGAAAATAGAGAAAAACAATTGGTAAAATTTATGTATTTTTTGCATACATCATTTATATTTAACAAAATTTAGAAATGTTTCAATGAATTTCGTCAATCTAACATGGCGCTTGCTCAACTTATACTACCCCTTGAGATGTTTCAGCAATTCATGGTCAGTATAGGCAATAGGCAATGTTTCCATGTCTTTGATGCTCTCACTAATGCATATAGAGCTCTCTATCATACATTGGGTAGTTCAAGGCTACTATATTGAGTTTCTCATTGAATTAGGCTATTGACTTCTTGTCTTGCAAAGAAAGAGTTCCAATACCTATTCTTGAGGCATCACATTCAATCTCAATTTTTTTTTCAAAAGTTAGATAATGCTAACAAATGTGTTGATCACTTTCTCTTGTTCACTATCCCAATAAAACCCCAATGGTTTCCTAATAATTTTGGTAAGCATTGTAGCAATTGTACTAAAATCTTTAACAAATTTTCAATAAAAACTAGTCAAACCATGAAAATAGTTATTCCTTAATTGCTTTCACTTTTTTCTTATTTACTTCAATACCTTCTAGACTAACAATATAACTAAGAAACATAAACTTTTACAAAAGGTTCACTTTTCAAGGTTAGTATATAATTGCTCTTTTCTTAACACATCAAGCACACATCTTAAGTGACAAATATATGCTTCAATTATTACCATACATTAGAAATTTATCAAAATAAACTAAAAATATGCCTATGTATATATACAACATATGGTTCATTAATCTCATAAAAAAAGTAGGAGCATTAGTAAGGTCAAATGGCATAACTTACTATTCATATAACTTATATTTAGTCCTGCAATTCATATGCGTTCTTTGAGAATAACCCTTCTTCTTCAATAACACCATAGGTGAAGCATAAAGGTTGATGTTCTCTTAAACGAATCCTTACTTTTAGCAATTCTTGGAATTTGTTGTCAATTGCATCCTTTTGCACTCCTAAATAATAATATGGTTTGATAATGATTTGCCTCCACTCCCTCTTTTAAGTAAATCCTATGAACTTGTCTCCTATTAGAGGGTAATTGAGTAAGCTCTTACAAGATTGAGTTCAACTAGTATGTCATTGCCCTTCTCGAATTTACCTTAGTGATCATTTCTCATCTCTAACAGTTGCATCTGATATTCAATAGGGTGTGTTAGTTGTAACGTATGTAGTTACCTATATGTATTCTTTAACATCTTTTGGAGATCTTCACCTAAAATCAACTTTAGAGTTTTTTTTAGGGTCTTTTGTTGACGAAATCAATTTTCCTTCCAACAAAAGGTCATGGTCCTCTTTTTAATAAAATTTTGGATACTTTCGATCTCACCATGTATAATAGCTTCTTTTTGCCTTCAAATCACTTAGCTCCCCCTCATCCTTATGCATCCCATCCATTAGTAACTTTTTACTGTGTGCTTGTGACTCCCGTGAGTCCCTTGACACATATCCTCCATTCTTCACATTGCACATCAACGAGTTCCTTTGGAAATTGCAATTTCCACAGGTAGAACGATGCTCTTTTACCAATATGTTACACCAAAAAACATAAAAACTTAATTCAAATCGAAATCAGAGAAAGAGAGAGCAGATAGAAACAAAACTCTGTTATTACTTGATTGTTAGAACGACCAATATAGCAATTGGTGGTAACCAATCAATACAAGTCACGTAGATCATTGCTAAAGAAAATCAATCAAACAAACAAATTGCATCCATCCATCCCCTACTCTGTTCTTTTTTTCCCCCTTCGCAACGTATATCTTATCTTTATGGTCAAGTCAAACAAAATAGTGGCTTAGAGAGAGATTGTTGCTTATTGAGAACATGATTCTGAAATGAATTAACCAACAGCTTCCCCACACCACAGATTCAGACCAAGATATGGTTGAATGTTTTAACACAATTTGGAAGCTAAAGTATCCAGGGGTTTTGGTCATCCGCTTCTGAATCATCCAACCATATCTGATTCATGTGCATCCATGTCAGTTCATCTACTCCCCTGCCCTGCGTTAAAAATCAAAACAGCATCTCGCAGTCCAATAAATCAGGAATGGAAAAGAAGTAAGCTCCAGCATACACATATACCTTTGAACTTAACAAGACTGTGTTAAAACAGCATCGGCGCTCCTTGCCTGTAGCAGCATGCACATACAAACATAATAAATCTTACTGGTAGAAGTAGTACCTATATTAGTATTAGATCCAACAAATCTCACCAGAGGCTTCCCACTTGTAGAATTTCACAAGCCATGAATTCCAATCAATCTGTGCAGTGAAAATTTGGTCAATCCACACATGGTAATTTGTTCCTTCCTTGTCCCCATACAAGCCTTGAATTGCATCCATGCATTTATAGCCAGATCGCTCCATTCCCGAAGGATGAATAAATGTACCCTGTGGCAACTGTAAACAAGAAGAAACTGAACCAATCACGAAAATTACTCATATACCAGCTACTGGAAGGAAGCAAATGACTGATTAAAGAGCTTCTCTTGAATTCACAAATTAAACTTTTATGTAAATCAAGTGAAAAAAAAGAAGGTAACAAGCGGTTTATTTTGAATTTTTTCACCCGAGACAGAAATCATGTTCAATGAAAGAAAATCATGCAAAGGCAAAACAAAAGTTTGAAAGATATTCAAGACCATACAATCCTATTACTCTCAACTCCATTAATAAACTGATATCAGTTGTTAATGCTCTCCTGAACATAAGTTTATTACTTTATAGTTAATGATCAATGTTTTCTGTCTTTCATATAACTTTATATAGCAGTCAGAGCCTCAGAGGAAATAACTCCTGACTGCCGCAAATATTGTAATCTGGCAATCAACAGTTATACTAGAAATGGACTTCCATTATGTTTTATTCGTGAAGACATGGAATTCTTAATGTCAGAGGCAAAACTTTTGCTTACACTTTCAATTCTAAAATATGTCAGCTCATTGCTGAGAATAAAATGCCTCAAATCACAGCATGCCCCATATTGTAAAATTTATTTGGTTTGCTTCTGACAGAAAAATGGTACCAAATTACTCACTAGTATGGATTTAAAATGTCGCATACATTCCTCAGGCTTCTCGACTTCAGCACGTCGCCATCTCTCGTAGAATAAGTAGAACTTCACAACCTCAAATCCAGGGCTGAAAATTTCCACCATGCATGTTTGGAAGTCTGTAATATCTCTTGGCGAAACAGCAGGACCCAAATGAAATTTACCAATGGCTTGTATGACGCCAGCTGCACATCTTTCAGTTGCATGAATTATATTAGGATTGTTACTTACATTTGCAGCATGCCACTGCAATAATTCCTCTTGTGCATTTCCAACCTGTTTCAGGCAAAGGAGCCAGTATTAAGCATCAGGACAGTTGGCATTTCTCAATAAGACCGTATAAGAATACAAACCATGACACCATATACTTCAGGAATGCTGAATAGTTCAACATCGTTGCCGGAATCACCACAAACAAGAGTCTTGAGAGGCAGTTTAGAGTCATCTTCAAACTTTTTAAGCAAGTACACAAGAGCCTCCCCTTTTCCAGCACCTTTTGGTAATATGTCCAAAGCCGTCCCATGACTGTAAATCACTTTAACATCTAACTAGCCAAGAATAATGTAAGATCAACATGCAATATCAGAGAGAAAAATTAAAATCAGTGATAAAGTAGGAAGGTATGATATAGTTATGCAAATAAATGTTCACAAAGAAGAAAGACAATTGCATACAAGACAATAGTTGGTAAAGATAAACAGTCTTACCCCACGTTTCCCTAAAAGTTCCAAAAGAGTTCTTATCACTTCAGATGCTTTAAATTTATCCACCAAAAAGCTGACCTTGTGAGGCCTTTGCTCTGTTTCTGACTGCAATAATCCACTCAATTCCAATTCATTGAAAGGAAAAGTCCAATATTGTTTTTCACATTGATCTTCTTTCTCCTCATAAAAACAATCATTACTAACCTTGAAGAATATCTACCAAACATCAACCATTATATCAGTTCTAAATGCTATACAACATACCTGAGGTAATAGCTCAGGAAACTTTGCTGTTTCCTCCATGACCACATCCCTGTTCCACTTCATATCAAGATAATTTTCCCAGCCATCATCTCTTACCATTGATTCACCATACATAATTTCGGTTCCCACAGACATTATTGTTATGTCTGGAGTCAACAATGGCCTTTCATTCCTTAACAGTCCATAAATTGTAGGTGATCTTCCGGTAGAATAAACTAGCAGAGAATCCTGGCGATAGTAGGCTTCCCATAAAGCATTGAATCGAAGAAGAGAGTGATTATCTGGGTCAAGATGATCTACCTGCATGACAAACCATCACCACAAAAGAAAACCACTGGAAACGACACCAAGCAAATAGATGACAAGCATTAAAAAACCATACCATTGTGAAATCCAGATCTGATAATATCATAAGTTGTGGAGAATCATCAAACCGACTCATAACTGGTCTGTTCTCAACTCTGAAATTCAGAAACAGGTTAAGTTTTCAAAAGGACCATGTTAATATGAGCAAGGCATATGTTGAGCATAGACCAAAAAAAGAAACTATGGGATTAAAATAACAATTAAGTGCTAAAGCTGAATGTGATTCTACTTTAGGGATAAGGTGAAACATAATAGTTATTATGAGATGGCAACACTGATAACAATGATTAATTTACATCTTGTTTTAGAATCAAGATTCCACAATAGCAGATTATGCTAATAGGTATCATTTGAAGCAAAATATGCTGTAGCAATTATGATCATCTGATATCAATACCAATTTTGAATACTAAATTTCTGTAGTCAATACCAGTAAAATGTGGTGACTATAAGATTCACTCTATCACAAAAACAAGAACAGTATATCCAAGGTATGCAATACTTTACTAGAATCTATAATGTTGCCGTTGGATATAGTGGCTTAATGGGAGATTAGACTAGGAGCCTCCTCCTCCACCAGGGTTCAAATCCTTGTGGAGCCTCTATGCTTTAAACTGTACCAAGAAGAAAAAACATTCGGGATACTTATTTCAGAAGAGTAAATCATGAACAAAAGTAACAAGTCCTTAGTGTTAGCCAGTTTCATTCTCGAATTCAAAAGTCAAGTGATGTTCTTAGGTTGAATATGGGTAATGAATATGATTGAAACTAGACATCGAAGTCAAACCACACAACATAGCAGGTATTAATGGTGCATCTCATCTTGATTCAGATTCAGTGTTTCTGATGAATTTAATGAACAACCAAAATTAGTCCTCAATGAGAGAAATAAAGCCCATTAGCATTATTAAAGCCAAATTCACTTACGTTCCTTAATCAGTTCAATACCACAAAAAGCACGATTAAATTTCTGAACTGTAACTAAAACCAAAACAAACCACATTAATTGCGATATCCAATCAAAGTGTTATCCCATATTGATACCATGCAAGATCAGGATGATATGTACTCATATTCCCATTTCCTTATCTGGTACAACACATCAATCAACAAAAAGCTCTCAGTTAACGTAAAGCATTTACGTATACGCACAGAGAGGTTTTAGCTAGCCTAAAACATTTAACTATATACACAAAAGCTCAAACCAAACATCAAACATCTGCCTCTCAAAGGAAGGTCACCGTTTGCAGTTTCTTCCCCGACCCATTTAACTAATTCTCCTTCAGTACACAGTAGACCCATAGATAATTGAGGTAAAGGAGAAATCTTTACGAAATCACAAAACCCTAGGAACTGAGGCACTTCAGATTTCTTAAGATTCTCTTCAGTTTGTTTAAGTTTCTTACAAGTATCAAAACAAATGCTTCAGCTCCTAAGACTCAAAAGCAGAATTGCCAACTTCATACCTTAAACAAAAATCCAAATTTGATTAAAGCCACTTCAAGGGCTCAGAATTTCAACTAGTGTGACCTTAATTGCAGCCAACTCACCAATTCTTTTCTTTGTTTCCGCAAAGTATGTTTTTTCTGCACATAATTTGTATCTGTTTGAATGCCGACTGGTACAGGCTAATATAGACCGGTATCAAAAGCTAATACGGAATTGGTAATTTCAATACCAATTGGTAATTTTTTTTAACCAGTATAACACAAACAAATCGACGCCGATCAGTACAGTATGAAAACAGTACCGTTGTGCCAAGTCTTTGCAGATAGTTACTAGTAGAATAATACTTGTTAGCCCCGAATTTTTTTTTAAAAAATATGATTAAGTTAATTAAGCATAATTAAGCTAATTAAGCATGATTAGGTTTAATTAAGTGGCATTAATGAGTTAATGAGTTAGATTTCATTAATGAGTTAGATGACATTAATTAAAGTTGATAGCATTAATTATGTTAGTTGGCATTA
>JAOSBM010000004.1:19277736-19298377 GCA_027568955.1 Erythroxylum tenue
AACTTATCACAGCTGCAGAGAAACAAAAGCAAAAACGAAAACAAATAAAGCAAAAAGGGAAAAGCAAAACTTATCACGGCTGCAGAGAAACAAAAGCAAAAATGAAAACTTACGAAAGACGAAAGACAAACTCCAACCATCTGCGTTGAACAAAACCGTGTTCAACAAAATCGTAGGTCATCACGTCCACCGCCGAGAGACAAAACTTTGCAGAGGAAACCAAGGACAGAGAACCAAGGAAACACAGAGAAAACTTTGCAGAACCGTTCGAGGGATCGAGAGTCATAAAAGAAACCTCTGAGCAGCACAACATTTCATGAAAGATATAAGCCATGAGATGCGGGGCACAACATTCTATGAAGCCGTCAGAAGAGGGTGCGTGGAGACAGGGAGAATCGTTGGATTAAATGGACGGTTGGGATGGATTGCGTGGAGGGGGTAAGAATGTAACGGTTGGATTAAACGAGCGGTTGGGATGGATTGCGTGGTCGTCCATCCCAACTCGCCCTTAGTATATCTACTTAACGAAGGATACGCAGGTAGAATTCTCGATTTCGGTGTTTTAACTGATTCTATTAAATCTTATTTATATATTTTTATAAAATATTATATATAATATATAAATGAGATTTAATAAAATATAATAAAAATACTGTAATTGAAATTTAGTTATTCACAAAAACCCTTCGGATAGTAAATGAGTTTTAGCTTTTTAAATTTTAAATTTTAGCTTTATTGTTTAAAATTTTACTTCACATGTTACATTAAATAATATATGTAGTATATGCATGACCAAAAGGTAATTCACGTAGTTAGCCACGTCTATCTATATTATCAAAGGAGTGGATATTTTTACAAAAAATTAAAAATTTTAGCATCATCTTTTATATTATGTTCTGATGTAAATAAATTCTGTTATGATGCATTTATGTTCTGCTCTGATGTAATTAATAGTTTGATTATTCTCTGAATTGAATAATTAAAGATTGCTTCTAATAAGCCAAGATTCATTTGCTTATAAATGCTAGACGACTGTTAGAAGCAGTCGCCATTTTGTATCATGTTTAGTTATTTCCTACTAAGTTATATGCTTAGCACAGTAATTTTTCCTCCGTGTAGATCTCGATAAAAAGGATTAAGGTTAGGATAACTGTAGTGGCCAAAGAAGAATGTGTTATGTTTTGGAAGATGCTTTGTATAATTTTATGAGTTGTATTTAAAATTATGAGACAATTGTATTATGTAAATGATTTGTAATAACTATAATATAGGATGGATTTGATTTAAGGCATGTATTTGATAAATACAATGTGTAAATTATGTTCTGTTTATAACTCAACATTCGAATGGAATGTGAAGTATGTTGTCTTATTTTTATGATTTAATGGAATATCTTGGTATCTTCTAGGTTTGATTTGTGTGACATCCGTATATCCTCTGAGAAGGTATTAGGGCGTTACAATGTTTGGTATCAGAACATGGTTTAGGTGATTCTGGTTTAACCAACGCTTAAATATTGCTTGTACTTGAATATAAGAGTTATGTTTGGCCTAATGTGGTTTGTCTCACATTTCAATTTTATATTTAAATGTGGAAAGATCTCATGAGGTTGTTGATGAGGTTGCTAAGAGTAATAATCCTGCACGATCTCGTTCGTCTATATCTAGACCCTCTGGGATAATGGGTAGTATTGTATTGGTTAACTAGGTTTCTAGAAACTGTCTTGTTATGATCCAAGGTAGTAAGTATGTAGCAGATCTAATTGAATTGCCATTTCACAAATTTGATTTGATTTTGGGAATGGATTGGTTATCCAAGCATCAGGCAGTAGTTGACTGTAGTGCTAGGACTGTTGTACTTAAAAAACCTGATCAACCTGAAATAATATTGTATTACATCTGCACTAGTTCTCTGGCTAATGTGATATCTGTTATGCAAGCTCGAAAGTTCCTTAGGAAGGGGTATGAAGCTTATTTGGCTTTTGTACTTGATTATAATAAGGAGAGTGTTAACCTGCAACACATTTCAGTGGTGAACGAATTTTTAGATGTGTTTCTTGAAGAGCTACCCGAACTTCCTCCTGAAAGGAAAGTGGAGCTATCTATTGAGATTATGCCTAACACTGCTCTTATATCCAGAGCATCGTACAAGATGGCTCTTACTGAATTAAAGGAGTTGAAAGTTCAGTTGTAGGAGCTACTAGATAAGGGGTTCATTCGAACCAATGTCTTACCCTGGGGAGCACCAGTTCTGTTTGTAAAGAAAAAAGATGGTACTCTTCGGATGTGCATTGATTACAGGCAATTGAATAGGGTCACAGTGAAGAATAAATATCTATTGCCAAGGATAGAAGATTTGTTTGATCAATTAAAAGGTGCAGGAGTATTTTTCCAAGATAGATCTGTGATCAAGGTATTATCAACTTTGGGAAAAGGATGTGGATGTTTCAAAGACTGAATTTAGAACCCGTTATGGGCACTATGAATTCCTGGTAATGCCATTTGGGCTAACTAATGCTCTAGCTGCATTCTTGGATTTGATGAATAGAGTATTTAAGCCCTATTCTGATGTAAGTAAATTATGTTATGATGCATTTATGTTATGTTCTAATGCAATTAATTTTCTGATTACTCTCTGATTTGAATAATTAAAGATTGCTTGTGATAAGTCATGATTCATTTGTTTATAAATGCTAGACGACTGTTAGAAGTAGTCTCCATCTTATATCATGTTTAATTATTCCCCTATAAGCTATATGCTTAGCACAGTGGTTTTTCCTCTAAGTAGGTCTCGATAATAAGGATTAAAGCTGGGACAACTGCAGTGGCCAAAGAAGGATGTGTTATGTTTTGGAAGATGTTTTGTATAACTTTTTTAGTTGCATTTAAAATTATGAGACATATTTGTATTTTGTGTAAATAGTTTGTAATAACTATAATACAGGATGAATTTGGATTTAAGGCATGTATTTGATAAATACAATGTGTAAATTATGTTCTGTTTATAACTTAACATTTGAATGGAATGTGAAGTATGTTGCCTTATTTTTAGGATTTGCTGGAATATCTTGGTATGCTCTAGGTTTGATTTGTGTGGCATCCGCATATCCTCTTAGGGGGTATTAGGGTGTTACAACGTTGACTTTAATTGACTTTGGAGTCTATAGACAATCTATTTCTCTTTGGTCTATTTATGAGAGGGCTTGCATCTAACCAATTATCAAACCATACCCAAGTGTTTTCTCCATTTCCCACCATGTTTTAGATGTAGGGGTATATTAAGTTCCTCAACTTCAGTAATTGATTGAAGATCCAACAGAATTGACTGGAGTTAGTAATTTACCAGTAGTTGAGATTTTTGAGATGATATTCATATACCCATTTTGCCCAAAAGGATTCTTTATTAGTGCCCTTTGCATTATTGAGATAGAGACACCTTGTTTCTTAGGAACTATGATCTCACTACATTAACCTTTTCTTTTTTTTTGTAGACTTAGTCTTCCTAGTCTGTAAGAATGCTTTCACAATTCTGTCAATCTCCTTAGTAACCTTATCTAGCAAAACAAAATGGGTTGTCTAATGTAGATGGAAACTACTAAGCACTAATATAATCAAAGTTAGTATAACAACATAAGATAGATGTTTATTTTTCCATATATTCACCTTGGATTTTATCTTTTTTAGGAGGGGGATACAATTTAAGAAATTTGGCTTTGAAGTAGTTATAGGCACACTTAGATATCTAATTAATGAAGGTGTATGCTTAATCCAATGATTCTGCTGAGATCTTTTTGTTTCTTACATCAGATAATACATACAGGTTGCTTTTTAACAGAATTGATCTTAAGACCATACCAATTTGAGAACATATTCAGAGTTTGAAGTATGATGCTGATAGAGTGAGTGTCTGCTCCACAAAATAGCATAACGTCATCTCATATGAGCTAGCCTATTTTCAATACATCTATAATGGAATTTGAATTTTTCATTGGAGGATGTGAATTTATTTAGTAGCCTAGATAGTCCGTCCATTGCTATGGTGAAAAGATAAGGGGGTAGGGGGTGTCCTTATCTTATTCCCGTTATATGTTTTAAAGGCTTTGAAGGAATTCCAATTACAAGCTCGTTGAGTGAGGAAGGTTGGATGCAATTGTAATAGTCGATTTCCAAAACTACTTAGAGATAGAGTGTTAGAGATTACTTAGTCACTGAATTACATCATATTAGAATGAATTTGGTGCATTTAGGATATGATTTTATGATTTCATTCACATGCATAATATGAGTATACACACATGATTATGATATGATTATGCATTTCTAATGTCTTGTATTTTGATTTACCAATAAAAAGAATTGATGGATTACAATTAGTAATTTGGAGTTAATTGTTACAACTAGGAGATTGATGAATTAATATGTACATTTAGCCTAAGAAAAATTTCAAGTAGCAAGACAAGTTGACTTGTGAAAATTTAGGATGACTAAACCTATAAAATGAGTGACATATGGCAGTAGATTTGAGTGACAAATGGCTTAGAGAACTGAGTGACAAATGCTAGAAGAACTAAATGACATTTGGCAGCCTAAAGAATGGACATGTAGCTGGCTTAGACACTTGACAAGTGTCCTTAAACTCAACTTGCACCTACACCATACCACACAGTCACTTTGAGAATCATCTTCATGGTATTCTGTTGTAACTCACTCCTTCTTTTCCCTCTCACTGTCGAAACTCACTCCTCCCTCACATCTTGAGTTTCTACTTTAAATTCTGTCCATTACCACCTCAAAACCTTTGCCAATTTCTTCAGAAAGATAGCTATATTATGTTGTCTTCTTCTTGTCTCTGCTGAAACTCATCTTACTCCCTCATTGTTCCTGAGATGATTTTGCATGCATGTCAGGCAAAGCAAGCTTGATACATTGAGGTGGCATTTAAGTTGAACAAGTAAATGAAGTACTGATCTATTGTGGCATGTGTTAGCAAAAATTATGATGACTGATTAGGGATAGATTGAATGCAATATTGGTGTTGAAATTGTGCTGGAAAACGATGAATGAAAAGGGTACCTTCTGTTTTGTTTTTGGATGCATGACTACAGTAGTTTATGGGCTGTTATATGGATGTTTTAAGTTAGGATTTGAAATATAATTGAAGATGAATTCATGCTAAAGATAGGTGTTATTGAAGTATTTTCAAATCTAGACAAGTGAGGATGCATTTATGATGCTATAAAGTGAATGGTAATGAAACAAATAAGTAGATTTTTGTGAGATTTAATGTAACCAATATGGAAGCTTGACTAGTATGAAATGAAGTAACTTTAAAGGACATGAATTCTAGAAAAATTCAAGTGGAAGTGATGTCTCTAAGTATGTGAAATTCGTACAGAATTAAAGGAAGAAAGACAGTGCACAATCATGGCCTGTTTACTTTCTTTCTGTCACGACCTTGACATAGTCCCCCACGATCGTGGGCCTAGTTCTGGAATGTTAATTTTAGCCTTGTTTATATGTTGAACCAGCTAAGGAAAATTTACTCTAAATTGGTATATTTGGGCTTGATTAAGGGTTGGAATGAACCTAGATTGTTGCTTGATTAATTGGTTAGGAGCTTGATAAGTTTAGGTTGTTAATTGATGTCATAACTTAAAAAATGTGTTATTTTGATGTTAATTTATCCAAATCTGGAAATTGTGATGTGATAAAGGAATAAAGTAAGGTGTTCTTATGAATGCAAACATGATCTTAAGGATATGAGTAGTGTGTTTTAGGCATGAATGAATGAGCATTGAAGAACATGAGGTAACTATGAATGAGAATTGGGTAATTGTATGAATATATATTGCTAGAAAAGTTTGGTAAATGTATTATTGCTAAACTTGGAGTAGATAAAGCTTACTTAAGGTATAAACATTATTGCAAACTAGCTATATATAAGTTATAATGTTTGAATGGTCAAGATATTTGTATAAGAATACATACTTGGAAAGTCAATTGAGCATGCATTGAAACATAACACATATACATGTGCATGATTGTATATTCATATTATTAAAAAAAATAGTGATTTGTGAACTATGTGTATATTGCATGACAATAGACGCGCAAGGTGATCGTCAACATCTAGACATTGCCGGAACATTGAGGCAATAGCTTTTCTAGAGCATACTATGAGTTAACTTAGATTTGTAAACTCATTTATATGTGCTTCTGTATGAATTGTATGTTTAATATGTAACGTGTGTACAATTGATTGATAAATTCCGGACTTAGATCTAAGGAGTTTGATATATGTGGCATGAGTACACAGAAATGAAAGGAAATGAAAACATAGGATATGAAATGATGCATCTCGTCACATTAAAACGCATGATCAGATAAAGAAGTTGTGACCAGAGTGATCGATATGCAAAAAAGAGCTTTGAGCTCAGGATTATGAAAAAGAGCCTCAGGCTCAGATAACATGGACTCGGTATCTATAATGGATAGGGCCAGAATGATCTCGGTATCCACAACAGATAAGGGACAGAAAATTGGGTTGATAGGCACTTGGTCACAACAAAACAAAATGAGAATGGAAACACGTGTGCATTTGTATATACATCCCTACATGTATCAAATGATTGAATTGAAATGAATTATTGAATGGTTTTGAAATAGTGAATTACAGTTGAAGTTAATGGAGGATTTGTTGTGATATGCAATCCTAGCTTACATGATATGCTTGTGGAAGTATGATAAACTTTGATATACTTGTTTTTGTCATCTAACTTGAGTGACTACATCAATGATGGTTGACTCACAAAGTTCGCAAACTCATCAAAACTAAAATGTTGTTTTCAGGTTCAAGGGAGTTCTAGCTACTAAGGTGATATAGTAGAAGTCAAAGGTCTGATCAGCTGAATCTAAGAAGTCTAGTTAGAGTCTTGTGTATTAGCATCCCATTTCATGTTATATATTTGGTACTGAGATTGAACTAAAAAAAATGTTATGTAATGTATTTGTGGATTTTGAATTGTAATGACACATGTGACTTTTATGCTTATGAATGAAATGGGAAGAAATGAACATTTAGAATGCTTATGATATGTTTGATGCCTTTAATGAGTTAGTTTGATTGTCCTAATGTACCATTTTCGTAGAGTATGTTCTCGAATATCCTTTGGTATGTTCGGGCTTATGCTCTATAGGAGTGGTATGTTACAACAATTCATGATCCACTTCATAAATCTATTAGGTATATTCATTGATTTCCAAGCAGATCTGAATAATGCTCCAATTGATTGTTTCAAAAGCTTTATAAAAATCAATTTTCAGCAAACAACTACTTATTCTCTTCCCAGATGATTATTTTTCAATAATTCTTGCAGAAGTAAAATATTATCATATATATTCCGCTCAGGAATGAAGGCTCCTTAGGATGGATCTATGATTTTCTTTAGCACATTCTTTAATCTTTCAACAAGAAGCTTTGCAATAACTTTGTAAATTGCGTTACAATATGAGATTGGTTTGAAATCAACGTATTCGAAGGGTGTTTCTTCTTTGGAACTAATCAGATATAGGTGTTGTTAATTTCTTAAAGCATCTTCGAGGATGAGAAGTACTCCAAGATTGTTTCAGTGAAAAGCTTTCCAGTTATTTCCCAAATATGTTGAAAGAACTATGTAGAGAATCCATCAAGGCTTGGTGCTTTGGTGGGGCGCAAGCTAAATACTATTTATTTGACTTCTTATTTAGAGAAAGGTGTTATCAATCACTCTTTTAGATCTTGCCTTGTTGAACCTACTAAGAGCTTTTTTCATGTTGGTGGTAGATTGATTAGCATTGTCAGGGCCCATCAATTGAGTGAAGAATTTATTTGCCAATTCTAGTAGAGCTCCAAAGATCTGAGTGTACATTTCCCTTGCTATCTTATAATTCAACTATTTTGTTCATGTTTCCTCTAAAGATTACTGATGAGTGAAAGAATTTGGTATTGGAGTCTCCATCCCTGAGCTAGTTTATTCTAGCTTTTTTCTTTAGAATTAAATTATGTAAGTTCAAAGCCTGATGATATTCCTTTAGCAAGTTTAGTTTAGTCATCCTCAAATTTAGATCATGCAGGGATTTGTAGCAATCTTGTGCTTCTTTCAATTTTTGCTTGAGGGTCGTATGGTTTTTAGTACAACTCTTACCATCTTTAATTTTTGAATAAATTGATAAGCTTTAAATCCCTCAGCTTCTTGAGTCCATCATTTACAACTAATTTCCAATAATCCCTCTATTTGAGTTACTCCATTAAAGAATCTAATGGAGCACCAAACCTTTTGATTTCTATTATGCTTTAAATTAGCATATAAAAGTGGTCTGAGAGCAAATTTCCCCAAAATGCACATAGGAGTGAGGGAACTTATTAATCCAATTTGAGTTAACAAGGGACCTGTCAAGCTTTTTCCTAATTGCGTACTTCCCTATTATTTGTCAGAAAATGTGTAAAGTCTTCTAGTTGAGCTGAGATCCATCAAGTTAACTTTACTTAGAAGGCCTATGAGCTCTTCTATGTCACTCAAGGTGAACTTTTTCCCTTCTTCCACCTCTTTAAAGCTTAAGGTGCAATTGAAGTCCCCAGTTATAAGTCATCAAGGGTTCATGATGTTGGTTTGTAATCTGCTTAGGTGTAACCAAAATTTGTTCCTCTGAGATCCAAATTTGGTAGCATAGATTAAAGTAAAATAAAAAAAAATAGGAAACTGATCTACTAAGGGACATTTTAGGTGTGCATGTTGCTTACTTTCCTTAACCAATTGAGTTCCAACCATGTCTGAATTAAATATGCATATGATTCTCCCATTATAACAGGATTAGTGGCTTGAAATAATCTTCCATTAAGCACCTAAAAAATTTTGATCACTGACCAAAAGAGTATCTTTTATTTTGGTTTCCAGTAGGCCTATAATGACATGTTGCTTTTTTTAAACTAATTCCTTCACCATTGACATTTTGAGATGGTCATTAAGGCCCTTAGTATTATAGATCAAGACTAACATTTTGAGGAATTTCCTTTTTGTTTCTATTTTGGCCTTTTTTCCTTCCAGACCTTCTATTTAAGGTTTCAGTTTGGATTATAGAATCCTCATTTTCATCCAAACGGATATATATTGTATCAGCTTCATCAATATTCTGAGTATTCAAGGTTTTAGCATTTTGCGTAGCTGATCCATTCTCCATTAATTTAGAACCTTTAAAGGTGCATTATGAACTTCATGTTTTTCATTCTCCCCATATGCATGTGTTTATGTTTCTTTATCCCTGGAAATGTAAGATTTCATTTCAGAATTGAGCATAATAGTTTCTATCGCATTATCCTCATATCTCTCTTGTTCACTCATATTCTAGTTGTTCTTTACTTCTTAAGAGTTTTATAACACCCACTATACAAAATCTACAATCAACCATATATATGGCAACCAATTTCCTGTACATACATTCATGAAATACATGTCTATTCAATGTTATACATATACACATTACAAAATTTCACATCGCTTAACATTATCATTTAAAATTAGTACTACATCTTTATATTTACATGACAATCCAAAAAGAAAACATACAATTTCCTTTACCCTTTTATATATACAATCATCTTAAACCAAAACAGATTCCAAAGATACTTTTACTCTTAGCTGTTGGCCTTGGTCCCTGTAGATGTTCCCTATACTTCACTCCTATAACCTAGACCTACACGGTTAACACCCGTGCTAAACTTGAAAGCTTAGTGGGGAAACACTTAGTTTAGATGACCATTCACAACAGTCATCTGTCAAGCACACACATTTAGAAATATCACAATTCATCTACCATAAATTCACATTCATGAACAGAACATTGATAGTCAATGGTCATTGATATAAATTATTAATACAAATGCATATGCTCATCAATACCAATTATTTATGATGTCATGTTGTATTTCTTATTTATAAATATTTACTTTGCTTTTGTGTTAGGCATGTACAATCTCGTAGGTGTGGATAACAGGAGTTGTAGATATCCGAAGAAATCAAAACTGTGGATACTCAAAGGTATCAAACTGTGTAGACACTATAGTCTTGAAATGAAGACACCATTGGTGTCAAACTGTAGCAGCCGCATTGAAACCCTATAGGCATGCCTATTTATCCACCACCAAGATAATAATGCAGGCACTATAACATTTCCTTTAATCATTTGCTAATTTCACAATTCATATTTTAACAAATCATATGACACACATTTCAAGTCATAAAATATGTATTTGCATTCATACATGCTACTCATAACTTACTAACATTATAAGGATACGAAAATCACAGTTGTATAATCATACCATACATATATGAACAATAAATATGCATACAAATCATTATGTACATGTAAATTTTCTTTAGTATGAATTATGCTCAATCTCAAATTCCAATGTTCAATCAACCAATTCACATATGGTAAATCCTATTTCATTTATTTCTAGGTGTTTGAAAAGTTTTATACACATTCAAAAAGGTTCGGATATGATTCGATAAAAATTAGAAATGAAAACAAACTCAAAATAGTGCAATTTCCTTCTCGTCGTTTCCCCTACCTAGAATTCATACCTCCACTTGTTCTAAACTTTTAATATAAAAAAAGTTTGAATTAGGCTTTTATATCTTCTTAAAAAAAATTCTTATGTATCTAGTTTCCAAAGCACTAAAAATCAAGCCATTTTGACATAAAAATCATAAGATATATATCAAACATCATAAGCTGCTCCAAAATAGGGGCAGCATCAGGTCACCATATTCGATCTCAATTTTTGATGCCATAAAACCATAATTAAGTTAGAGTCGCTTCTATATATTTCTATTTCTACGTATTATTTTTCATATAAAACTGAAATAACCCAATTTAGAGGTCTTTCAGCTGAGTTATAATCCAAACAATGTGACAGATTCAACAAACTTAGACAGAATTCCACTACCCGATACTGTCTTGTCATATTCAACCAATTTTATGCAATATAACACCAAAGAATCATCCTAGAAACCATTACACATCCAAATGAATCTTTTTATCCATTTAAACACACACAAAAAAAAGACTAAGTATAGTCCCAAGCCTTAAAATTGGCAAAGTAGTTCTTCTATTGCCTTTCCTTCCCTTCCTCTCTGGTTTTGCTTGACTCACGAACTATAAACACCACAAATACACGTCTCAATCACACTTACAACCTTATAATTTCATTTCTTCATAATCAATGCAAGAAAAGGTAAAGGTGAAGAGAAAATCCCTAACTTGTACCTTGATTTCCACCTAAGATTGGCTTAATTTCCTACATGAAAAATGACGGGATGGAGAAGGTGAAATGGAGAGGAGAAAAATCTGAAATTAAAACCCTCAAAGTGTCGTCCATTTCCCCTCTCTATATTCCTATTTATGCTCTTTCAAGACTCACACACATGCTTAATTCCTATTAGCCACATATGCTTTATTATTATTGGTCACATATGCCTTAATCTAATTGGTCCATGTGTTAAATTTGAAAAAATTGCATATTGGTCCTTCTTCTTCTTTAATTCCCACATTATTCTATAATCTTATTAATTAATTTCATTCCCATCCATATTTCACGTCTAAGTATGTATATCCATGTCAAAATGAACAAATTACCCATTTACCTATGTCTTTTACATTAAGTGCCATTATATCTCTTACTATACTTAGATGCACTTAATTCCTTATGTTCACTTCCTAATACACCCTAGAAATGCTATAATACTTCTAAGGTATATGTTGGGGCCTTACAAGTCTGGTTCCTTACTTGAGGCCTCACTAGAAACAACCTGATTATAATCAGTAACTTCTTCCCATTATTTCTTCTTGCCATCTTGTTTTGAAAACTTTACTAGTTGCTCGCCATTTCTTGGTGGAGTTGTTAGGTTTCTAGGGATAGGATAAAGGAATTTCCTTCTTCATCAACTCACCATTTTCCCCTAAACACATCACTAAGAGATTGTCTAGCAGTGTTGAATTTTTTTTGAATATCTATACATATTTTAGTATAGTCTATTCTCTCTATTGCTGCAATTTAAATGTCCATACACAAAGGTTTTCCTATAAAGCTAGCAAGGAAACTTAGCCCTTTGGTGATCCAAAATTATAGTGGGAGATTATGGAAGTTAGCCCACATTGGAAATGTGTCAACTTTTCCTCTATCCATCTCCATACTAGGTCTCCATTTTTGGATGAACAAAGGCTGCTCTCCAATCCATCTTCTCCTAACATAAACCACTCTAGTCCCTTTTTACACCATCTATGTAACAGCCTAGATCACCCGCTCACAGATATTGTCCGCTTTGGGCCTAGCCCGCACGATTTTGTTTTTCCACAGGACTTCCCAAGAGGTCACCCATCCTGGTACTGTTCTTGCCCTAACATGTTTAACTTCAGAGTTTTGATGGGATCCGGTGCGTTAAGGCATGGAAAAACACGTCTATAAGAGAGAGGTATCCATAATCTTATAAGGCGTGCTTCGTTCTCCTCCCCAACCGATGTGGGATCTTACAATCTACCCCTTAGGAGGTCCAACATCCTCGCTAGCACAACGGCCCGGGTACTAGCTCTGATACCATTGTAACATCCCAGACCACCCGCCCACAGGTATTGTCTGCTTTGGGCCCAGCCCGCACGGTTTTGTTTTTTCCACAGGACTTCTCAGGAGGTCATCCATCTGGGTACTACTTTTGTCCAAGCAGGTTTAAATTCGGAGTTTTGATAGGATCCATTGCGTTAAGGCATGAAAAACACGTCTGTCATGTATCAGAGTACGTAGCCCAGATATTGTCCCCTCCTGGTCTAGCCCTCAGGATTTTATTCTTCCCGCACACTCGCTTGGGAGAACGCGTATGTAAGGGAGAGGTATCCACACCCTTATAAGGAGTGCTTCGTTCTCCTGCCCAACCGGTCTGGGCTGTTACAATCTAGCTTCTGCCCATGAATTCAACACTGGGAAGGTTAACTTTTTACTCCAAAAGAACTAATTAAGGTTGAAGATCAGGCATGTGCTCTTGCCTTAAGTAACTCTATTAGGGGGTGATAATACCTTCATTCATGCCATTATGGAAGTGCTTTAGTGATCTTTTTTTGTAATGGGTGTACAACTTATTCTTTCAAGCTCCAAAAGGTTGGGAGGCATCGATTGTTTCTAGAGATTTAACATTTTTATCTAGCCTATTCTACTTGTTTTGATCTGCAGGCTTAAAGAGAAGAGATTCTCTTGAGAGGACTGGGAAGTCTGCAAAAGCACATAAAGTTCCAGAAGACTAGCCTTTCTCTTTGGTTGTCAGGTCTTTGAAAGGCCCTCCATTAAGATAGAAACCTTAACAAGAGTGGAAGCCATTGTATGGTCCAAAAGTAGTAAGAAACCAGAAGCAGGATAAGAGAAACCGAAAAAGGAAAGGAATAGGGGTATAGAGGTAAAAATAGTAAAAAAAAAAAGAAGGTAGAGAAAAATTAGCTAGTGAGAGAATTCTTGCATCAAAGGTAGGAGCATAAGAAGATGCATCTCACCCATAATGAGAACATCAAGATGATGAAGAATTCTTTAAGGCATCCACTACTAAAAAAGGAACATCTTAGTCCTTTTAAGCTAAAAACTAAGGTGCATATGCCTAATTCTAGCTCACAAGGAGCTAAATATAAGAAAAAAGAAGTATTATAGTGTACAAGGTGAAAACATGTAATAAATATTGTTTGGCTCTCATAATTCTAAAAAGGCTAAGTCTAATCAAGATAGGAAAGAAAACAGGTCTTTTAAAGAAGACATTCAATAAGAGAGTGGAATGTTATAATTATGACATGAATGGTTACTTCAATTATGATTTTCAAAGGCCTAAGAAGGTACAACCATATTACGAACAATTATGTTGTTTATATTTCCAATTTAATTTTAATTGTAATCACATCCTTTTTAGATTGTTTACTTAGGAGCATCAAACTATATAGTGGGAATTCATATTCTATATTATAATTTTGGTAAATTTCGTACGAACAAGATGGATTTTGTATAAGATAACTCTAAAATTGAAGTCTAAAGGATATTCACCTCTAAATTGCTTATATATAGTGGTCAAACCCTTGTCCTACATATGGTATTATTATCTCTTAAGAGACCATCATATCTTATTTTAATTACAATTTTTTAGTTGGTCTACATTTAATGTTAACTTTCACATTTGTGGGTTAATTAAAAATCATAAACTCTTGAATCTAGAGTAAACATAAGCTTAAAATGTGCATATGGGCATGGGACATGATCATCTCCATATGAAACATGCATGTCTAATGACCATGTTGATTTTTAGTTTCTTCATAATTAGGTCACAATAGCTTCAAATTGTCCCAAACTTGTCTCCATTTTTTCTTTATACTCCAAATAAGTGAATTACAACCTAAAAACACAATAGGAACAAATTAAGTATCAAAAAATAAAAAATCTCAAATAAACTAGTAATATGTACAAAACATAGGATTAAAAATGTGGTCTATTAAGCATTTATTAGTATGCATAGCTTATAAAATTTGTATGGGTGGGAAAATTTTAAAGGAGTGAGAGTGCATGACATTAGGGATGGATTTGAGTTTTTCTCAAGGTTCATGGTCATTAAACACTTTGTTCCAAGATCTTAAGAACAATATAAAGGAGTCATTATTGGCAGTGATTCCCTTAAACGACAAGTTACTAGAAGCAGTTAAAGTATAAGATGAAGCATTGGTAGTTGCACTAAGAAGACCAATATGTGTAAAGGAGAAGGTTAGAGGAGCTTTAGCGGAGTTTTATAGATGAACTAGAGCAGATGCCAAAGAAGGGGAATTATACCCTGGTCTAACAGTTGGCTATATTTAAAGATAGGAATATAGTTATTACTAACAATGATCTGGAAAATAAAAGTAGGCAAAACATTTAGTAAAAGAGGAAAATTCAAGGTGAAGTGGAGGTCAAAGGTCGGGCCTATAGAGAAAGGGCAAAGCCCCTTTCTCTACTAGTTTTAAATAGTTTTCTTTATAGTTACATTATTTTTTGTGTAAATGAAAATGAGTTCTTCTAATAGTTTACATTATAATTCATCATATGAAGAAATCAACTTCATAAAAATGAGGCTTAAAAAGGGTGAATTTAATTCAAAATACCTTATTCACCATCTCTAGGTGTCCTTTAATATAACACTTAGTAGGAAAATAGAGTTACATAAGTAGATTTTTTATATCGAGCAATATACTGATAAAGTTATGGCATATCTAGGAATACCTAAATAAGGGGGAAAATATTAGTAAAACACATTTTCGATAGAAATGATGTATATAAAAATACAAATCAAATTCTTTTTAATAGCTAAAGAAATAAACTTTAAAAAAATGTCAAAAACAAACCGGTCTTCCTAACTAGATTTAAAATAGTCACTAGAGAAACTATTATAATACCTTACAAAAAAATTCAAATGATGAAAGTAATGATTGCATTAAATAGTAGAGCTATACATATTCTATTTTCTGCATTAAGTAGAAATAAGTTTAATTATATTTGTATATATAAAGTTACACATGAAATTTGGCTTACTTAGAGGTAACCAAGAAGATACAGCAAAGAAAAATAGAGGATTATTAGTATGATTATGCAACAACATGATTTATTTAACATGCATATGATGTAACCATTTTAAAAATATATATCAATTTACTGATATCACAAAAAGTTTGAAAGGCTTCGGTAAAATGTACTTTAACATTAAAATAATGAGAAAGATATTTAGGTCTCTACAAAAAAAAATGAGTCTAAGGTGAAAATGATTCAAATTTTAATGTCCTTTCTTTATAACAGTTTGTATGGCCACTTCTCACTTTTGAGTGAAACTAAAATAAATATAAGAAAATGAATCCTTAAAAAAGAAATAGCATTACTTTCCTAGACTTAAGAATTGAAATTGATGAACAAAAATCTATGTTGAGATAAAATAATTATGAGTACACAGCCTCATTATAAGAAAATTCAAAAAGTTGCTCATGAAGAAAAAGGATGAAAGGAGAAGGAAATCCAAAAGAAAAGGAAAAAGTAATTTAAAATGTAAATCTAACAATGCTTATTGTGTGTTTATACAATGTCTTAATCTTAAAAAGAATAAGAAGAACAAAAGGAAGATATTTAATAATAAGGAAACTTTTAAAGTCATATAGATGGGAATAAGTTATTTCAACGAGGAACCTAGATAAGAGGTGGCTAATGTATGCTTTCTGAGATACAATATAAAATAAATTTAAACTAATGATAATAAATTGACTACAGGAATTACTTGAAATCTAAAATTTTTAAATATGAAAAGAAGAAGGTTGAAAATGAGAAATTTAAACATAAAATGGAATTTATAAAGGCACTTATTGTTTTATTGCTCCTATCACTAATAATATTGACTTTAGGCAAATGCACCAATTGTCAGAAATAATATAACAATAAGTAGAATTTCTTTCCTATGAGGATCTATTAATTACTAAGTTTAACTCTCTTATTCTTATCTAATAAATAATAAACTTGGAGAATCTAATTTAACCCTAAAATTATCCTAAATTTAATTAAGATTATATTAAAATAAGACAAAATAATTATCAAAGAGAAAAGTATCATATTTAATAAAACATATATATAATAACTCCCTGTAATGTTATCTTTGTAGTTATGATTTACTTACTTCAAAATAATTTATAACCTTGACTATTGAAATTTACTTATTTAACCAATTTCTTTATCTCAAGTTATAACCACCTATCTAAAATTGATTAATTTATATTTACATATGATTAGACCTCCAATAATATATTAATTAAGTGAAATACGAAATATTTGACTTTAATACTATATATATATATAGCACCCTGTGCAACTCCTAATATAACTGCCTTAGTAAATTTAAAAACACATTTTCTCAAACTAATGCATATAAATTCATGTATAGTTTAACTGCTAGCTTTATTAAATTAGCATTGACTAAAACAAAATATAATCCTTAACCATAAAATTTTTCCTTAAAAGCTAAAACCAATCATTAGGGTTCCTCATATATCTCTCCCTAGAATTTTGCTCTAACCTCTCACTAAATTGCCAACTCTTTTATCCATCACTTTCTTTCTCTTCTTAGCCAACATTTTTTCTCCACCAAATTTTATAATTTTGTTAATTTTTAAAGTAAAGAAACTACGTAGGATTCTTCCCCTTTGGCTTATTACTTAAAACCTTCTTGGCTACATATTCTTAAAACTTGCTTTTAGATTCTAATAACTAATTCCTATTACTTCATTCTCATATTTCTAGTAGTCAATCATATCATCAAACTCTATTCCTGCTTCAATGTTACCACCTTTCTTAATTGTTTCATCAGTATTGCCTAATCATCCTACTCCAATTGAACATCATAATGGCTCTTATCTAGTAATTTGGCTCCCATTTTCTCTTCTACTAATCTTGTTAGCTCATTCTCCCTCTAGGCCTTTTAATGCTCCTAAATCTGAGATAGAAGCTCCTCTCTTTGGTTTTAAGAGAATATGGAGTGCTATGTAAGGTATTCTACTCAAAGTAGCAAGCCTGAATTATTAATCAATAACTATAAGATGATATGTTTATTGACCCTCCCTTAGGAATACTATAAGTTGGTGTAAAGAATTGGTCCTCCATAATAGCGGAATATTTCCTAAATAAGAGATCAACCTTCCTATAAATGGAATTTTTGGGCTAAAAGAAACTAGGGTAAGTATAGTTTGGAAAGGAACTTGGTTAATAAGGTAGAATTTTTCATATTTAGAATTAATAGTGAAGAAATTTGTCTTAAAGTCTTGTAGTTGGGTTTGTGGCATATAGCTAGTTAGCTTATATTCTTATAGAGATGGAACCTAGGATAAGTTCTTGAAAAAGCTAGTAAGCTAGCCATTCTAATAGTTACCTAGAAAGTGCCTTGGGGAAACGATCATGTATGAATGGATGCTTAAACAACTAAGATGAAAAAGATTAGCTACACAAGATTTTTTACTAAAGTGGAAGGATAGGGAGCTGCCTGATAGGTTGAAGATTATAAGAATCAATAAGGATAGGGGTCTAAAGTTAGAAGAGATTTCTATTTCATATCAATGGAAGCCACAAAAGATGGAGAAAAAGGAGTTTTTAATATAGATGATGTGTTAAGTTAATGTATAAAGATACTAGAATGGAGACTAAAAATGGTAATGGAATGGAGTTGAAGATCAGTGGAATGAATTACCAATATCAATGACTAGTGAGTTGGTGATTGAGAAAAGTGATGGGGAGAACAAATCTGGGAATAATAATTTGGTGACTAGAAGCAACTAAGGAGATGATTTAGATGTTATTTCCAAGTTAAAGAATTGATGCTATCAAGGAACTCATTATAAGTACAAAGAACTATTGCTTCCTACAAAATAAAATTTATAGATATTAATCGATAATCCATAGGTTTTTATTATTCCTTATTATATTGACAGTTTGTTAAAAAAAGGCATTTGGTTTTATTAATTTGATACCATAAGTCCTTATCATAATGCAACATATGGTCTATCTGCAGGCTAATGAACTCTTGTTTAGGAAGATGGGTATAAACAAGCTACTAATTATAGATCCAAGTTGAAGAAACACACACTAAGAAATCTAATTAAAAGAATTATAAAGAAACAATGATTGGGAAGAAACCCCAAAATTAGGTGTTTTTGTTTTAATTTAGTAGCTTGTAGTATTTTCAATAGTACTTTGGTTGTTTTCATAGTTTTATTCTTATGTTTCTAATTTTATAAACTGAGATTTGATGAAGTTTTGTAGGCTATAAAGACTAAATCACCACAATATGTTAGCATAGAGAAGATTTCACTGGCACTAAACAAATGTTAATGATATTAGATACGGCAGAAAACGTTTTACTATCAGGAGAGTACTAGTTTTCCTTACCTCCTTCCATTATTTTCTTAATTTTTTCGTTGTTCTTGCATATTTGTACATTGAGGACAATGTACAACTTAAATGTGGGAGAGGGATTTAGTAGTTAAGCTTGTCACTTTTCTTATAATTAGCTTAATAATGAATAATTTAGGAATTGCTTTTAGAAGGAAGTTGATTCAGATGACTCATTACAAGTTTAATTGTGATTTAATTTGATTTATTTAGGCAAATAATTATAATTTTTGATGATTAAGTTGATTTTAATTCAGTTTATTAGTTTTAAGAATGGATACTTGACTTACATTAACATGCTTTTGTATAATTTGTACATGTATCGAGTTAAAAGTGAACTCTTTTAAAGCATTTTTATTATCCCAAACATAAAATAAGAAAAAGAAAAAATAGTAGTATATGAATAAACCATCATAAGTAATTGCCACTCTACTGACTTTGCACTAATAAAAAATTCAAAGTAAAAGAGTAGTTCTAGTAGCCATTTGAGATAGTGACCTAATTGAGTAACCAAGGTATTCATGACAAGGTGTTACTCTCACGTTAAAAGGCTGGCTGACTTTTTAAACAAGCTTCTAAATGCTCCTATATTGCTTAAATTTAGTTTTTTCTTAAATAAAGGATAATAAAATGTTTAAATATTTTAGAATTTTTTTCTTATGTATGTTCACTTTATACATTAAATGGAATGTTGGGGATTGTAGTGAAATTTGAAGAATTATAGAGTGAATTAGAATGATTTATATTTTATATAGGAAACTAAGTGCTTAATAATTTAAGAAACTTCACAATTGAATGAATAATGGAGAAACTTAATTGATATCTTTGATGTGCTTAATGCTCTTTTGGAGTTATTCTTATTAAGTTGAGATTAACGAAATTGATTTAGTTGAGGAACATAAATGCTTAAGTAGAGGGGCGTTTGATAAGTGCTTAATTATTCATATTTTTAAGTTTATATTTAGTTCATTTCACTTGTTAATTTGAGTGTTTTATTGATTCCAATACTTATTTGTTCAAATTTCATTCTCAGGTTGCAATTCACTTATTTGGGAAAAATGAAATGAATTCAAGCAAGTTTAGGTTGCTTTGAAGCTATTTTGACTAAGTTATGAAGCTGCAAGGAAAAGTAGATGGGTATGAACACGCCTATATACTTTCTTGTGTACTTCAACATGGCCATGTTTCATATAAGACAAGTTGTTTTGAAGTTCCAGAGGGTTAAATAACTATGAACATGCTTGTTTTTTAGAAGTACATGCTTATGTTCACATTTTGAGCCCATAATTGAGGATCTCATGATTTTTTTAAGTACATAAGAAGGTTAGAAGGCACAATTGGATGACTTAAAATAGAAAAAAGGATGAAGAACAAGTAAAGAGACCCCCTTTGGAGTGAATTTCCAGTGATCTGAAGTGAATTTCTTGGTGATTAAAAGGTATTTCATTATGTTTCCCTTAATTTTATAATTTTCCTTTAGTTTTGATGATATGTTTTATATGACTAGGAACTAAAACCTTTATGGTACTTAAATAAAATTGTAACATCCCGGAACCTAGGGAAAGGGTAAATTGGTAATTATGAGTGTTTAGTGAGGGTTAGTAATTACAATTGCATGTTCATGCATTATGTGATA
>JAOSBM010000004.1:19307888-19330783 GCA_027568955.1 Erythroxylum tenue
AAATTTGTATTAAGCTCTTGTGATATAATGTATGTTTGTTTAAGATTCTGGAAATGCATGTATAAAATGTTGCGTACATTTTGAAATGTTTAATTTTGAATGCTATGCTTTCACGAAATTTTTTGTATTCTATATGCTCTGTGTGGGTGGCACTCGCAATATCCTCCCAGGGGATATGTGGGTGTTACAGATAGGGAGCAGAAGGGCAGTAGAGCCGGATGAGATTCCTATAGAGGTATGGAAGAGAATAGGAGTTGTCGGTATTGAGTGGCTAGTTTAGCTTTTTAATGTGACCCTCGAGTCAGCCAAAATGCCAGATAATTAGAGATTGAGTAGGTTGATTTCATTATACAAGGCCAAAGGGGACATCCAACATTTTCATAACTATAGAGGCATCAAACTATTAAGTCACACCATGAAGTTGTGGGAGAAGGTGATTGAGAAGAGAGTCCGGAGAGTAGCTTCTATATTGGCCAACCAATTTGGCTTTATGCCTGGTAGGTCCACAACATAAGCAATACATCTCCTCCATAGGCTAATGGAATGCTACAGGGAACGAAAACGGAATTTGCATATAGTTTTTATTAATTTGGAGAAGGTATATGACAGGGTTCCTAGCGAAATCTTATGGAGGTATTTGGAGGCAAAGGAAATTCCTATGACCTATATACGCGTAATTAGGGATATGTATGAAGGAGAATTAAACCCTTTTCTATTTGCATTAGTGATAGATAAGCTTACCAAATATATTCAAGGAGAGGTAGCTTGGTGTATGTTATTTGCTTATGATATTGTCCTCGTGGATGAGACCAGGGAGGGGATCAATTTCAAGTTAGAATGATAGAGAGAAACGTTAGAGTTGAAAGGTTTTAAAATGAGCAGGACTAAGACGGAGTATTTAAAATGTAACTTTTCGGGAAGTCAGATGGTCCATGAGGTGGCGGTAGTAATTGGTACTGACATCATACCACAAAAATTGAGTTTTAAATACCTCAGGTTTATCATTCAGAGTGATGTTAATGTCAATGCCGATATAGTCCATCGTATCAGATCCGGGTAGGTTAAATGGCGAAGCGCATCAGGGGTCTTATGTGATAAAATGATTCCATTAAAGCTTAAAGGGAAATTTTATAGAATGGTGATTCGACCAACCATGTTATATGGGGCCAAGTGTTGGCCCACTAACCGCAGATATACAAGAAAGTTGTTGGTAGCCGAGATGCGTATGCTCTGGTGGATGTGTGACATTACCAAAAGAGATAAGGTCCAGAATCGTGTGGTAGGAGACAAACTATAGGTGGCTAGTATTGTCGACAAGTTGAGAGAGACCAAGCTTAGGTGGTTTGGTCATGTGAGCAGAAGGCATCCTGATGCTCCTGTGCGACACTGTAAGAAAATAACCCTTCGTGACTACAGGAGGAGAAAAGGAAGGCCAAACAAAAACTTGAGGAAGTGATCAAGAAAGATATGACAGAGTTGGCCCTTATCGAGGAATTGGCTAGAAATAGAAAATTATGACATGCTAGGATATGGGTAAAGGATATCCTTTAAAGTGCGCCAAAATAGTCGTGGAAGTTATTGGGAGCCATTTACTGTAAAGCTCTGGTGACGTATTTACTGCTTACAAAGTCTAACCCTAGTGTCTAATCTGTCTTTTCTAGTTGCAAGTCATGGACAAGTCTTTTTGTCCTACTACTTGGCTTTTCAGCTCGGGCGTATGGGGAAAGGTCCTTCGAGGCCATCCAATACCTTTGGATTGTTCATACTCACATGGCTACTAAGTAAGGATCCCTAGCACAACTTGAGACAAGAAGAGCCGTACTTTACAACTTATTCGGTATTAGTAGGCCTGGGCACCATATCAAGTATTTTCTTTTCTTTTATTTATTTATTTTAGTTTATTTATCTACTATTTTTACCTGCATCACTTTTTTCATTATCACATTTGCATGTGGGTCTACTAGAAATAGCCTCTCTACTTTGCAGGGGTAAGGCTGCGTATTATCAGACCTCCCCAAACCCCGCATTGGTGCGAGATTCAGACTGGCTGTGATGATGGTGAGACAACGTTAGACTATATAAACTACAGCTCTACCTCTCACTCTCTCTTATTTTTCTCTCTCTCTGCTTTTTCTTTGATTTTTTCACTTCCAAAACATTACCCATACAAGTCTTTTTATATCCATCAACGTCAGTTTATTCACAGACTTTAACAACCCAAAGACAGCTAAAAAACAACCAAGTTTAATAGCAAAACAATCATAATAAATGAACTTCGACAGTTACCAAAAGAAAGATAGTAGTTATACTAGACTATTGTATCTAGAAAAACCTATAAGTTTCCATCGGGTTCGTCTTCTAACACTCCCCCTCAAACATGACTTTGCATGCTAAACTTTTCTTTGAGTTTGTGAAATACATCAGTCTTTAACAGCTTTGTAAAAATATCTACAAGTTGATCTTCAATTTTGCAATGAATCAGCTCTACAGTTTTGTCTTTCACTTGCTCTCGAATAAAATGATATTTCTTGTCTATATGTTTGCTTCAACTATGTGACACTAGATTTTTCGCAAGTGATATAGTAGATTTATTGTCAATGTATATTGTAATCGAACCTTCTTGTGGGTGATATAACTCACTCAAAATATTCTTCAACCATATTACTTGATATGTACATGCTACTGCAGCAGTATACTTGGTTTCACACGTCGTGAGAGCAACTATTTGTTGCTGTTTTGATGACCTCGAAAATATTGTTGATTCAATGTGGAATGCATATCTAGAGGTGCTATTTTGATCATCTAAGTCTCCACCATAATCACTATCTAAATAACTAATCTACTTTAAATCTTAAGAATGTGTATGAAACATACCATGATTTATTGTACCTTTAACATATCTTAAAATTCTTTTTGCTGTAATGAAGTGATCTTGCTTTGGCTTCTCCATATCAACTGATCAATCCAACTATCATACAATATATGGGCTTGTGAAAGTCAAATATCTCAAACCTCCTACTAGACTCTTAAATAGTGTTGAGTTTACCGATTCTCTATTGAATCTGTCCTCAATCTTACACCTGTCTCCGCTGGCGTAGCCATTGACTTCCAATCCTTCATTCTAAACTTGTTCGAGATTTGTTATGCATACTTCTTCTGTGATATAAAGATTCCATCACTCATTTGTTTTACCTCGATTCCAAGAAAGTATGGCATTTCACCAATATCTGTCATTTGATATTCTTTAGTCATAACTTTCTTAAAATCACTAAACGTACTTGGATAATTTCCTGTGAAGATCATATCGTCCATATATAAACACACAATCATAATATCTCCATCTTGATTTTTCTTCATGTATAAGGCATCATATGGACCTTTTGCAAAATCATTCGTTTTGAAATATTCATCTATTCTCATATTCCAAGCCCGCGGAGCTTACTTTAATCCATACAATGCTTTCTTTAGACAATAGATTTTGTCTTCCTGTCAATGTATCCTATTGGTTGCTCAATATAGACTTCTTCTTCTAAGTATCCATTCAAGAAATCTAATTTCACATCCATATGATAAATCTTCCATTTATTTTGTGTTGTTAGTTCTATAAGAAGTTTAATAATATCAATTCTCGTAACGGGAGCAAACACTTCTTCATAGTCATTTCTTTTTCTCTTCTTATACCTTTTAGCGACTAATCTTGCCTTGTGTTTTTCAATCTTTCCTTCTTGATTAGTCTTTGTCTTGTACACCCACTTGACTCCTATTGCCTTATGTACTTTCAAAAGATTAGTTAGTTCCCATGTGTCATTTCTATTGATCATAACAATTTCTTCATTCATGGCCCTTTTTCATTTCTCATCTTTAATAGCATCTTCATATGTTAATGGATCACACTCTATCATTAAACAAAACAATGAGTAATCAAATGTTATCTATACCTGTTATGTGGCATCATAGATATCATGTAGACTCCGTATTTTTATAGATGCTCCCCCTGAATCGCTATCGCTACTACTGCTATGTGATGAAGTTGATGATATTGATGCAGGAGTTATTAAAGTAGACTTCTGTGGAGTAGTCTGTTCATCTCCTTGTTCATGTGTGTTGGAGTCATCATCTTTATCATCATCGAAAAATAATCCTCGACCTTTCTTATCTTCTTTATTCCATTTCCAATAATTTGCTTCATCGAATTCGACATCTTATGAGATGATCACCTTCTTAGTCAAAGGTTGTACAATCTATACGTCTTACTCCTCTTTTCATAACCAATAAATTTACACTTTTCACCTTTATCTTCTAACTTCTTTCTTTTTTGATTAGGAATATAGGCATATGCAATGTACCTAAAAATCCTGAGATGTCCTATTGTAGCACCCCACTCATATAGTCCATATCCCTGAACATACCAACAGTATTCGAAAATACACTCTATAAAGGTGGTGCACCAAGACGGTCAAACAATCGAACTCATTACAAAATTTTCAAATATCACAAGCGTATTATAGAAAACCACTAATAAAATTGGGCCCATTTTTTTTTGATAAACATCATAATCACAATTATTATTACACTCATTGGTCAATGTCATTTACAAGCATTTCCAATTTGGAAAGTAATTACAAAACAAAATTGTTCAGATACACGTGGTACAATAGTTACAGAATACATTCTTTAATACAAAAAAACAATATAAAAATCTATATAGACGCAAACTGATCTCAACCTCTATCTCTTACTTGAATGCACTGGCTAGACTCCAATTTGTCTAATTGGAGATCTTCTCTATGCCTGAAAAATGTTGCAAATTTTGGGTTGAGCTTTGCGAACTCAGTGAGTGGACCATCCTCGATATCCCACTCAATCATATAACACATCAACTCAAACAATCACATATTTCACATCATTTCATTTATCATCATGTAGCATCACAAAACTCTTTTGATCACAATTTTCAGATTTCACATTTAGAGCAGTCAAATAGTTCATTTCAATAATTTAAAACATTTTATAATTATATGTGCAATGCACATGAGACTCCCTTCCAATTGTTATTGTTGGACCGAGTGCCTATAACTGTCCCGTATCCATTATAGATATCGAGCTCATTAATAACTGTCCCTTATCCGTTGGGGATACATGACTCATTATACATAGTGAGCCAAATCCTTGTACCACATTATGAGCTTTAAGCTCTTTTTCACTTTCTAAGCTTTAAGCTATTTTTCGATGGCTACTCTGGTCACAACAAACTTTATGTTGTCATGCATTTATGTAATGAAATGCATCACATGTATTTAGTCAATCAAATGTGCTCAATGTTACACATTCATATTCACTATCACTATCTCATTCACATTTATCATCGGACCTTGGTCTGACATTCAATATATACGTTGAGAATCACTTATTTCGTCAAATTCACATTCAAGAGCACTTCCAATATGTATTTCATGCATCAAAGGCCTTGAATAGTTAATGTCCGGAATCAATACAATCACATTCACATAATAATTTAATATAGAATTTAAAACAAACAATTAATCAAGTGAGACCATCTAAGTTACTCACAGTACGCTCCAGTTTAGCATTTGTTTCCAAGATCCAGAAATGTTTGGATGCTAATGTTCTAACCTGTGTATCCACATCATGCAATACAAACATTGCACACACATTACTAACTGCACAATCACATAAACATTCAATCTTACATATATGTATATGTGTTATGTATAATGCATGCTTAATTTGACTATTCCAGGTATGTTTCCTTAATAACGTCTCTTGATTATTTAAACTTTATCATTTGTATGTTTCTAGCTTATTCTTAGGTTTACACCTCAAGAACACTTTTATTCTAAGTTCATCACTCAATCATGCGCTAAGGTTCATAGCTCAAGAAACTTGATTATTATAACATCATCAATCAATCATTCACCAATGTTATTCTAACATTATATGGTCACACAATATCCAAACTCTCATTCATTCATACAATATCCAAACTCTCATTCATTCATACTTGATACACATTACTTATCTCCTTAAAATCATATTAGCATTTCTAAGAACACTTTTTATATCATTAACAACTCATAACTTCCAAATGGAGATACATTCATATATCATTTCTTGCGAAACTTGAATTTTCCTAAGTTCATCAATCAACCATTTACCAATCCTTTCCTAATGAATTAATATGACAATAAAATTTGGTGGATATGAAGGAAAATGTGTGAGGAGCTTGTGGTTCAAATTTCAAGCCAATTGGAGGTCTGGATAAGAAGTTATGGTCAAAAGAGTGAAGATTGCCAAAAGCTATCAAACAACAGTGCACCTTCACCGTCACGATCGTGCTTGTGCACGATCGTGCACTTCCAAATGATCCTTTTATGTCACGATCATGAAACTCCCTGATGTTCCCTCTCTATCAAGATTTATTCAAGCATCAATCTAGCATTTATCAAAACAGATATTCGGATCAATCTTGCATGGCCATTTTGATAAAGAAAATGAGGTATTTAGGCAATACATTCTTCTAAACAAATGTTCCTTTATGTCTTAAGTTTCTAATGACACTAATTTCATGCATTTTGGATTTGTATTATACATTTTATACCTAAAATACTACAGAATGTTCCCAAACAGATGTAGCACACTGTACTCAACGTCAAGCCAAATTTTGAAACCCTTAAAGACATAATTAAAATTAGATTCCTTCATGAAAAATATAGCTGTATGTCTCTAGTTTAATCTAAACTTAAAATAATCCCCTTTGGATATCTACTGGTCAATATTTTTCCAGATTTTTAACTACTGCATGTTACATTCAAACCATCTTATGCATAGATTATCTTTCCTAATTCATTTCCTCTTCATTCTTAACTCCATTTCAGCTCAATATCAATCATAAACAAATCATATTCTATTTTTGATCATATCACCAAAAACAGTACATCTACATCTACATATATATATATATACACACACACACATTCATCATCAACTATATATATATATATATATATATATATAAATAAAATTCATCATCAACTTTCTGCACATGCTCAACTATAATCTCACATTCATTTCACTTCTAATTATCACCTTAATTCTTCCCATTTCAAGACACCACGCTACTTCCTTTCTTTAGCTCTAGACTCATTTTAGTTCATCCATGTAATAATTACCCAAAAATTTATGTGATTAAGCATTAAAACAGAACATGTGTAGATCATCTCTTTATGAAATTTCTGCACTCTTTTTACATCATCATAATGATCTTTCTATCTCCAAAAATCATCTCAACCTTAACTTATGAAATATCGATCATCAAATATGCAAAAGAAAGACATGATCTTTTATTTATCATTTTTATGAAAACAAAACATTTATAACTATTAAGGTCTTCATCATTATATCATCACTCTTCATTTCCATTTAGTCTCTCAATCCTCCCTTAAAACAACTCATAAATACCATTAATACATTAAAACAGAACATACATCTATTTATTGCAACATCAACGTTACACATATTTCAACTCCTCTATCATGATCATTTACCATTAACTATCATCATATATGTTTCATTAATACAGCCATGAAGATCAAACATGTATTTACTTTTTTAAAGTTCAAGTTTCTTAAAAAATCATGTGACCCCAAATCCTTCCATGATACACGATCATCAATGGTTAAGGTGGAATAGAGTGGTTCTTTTTGTAACAAGATGTAGAAATAGCAAAGATCTTTAAGTATAAAGTGAAAGATGACGGCAACTCAACAATGAGAGTAGGGTTGGTAAGAGAATGCCATGAATGGAGAAGAAGAAGGGAAGAAGATGAAGAATGAAATGAAGAGAGAGCATTTAGCCAAAGAAATAAAATGAAAGACTAAATGGTTGTCTTTCATTTAGGCCAGACGTAAGTGAGGCGTGTGGTAAGGGTCACTTGCCACATGTCACCACCTTATAGTCTTCACTTGGTCTTTTAAACTACTAGTCCATTTGTTTCCCCATTTCTAATCCAACTGTCTCCCGATTTTCTATGACACTTTGATTTTCTATGACACTTTTCATTAAATCTTAATGTCATTCATCAAAATTTCTACGGCCATCTGACACTTATTTATGCTATTATTCATCAATTGTCCTGCCACTTGGCATTTTTTCTAGTCCAAAATACTCATAATTATCATAAATTTCCCATATTTTACCAAAAATTCTAAATTACTAATTGTACACACCAACTCAATTTTTAAGACACAATCCACAATTCACATTATAATCACATTAAAGCAATCATTTATACCCAAAAAATGTCAAATGAGTGCTAGAACAAATCATTGTGATGTGTGAAAAATTCAAATTCATGTGTGTGTATGCTAACATTATGCATGAGTATGAAATGCATTTTTCTAATCTCTCATTGCTATTTCTCATTTATAGAAATCTATGGTTCTAACCCTTAATATGGAAACGGGATGTTACATGTCCAACTACTGGCTTGCTACCACTTTATGCTTCATTTGGTGCTTTAAATTTTACACTTTTCGTTGGACAATTATTTAGCAAATAAACAGTACATAGAATAACTTCAGCCTAGAAAGTTCTCGGTAAGTGCTTTCCTTTCGCCATGCTTCTTGCCATATCAAGAATCGTGTGATTCTTTCTTTCTATGATGCCATTTTTATTGTGGTGTATATGAAGCTGTCAACTGATGAACGATTCCATGCTCTTTGCAAAATGTTTTGAACAACTTTGACATGTACTCTTCTCCTCTATTAGATCTAAGTATCTTTAAATATTGCCCATTTTATTTTTTTACCATTGCTTTAAACTCCTTAAATTCATCAAAGGCTTCTGATTTTACTTTAAGAATACACACCCAACTTTTTCTGTTGAAATCATCAATAATGGTAATATAATACCTATTTCCACCAAGTGATGGTATATCAAATGATCTAGCTATATCTGAGTGAACCATCTCCAACGATCTTCTAACTCCATGATTTTCCAAGTTTAAAACTTTGCCTATGTTGTTTCCTTTTGATGCATGCCGCATATAATTGATCTTGTTGATTAATTTCTGGAAGTCCCTTTACCATCTTTGCTTTTGATAGCAATTGTAGGCCAGTAAAACCAAGATACCAAACCTTAGATGCCATAACCATGATTGATATTTAATGAGAAACTTATGCATTGTAGTACTTCTGACTGAATATCAAGAGTGAAAAGACAATTCTTTGTCATATCAACTTTAGCAATTAAATCTCCACCTTTAATGATTACAAGAGAGAAATCCTTCAAGTGTATGTCGAACCTTTTTTCTAAGAGCTAACCAAGGCTGGTAATATTGCTTTCTATTGTAGGTATATAATAAACATCATATATATACATCTTTTCTCCATTTTTTAAGGTAATCATAAGCTTACCTTTACCTTTATCGTTACCTTTAACTAGAATTTTTTATGAGTCACCTAAAGTAACTTCTCTTTGGATAGTCTCATCTAAATTTGTAAATAGCTCCTTTTGCCCACACATGTGATTGCTAGCACCGGTATTAAGATACCAAACAATTTTCTTGCATTATTCATTTCCTTTATATGTTAAGAAAATAGTTTATTCAACTTCTTTATCTTCTGTTGCTACAAAAGGATTTGTTTCCTCCCTCTTAGGGGATGATTTGCACTCGTAACTAAAATGGTCATATTTGTTACAATTATAAAATTGCGCTTGTGATTTATCACCTCGCTGTTGAAAACTGCCTCTTCCTCAGTTTTGGAATCCTCGACCACGACCATATATTTGATAACATTCATTTATTTTGCCTCTTTCAAAAGAGTTCCTACCATGCCCTCGTCCACCACATCCACTTCCATAGGCACTTCTGTAGCTACCTCAATTTCCTCTGCCTTGTTGGTAACTGCCGCTAGTTTGATTGCTACTAATAGATAACTTGCTTTTCAAAGCTTGTTCTAAATCATCAGTATTTTCAATTTGGATCATTTTTAGCTCATTAGCTTGAAGAGAGCCCATAAGTTCATCAATATAGATTTGTGACAAATCCTTTGATTCTTCAATGGCATGGATGACATAATCAAACTTTCTTATCAGTGAATATAAGAGTTTTTTCATTACCCTAATATTGTTAAGAGCTTCTCCATTTCTTTTCATCTCGTTCGCCACTGTTTTCAAATGAGTAATATAGTTACTAATTTTTTCAGAACTCTGCATTTTTAATGTTTCAATTCAACTATAAGAGATTAGGGTCATACCTTTTAGCTTTTTTGACTCCTTGAAGAGATTTATGTAGATTTTTCCATACGTCTTTTGATGATTTTGCATCTGATTTTTTTTTTCAAATGTTGATTTATCAACTCCTTGAAAGATGAAAAACAGGGCCTTCTTATCCTTCTTGCGTGATTTCTTAAGTGATGTCCTTTGTCTGTTTGATCGACATTACATCTTCAGGCTTAGTATAACCCTCTTCAATAATCTCCCACAAATCTTGTGATCTGAGCAATACCTTCATTTGGATGCTCTAGTTTATGTAATTTGTCTTTGTTAATTTTGGAATATGAAGCTGAATCATATTGGTCACTTTTCATGTCCCTGAAATGTAGTCACTAACCTTGCTCTGATAACACTTTTTGGAAGTAAAGTAAACCAACTACTAAAAATCAAACCACAATATATATTGAAAATAAACAACGTTACACTATATAAGCTGCAACTTTACCTTTAACTCTCTCTTATTTTTTTCTCTCTCTACTTTTCTCATTATTTTTTCACTTCTTACACATCCAAGTTTTTTATAGCCATCAACTTTGGTTTATTCACAAACTTGAACAGCCCAAAGACAACCAAGTTTCATAGCTAATAAACAACTACAAGACAACCATAATAAATGAACGTTGAAAACTACCAAAAGAAAGACAATAGTTATATTCAATTGTTATATCTAGAAGAAACTGTAAGTTTCCATTGGGTTTGTCTTTTAACAATTCTCCAACCTAAAGTGCCGCGGCTTTCATCGCTCCATTAATACTTCCCATCTCATTTTTTACCCTACAACTCGAATGCTACATTCTTTCCTGCCTATTTCTCACCTCCTACCTTTATTTCTACAAATTTTTTGATTTCCACTATAAGAAGATTGTGAAGATACTTAAAAATGCCAACTTAACTAAACAAAACAAAAGAGAAAGAAGAAAAGGGTAACCAATCATAGAAGAAAGAATCGTAAACCCTTCACAAAATAAGGAAGAGCTTAATTTCTTATTGTTACATTATTGCTTTTTCAATTTTCATGAAAAAATCTTCCTCTTGAAGGATTAGAAACATAACAAAAGAGGATTAAATTTCTAACGTAAATGAATGTCACTCTATGTTTCTTTATCTCAAGTATTAGATTATCTATATGGATAGACTGCAAAGAGCATCCAACTCAAACTAAACAAATTATAGTCTCTCATTAGTTGATGCTACGAATTCGCATCATTTGGTTGAGCCCTGACCACACTGCAAATTTAGTCAAAGTTTACATAATTAGAGCCCCAATAAGGGATTTTGTATTTTATTTATTTATTGTGTTAAGGATGAGCATGTAGCATATAAATCTGGATTAAAATCATAATTTAGTAGTATATATAATAGAACAATTTTTAAGAAGTTTAATCATCTGTTTCAAATCAAACTCCATATTTCATGAGAGAATCACTAGACGTTAGCACCCTCATTATAACATAAATTTCATTGCAACAAATTTTACTCTCTAAGTGACTAAAGTAGGACACATTTCGACTGACAAGTTCTTTTCCATGGAGAAAAGTTAGGATAAATCGAACTTGAGATTGGTAAAACAAAAATCATCTTTGTTGATGCATTGAGACTTTCTTTATTTCTAAAGTTCATGGCAGATTTGGTTTGTTAGTTTCTATTTTAATTTTTTCAGTTAAAGTTTATCCTTGAATCAAGGAACAACATTAGTTAGTTATTGAAATAAAGAGGTTGAGATATATATGGCTCAAATCTCTCATTTGGAATTATGCTTTGTATATATTCTATTCACTGGGATGAAATCAAAATGTTTTTTTGGAGAGACAAAGTTATCGAATTCTCTCAAATTATTTGTTCTTATTTTCGACAAATGGTATCAGATCTTTCTTCTTAAGGGGTTGTGACTTTTTTATTGAGTGTGAGTGTGTGAGCTTAAACGCTCGAGAGTTAAACACCTGTGAGATCTTCTAAATAGCCTAAAGTCATTTTCAACTCTTGTACCTCCTATTTTTATAGGGGAAAACTTTCAATTTTATTCGGTGAAAATGAAATATTATCTCGAGGCTTATACCTTTGGACAATAATTGAAATTGGAGCAAATCCTCTCCTTTTGCTGTAAAATCCAAATTTGGCTCAAATTAAGCAAAACAATGAAGAGGTAGCAAAGAAACCAAAGGATCTTTCATATATTCATTTAGTTGTGTCAGATGTTCTTTTTACAAGAATTATGGCTTATAAGTCTACCAAGGAGGCTTAGGATAAATTGAAGAAGGAGTTTGAAGACAATGAGAGGGTTTAAACAGTCAAGTTGCTTACTTTGAAAAGAGAATTTGAAATGTTATGAAAGAAGGATGGAGAGACTATAAAGGATTATTCCTTAAAGCTCATGCAGATTGTGAATCAAATTCGGCTATATGGGGAGACATTTGAGGATTTCAAAGTGGTGGAGAAAATGTTGATAAGCTTGCCTGATAGATTGGAGTCTAAAATTTCAACAATTGAAGAGTCATGAGACTTAACAAAGCTGTCTATTGTGAAACTAATCAGCAAGCCCCAAGCTCAAGAATAAAGGACCTCTACGAGGTCTAAGGAAATCACTGAAGGAGCACTTATGACGGTACAAATAGGCAAGAAATATGGAGGAAAACTTAGCAAGAAGTTTAATGGTGACAAGCAAAACAAGTGCAAGGATTCAATTAAAGGTTCAATGGAATCTTCCAAAGAGGGAAAATTCCCACCCTATGGAAATTGTAAAAGAACCAACCATCTTGAAAAAGATTGTTGGCACAAAGGTAAACCTTAATACCAATGTTGATATTGTAAGAGGTGTGGGCATCGAAAGATACTACAAATTGAAGAAGGAACGAAATGAATAGCAATTTGTAAAGCATGCTAATCATTCTGAAGACCAATTAAAGCCTGAGGAACATTTGTTTATGGTCATTCAATCTTCTCAGTCTTCTCAATCTTGTGGTAACAACATTTGGTTTCTTGACAATGGTTGTACAAGCAGCATGACAAGCAACGTTAACTTGTTTGCTTCACTTGACCTATCTTACAAATCCAGTATAAAGATGCGTAATGAAGATTATATGTAGATTGAGGGCAAGGGAACCATTGCAATTAATAACAAAGAAGGTACTAAGTTTATTTTTGGTGTTTGTTACATTCCTTTCTTAGATCAAAATCTATTAAGTGTGGGAAGAATGATGAAGAAAAGGTATACTTTTATTTTTAAAGGGAGCACGTGTACAATTTATGATCCTCAGGATTGTAAAATTTTGACTATGAAAGTGGTGGATTATTGTTTTCCATTGGATTTCAAAAAGTGTAAAGAGCATGTCTATAGAGTCTAAATTGATAAAATCTTGTTATGGTATAAACAATTTGGCCACTATAGCTTGAAATCATTGAAATTTGTGGAAGATAATGATATGGTGAGAGATATGTAAGAAATTTAAGTAAATGATGATTTAAGCGAATGTTGTCAAAAGGGCAAGATGCATCGAAGAGCTTTTCATGTGAACAAGGCTTGAAGGGCAACCAAAAAATTAGAATTGGTCTATACTGATGTATATGGTCCAATAAGTACTTCATCTTTGATTGGAAGCAAATATTTTTCTCTTGTTTATTAATGATTTCATGAAGATGATATGGCTGTATTTTATAGGCAATAAATATGAGGTTTTCTCTACATTTAAGAAATTTCAAAAAAAATTTTGAGAACTAAAGTGAATTTAGTATCAAAATTTTCAGGTTAGATAATGGCATAGAGTAAAAGTCAAGAGAATTCAAGAAGTTTTGTGAAGATGCGAGCATTAATTGTCAATTTACAGTGGCTTACACTCTGCAATAGAATGGGGTTTCATAAATAAAAAATAGGACCGTGATGGAAATGGCTAGATGTATGGTTATTGAGAAGAGTTTATCTTAGCATTTTTTGAACTGAAGCTGTACAGACTTACAACAAGATCTGCAAAAGGTATGTCACCCTATGAAGCATGGTATGGTGTAAAACCATCAGTCAAGCACTTGAAAGTCTTTGGTTCAACATGCTAAGTTCATGTACCAGCTGTGAAACGAAGTAAGTTAAATGAAAAGGAAAAACTAGGTATCTTCTTGGGTTATGCAGCTCAATTGAAGGGGTATATAATTTATAGTTTATTGGTAAAGAATGCAATGGTCTATAAAGATGCTGAACTGGATGAGTCAAAATTTTGGAATTAGGAAACCAGTTTATTCAAAAAGGAACCTACAATCTCATCACATGAATTAGGCCAAGGAGGAGCTATAGAGGATTTAAAGTTTTCCGCTACAAGTGAGGATGATGGAGATAATTCAGAACTTGGTCCTCCAATTCTAAAAACAAAATCTCTTTCAGAGGTTTATGAGAAATGCAATATAGGCATCTTAGATCCAAATAATTTCTTTAAAGCTTCTAGCAAAGTAGAATGGTAGAAAGCAATGAAGGAGGAGATCATTATGATTGAAAAGAATCAAACTTTAGAGCTCACTACCAAACCTCAAGGTAAAAATGTTCTTGGAGTCAAATGGGTTTATAGAACAAAACTAAGGCAATGGTAATATGATTTATAATGAATATAGTGAGGAATGATAATTGATATAATCATTATAATTATAATGGTAGGTTAGGATGAATGAATGATTACCATTACCATTGAGAGTGGTTGGTTTGTTAAAAATCTTGAAAATTAAAAATTTGTTAAATTTTTTTTACATTAAATTTTAATATATTTTAATTAATTATAATTAATTTATGCACCCATTTATGATGAAAAAATATTTAAAATCAAGTATATTGTGGTATTTCCTTTCTAATAGCTCTTGAAGAAAAAAAATGCTCTAGCATTGGCTTGTATCAACATATCATCAACTACATAATGTCCTCAAAATATAGTTTAATAATGTTTTGCAATCTAATTAAATGTAAAAATAAAATGTCTAATTAAATGTAAAATGAAATAGAATGTGAGAAAACAACCATTCTAAAAAATAATTCAAAAGTTTGATAAAAATAATTAATAATTCAAAATCTTGAATTATTTTCGTTATTTTACAATACATTATTATATTTAGATAATTATTATATATAGATATATATTATATAGATAATTATTATATATCGAAATAATTAGGAAAAAAGAAGGTGAAGAAAGTCTCTCATCGAATTCACTTTGACTAGCTACTCTCTCGAGAAGGCATTCCATTAGTTTATCCACAATACTTTCTTTCTTCTAAAATCTCCTTTTGAATTGTCCCCCCATTCATGAAGCTAGCCCTTGTCTTTTCTTCACTTTCAAATACACGTTGATCAGCTTTCAATTCAACAATGGCTTCCGTTAATTTGTCTTTTAGAGTCAGCTCGTTATATGGAGAAGCTTGGTGCTGTAAATGTCTAGTTGGAGCATAATCGTCCCATCGATAAGTATAAGAATTGCTCCACTAAGAATTGTAGTTGTTCTTACACACTGCATCATGAGGTTGATTGTACATGCTCGGTTGCTTCCATATATAAGTAGATGCTTGACATTTATGATTGTACTGATAACTCCTACCAATGTCGCTACATGGACTGAATATCAGTTGAGCCTCCAAAAACATGTGAGAACATCCCTCTCTCCAATATGGTGATGATATAGATTGCAAAGACCTATTTTGACTCTAAAAAAGAGTACTACTATCCACTCCATCATTCCATTGTGAGTTATGGTTATGACAATAAATTGTAATTCCTATAATAAATCACAAACTCAAATTCAAGTACAGAAATTCAAAGGATAATTAAATTAATAAGCCATAAATAAAATGAAATAAAATAAAGAAAATAAATACAAAATAAAAATTAAAAATAAGAGAAAGTAAAACAAAGATAAAACAAAATAAAATAAAAAAGACTAGAGTAATAGCATTTAGGCTTTCTTAATATTAAAGTTCTCGATAACGGTGCCAAGAACTTGATTGACCTATTTGTAAGTTGGTCAATTATTGTAAATACTGCATGTGTACGATATAGTTGTAGCTAGTACTGACAAGTACGGGTCGATCCCCTGAAGACTATAAATACTAGTACTTACCCATCCGCTATTATTTAGCCTAAGGATTGATTTCATTTTTTTAATAATAAAAATAAAACAATTAAAGAAATAGGAAACAATAATGAACACAGAGATAGTAGAATTCACTTAGAAAATTATCGTTATAAAAAATTAGTATCTAGCCTTTATTTTATCATGTTGTTGTTTGTTGATTAATTGGATACTGTGGAGACTCCTATGATATACTAATTGTTGACCTTGAGTCTCCTAATAACTAATCCTAAGGTCTCTAACTAATTGCTCAGGTTAAATCTTATAGGATTGCGTTACTGATTTATGAGTCCCTCTATTAGGTTTGACCCTAATCCAGAGGATTTTGTCATCCTATCTCTAGGGTTGCAATCAAATCCTTCTAATTACAGTAGATCTATTCAAGCTAAGGTTTCTCAATCTTAAGTATGAAATTAGATTATCAATAAAACATTTAATCAGATCACAAAAATCAATCAAACCAATTGCATTAATAAAGGAATCAAATCATATTAAAATGTTAACATAAGGTTCATCTAACGTAAATACTAACTAGATGTTTAGTTACTTATTATTAAACAAGAAATTAAACAAAAACCGAAAGAAAAACAAATTGAAAACAATGGGTTCCTAATTATAAATCTCCCTAATTATCTTCAATCAAATGTTCTTACGATGTAGACGTTTGATCTTGTATTTCGATGGATTTGTCAATGATTTCTTCTTTTTTTTTGCTTTTCTGGACCAAAATTAAACTTAGAGAATGACTTCAAGTCTGGAAATCACCTCCCAAAGGCTCCTCTTTTTAGTAACCACCAAAAACATATTTTTATATTAAAAATTAGGGTTTTTTTGGGACTTACATGGTCTACTACATGACTATGTATCAGAATGTGTATGTCAAAAAATACCTAAAATTATGAAAGTGCAAGGGTTTGTGGCTATGCACCCCTTCTATAAACACACTTGAAACACATTAAGTACCAAATATACAATAAGGGTATAAAATATCAAGCAAAAACAAATCAAATATGAGGTAAAATTATTCATCTATTAAGGAGAAACAAAGTAAGTTTGATTCATCTAGGAGGAATGAGTGGGAGGACTCGAGTAGAACAATATAGAAAGGGGTGATCATAACAAACTCATGCAATACACTCGTGGTTCTACATATAATGACTATAAGGCAACAGTAAAACAGAAGCGAGGGGATGAGAAAGAGATATAGAAGGATACCAGCCCTTACTCCAAACCTATGATTGGTAATTGTTATAGGTGTAATCAGCCTGGGCATTGTTCTAATGAGTTCCCTCAGTGGAAAACAGTTGTTAATATTGTTAATAAAGACAATAAGGAATATATGGAAGTGTTTTACTATCTTGATGGAGATTGTGATGATGAGTATGAAGAGGAGGTTGAACCGAGTTTAATGGTAAGGAGGAAGACGTCGACACCAAAGCATGAAGGAATAATCAGAGACACCAACTCTTTCACACTAGGTGCACTGTTAACAACCATATTTTTTATGTTATTATCGATAGTGGAAGCTGTAAGAATATTATTGATAGAATGACTGCAGAGATTCTACAGTTACTAATGGAGAAACATTCAAGCCCTTATTCTATAGGGTGGATCAAATCGGCAGCCCCTGTTCAAGTCGTTGAGCATTGTAAGGTTTCTTTTTCTATAAGGAAATATAAAGGTGAAATGTATTGTGATATTGTTGACATAGATTCTTGTCATTTTTTGTTCAGGAGGTCATGGTAGTACAATGTTGATGACTAACATTCAAGAAGAGAACAATTACAAGTTTGAGAAGGAGGTCCAAAAATTTACACTATTGTCGCTTAAAAAGGGGCAATCTATTCAGGTGGCAGACAAGGAATTTTTTACTATTACCTGGTATGTACAAGAAATGACTATTAAGATTCAAGAGGTGAAGGAAGTGCATGCTTTAATTATGAAACCATTTCTTTTGGTGGATGCTAGACAAACAAAGGACGCTGAGCACCTTGATGTTATCAAAGCTTTATTGGAGGAATTTAAGGAAATATTATCAGAAGATTTGTTGGACGAGTTTCCTCCTATGAGAGACATATAACACCACATTGATTTGATTTTAGGACCCAGTTTGCCTAACCTTTCTCACTACCAGATGAGCCCTAAAGAGATGAAGATCTTAAAGGAGAAAATAGAGGAACTGTTGTGTAAGGGGCATATCCAAGAAAGCATGAGTCCATATACTATTCCAACATTATTAACACCAGAGAAGGATGGAAGTTGGTGGATGTGTGTGCATAGTAAAGCAATCAACAAAATTACCGTGGGTTATAAATTCCCCATTCATAGATTGAATGGCATGCTTGATCAATTATATGGGAAATCATTTTTAGGAAAATTGATTTATATAGCGGCTTTCCACTAGATTTGAATTTGTCCTGGCAATAAGTGGAAGACAACTTTTAAGACAAAGAAAGGGTTGTATGAGTTTCTTGTAATGTCGTTATGGACTATCTAACGCTTTTAGCAATTTCATATGACTAATGAGCCAAGTATTAAAACCTTTCATTGGAAGATTTGTGGTAGCATATTTTGACGATATTCTGATTTAAATTCAGTCTGAAACTGAGCATGTTTAACATTTGAGGGAAGTACTCATGGTGTTGTTGGAGAATAAGTTATATATGAATTTGAAGAAGTGTAGCATTATGCAGCCTAAGTTGTTGTCTTTGGGGTTTGCTGTCAGATGTGAAGGGATCTAGGTATATGAAACTGAGGTGAAAGCTATCAGAGAGTGGCCTACACTAAAAACAGTCACTAAGGTGAGGGGTTTTCATTGAATGGAAACATTTTATCGATAATTCATCTAAATTTCAGTAGTATCGTGACGCTAATTACTGAATTCTTAAAGAAAGGGAAGTTTCAATAGGGGATGAATAACCATCTAGTTTTGTAGTATTGAAGGAGAAATTGTGTACAACTCTTGTTTTAGCCCTGCCCAATTTTGAGAAATTTTTTGAAGTTGAATGTGATGCTAGTGGGGTTAGAATTGGATCTGTATTATCTCAAGAACGAAGACCCTTGACATACTTTAGTGAAAACTAAATGATGCTAGACGCAAATGGAGCACCTATAACAAAGAGTTTTATTCTATCGTGTGAGCTTTGAAAACATGAAAGCATTACATAGTGGGTCGGGAATTTGTATTGTATTCGAATCATGAGGCTTTGAAATATTTAAACATTAAAAAAGAATCGGCAGTGACATGCATTGTCGATGATCTCAATATTTGCAGAAATTTTGTTTTCGGTTGAAACATAAGTCAAGAGTTCAAAATAAGGTGACAGATGCTCTTGGTTGACTTGCAAATTTATTGTTAACTTTGGCTTCTAAGATCATGAGATTTAAGGAGCTAAAGGAGTTATATGCCAATGATGAGGAATTCTATGAAACATGGGCAAAGTGCAAGATGAATGAGCTGACTACAAATTTTCAAATTCATGATGGCTATTTGATGTGAGGTAACCAACTTTATGTTCCTTGTTCATCTTTAAGGGAGAAAGTTATTAGAGACTTATATGGTGGAGGTCTTAAGGTTCATTTGGGAAGAGATAAGACCATTGCGGCTATTAGTGATCATTTTTATTTGCCCCATTTGTGAAGGGACATAACCATATTTGTTCAACGTTTTTATGTGTGTCAATTTTCCAAAAGATAGTCATAAAATACTGGTTTGTATATGCCATTACCTACTTAAGAATATTTGAGAAGATTTATCTATGGATTTTATACTTGGCTTACCTCATACATAACGAGGCATGGATTCTGTTTTTGTGGTAGTTGCAGGTTTTCCAAGATGGCGCATTTTATTCCTTGCAAAAGACAGCCGATGCGAGTGGGATTGTGAAATTATTTTTTAGGGAGATTGTTGCTTGCATGACGTCCTAAATTCAATCACTTCTAACAGGAACAATAAGTTTTTTATTTCATTTTTGGGGAACTTTGTGATGCTATTTAACTCTTCCTTGAATTTCAGTAGTACAGGACATCCCCAGACGGGTGGGCAAATTGAGTCAGTAAATCAAATTGGGAAATTTAATTCGGTGATCATCTAAAACAGTGGGATTTTTCTCTCGCACAAGCAGAGTTTGTTTATAATAATGTTGTTCAGAGTGCTGTAAGGAAGACTCCTTTTTCTATTGTATGCATGAAAGCTCCAAAACATGTTTTAGATCTTGCTAGATTTCCAAAGGTTCCAGGTCTTAATGTTGCTACTGAAACTTAGCTGCTCAAGTTCAGAATGTGCACAATGATGTCAAACATAAGTTGGAAGAGCCTAATGCCAGGTATAAGTGGGGTGTTGATAGACATTGTAGGAAGCAAGTTTTCTTAGTTGGTGATGATGTGATGGTGTTTTCACAGAAGGCGTGACTCCTTGTTAGTAGTTACAATAAATTGCAGCCTAAAAAATATGGTCCTTACAAGATTCTTAAGAAAATCAATGACAACGCTTCTGTAGTGGATCTACCGCCTACCATGGGTAATTTGAAGACGTTTAATGTTGCTGATATATATCCTTTTCATTGTTCTAATGATCCTGTGAATTTAACCGAACACTCAAGGATGAGTTTTTCTCAAGTGGAGGGGATTGGCGTGGAATCTGTAATTAATTTTGGCTTATATGGACCACCCAAAGCGGGCATGTTGAAGTAAGTTTAAAGGCAACTTTGTCATTTAATTTTGTTTTCCTTTAGGGTTGTTATGTTGTCTTATAAAGGGATATTTTGTTATTTTTTAGTAGCCAAGGAACATTTTGGAAAAGAAACTTTATTTTTAATTTTGATTTCTTGTCTCTATAGTGAGATGAGAGATTTGTTTGCAATTCTAAACTTTACCATCATAAATAATGAAGAAATGGAAGATGGTGAAGGGGATAAAAGGGATGGACTAGTAGGTGGGGGAAGGTGAGCATAATGTTATGGTTAGATAAAGAAGCTGGGAGAAAAGGAAGGGGTAAAAGTAGGAGGTGAGTTATGAGGAGTGAAAAACTAGAAAGCTTGTCTACAATTCGAAATACTATCGAGGCTAGAGACTTATGCTATGAAACCACGGAATTCTGCGAGGCTTCAAGACATTCTGTTTAAAATTAAATTTTGTATAGTCGTCAAAGCAGCTATCTCCTCTAAGGCTATGTTTGGTAGGGCGGTTAGTAATGGAATGAAGTGGAATGTAATATTATTTCATCGTTTGGGATGAGGGTTTATAATAGAATGGAATGGAATTGGATGAAAGGGGAGAGTTTCATATTACATCCTATTCCATCCTAAACTGTAAAAATGAGTTACCTCTGACTTAGGGGGTTTAAAATGGAATATGAAATGATATATATGTACTACTTAATATACCCTCAATAATTTTTTATAATACTAATTATACCCTCAACCCCTCAACCATAATAACAAGCAAAACAATAGATCCATTATTTGTTTTGGGTCGCGTCTCAATCAGCAGTCAATTGTAGTAGAGGACGAGCACCATCTTCAGGTCAATTGTAGTAGAGGACGAGCACCATCGTCGGGCAATAGTGGATGAGCGTCATCGCCTATCAGGTAACATCAATTTCCAAGTAAACTCCTTCCCTTAATCCCTTCTTCTTGTCAAACTTTTTTACCTAGTTATTATAAAAGATATTTATCAGTGGCTAGGTGTTGCCTTGATTAAGTAACTGTTCCAATCTCTGCCTCTTGAAGAATATGGTGGGATTTATTTGTTTTTTCCATGGTAAAGCTCGTTGGAGTCTCCTCAGCCTTAACACCAAACTTACTCACTCATCTCTCTCTTTGTCACTCATTCACTCTGTTGTCTGTGCTTACCATATCTCCTTATCCATTATCTGTACTGTTTTTCCTTTAGTTTTAGCTTCTTGGGTGTTTTTCACTCCGTATCGCTCTCTTCTTTCCTTTTTCTTTGGTGTAAGTTTTCTTGAATTTTCTGGTCCTTTAAGGCACCCTTTTAAAGAGTGCAACATTTTAGTGCGGGAATGATTCATATTTCCCTCAGTTTGAAGCTTCCCTTTAATGTTGCTTGTTGTTGTTTTTATAACATTATATATAAACAGACATATCTATGTGATATTTGGTTTATTTTGATTTTCACAATCTAAAATCTATTCCTAATTTTGTTTATTAGACATGAGTAGTGAAGGTAATCGAGTGAATAATCAAATTATAAAATTGATTTATATAAATTAATTAACACGTGTTCGTGTTGTCACGACTCGGTACCATATCGGGCCCATGACAACCGTCGCATAACCGAGCTAAGGACACTAACGGTATCCTTAATCCGACTATGCAAAGCTAACTAAATATCAATTCTTTTCTTTAAAAAAAAAATGGGCAGCACAATGACTATATTTTTAAAATCTCAAAACCTGAAAACGATTTTAAACACACTTCTATATTCACATCCAACCACAACTCCAGGACTCTCTAGTCCACTCAAGGCAATCTCAACTCTAGGCAATCT
>JAOSBM010000004.1:19331523-19349185 GCA_027568955.1 Erythroxylum tenue
TGAGCTTGCTATAGGGGGACACACTTCATTGGTGAGAATCAGTGCTCCACAGTCAGGTTATGCCTCCGGTGCTCTCAGGGAGGGATTTTGTGGAAGTGTTCAGAAAGAAATACCTCTCCAGGGTTTATGTACAAGAGAAGGCTAGGGAGTTTCTGAATCTCACACAGAGGGACATGAGTGTGAGTGAGTATAAGCTGAAGTTCACCCAGTTTTCCCGATATGCGGCCAATATTGTGGTGAATGAGAAGGAAAAGTGCCGCAAGTTTGAGGGATGTCTTCATTTGGGGATCAAGGAGAAAGTCTTAATCCACAATTTCTATGACTACTAGCAGTTGGTAGATTCTGTACTCCAGGCTGAGAAGTTAGAGAATATCAAGAATGAAGTGAGCAGGAAGAGGAAGAATAGGGAGCAGTTTTCTAAGAAAGGGGTGAGTGCTCCTATGCTTGAGAGGGGTAGGAAGAGGTTCCACACATAGAGTGAGGTGGGGAGTAGTGCCTCTACTAGGAACAAGCAACCAAGGGCAGCTTCAGTGCAAGCCTCTACTGCAGGGGGCAATAACAGGGTGGAGAGGAGCAGGAACATGAACTCCTAATATGACCAATGTGGGAAGCTTCACAAGGGAGAGTGTTTCAAGTTACTTGGAGCATGCTTCCGATGTAAAGAGAAGGGACACCTGATCAGAGACTGCCCCCAAGTAACAAGGCAAAAGGGGTCCCAATTGCAAGCCCCAAGGAGAGCAAAAATAGTGGGAACCAGACTAGTCACAGAGGTGGGCAGTTCTAGAGCTATAAAGAAGACAATTCCTCCAGGGAGGCCAAGGGGTCAAGCACAGGCTAGGGTATTTGCTATGACTAGAGAGGAAGCTGCAGTCGTACCTAAAGTTGTCACGGGTATGGCTCGGTTATTTAATTGTGCAGTATATGTGTTGATTGATTCTGGCTCCTTGCATTCATTTATTTCTGCAAGCGTGACATTCCATGATGTTGATTTGATGCCATTGGGTAGTCCTTTGATTGTTAGTACTCCTCTAAGGAGGAATGTGATTATAAGTCAAGTGTATAGGGATTGTGAGCTCTTCATCAAGGTGCTCAACTAGTAGTGGACTTACTACCCATAGATCTAAAGGGGCTAGATGTCATAGTGGGAATAGATGTTATGGAGAAATATCATGCGAAGCTGGATTGTGGCCTTAAGGAGGTGGAATTTGATTTGGGCAATGATGAGAAGGTTGACTTTTAAGAGGGACAGGAAAACACCATCACCAAGAACTAGTTCGGTTTTGCTAGCTGACAGGATGATGGGAAAGGGGTGTGAAGCCTTCTTGGCATATGTTGTGGACAAGGATGTGAGTGAAGGGAGGTTAGAGGATTTTTCAGTTGTGAGGGAATTTCCAGAAGTGTTTCCGGAGGATTTACCTAGTTTGCCATCGGTGAGGGAAATCGAGTTTACTATCGACTTGATTCCTAGTACCGGACCCGTCTCTATACCACCCTACAGAATGGCTCCAACTGAGCTGAAGGAGCTTAAGGAACAGTTAGAGGAACTGTTAGAGAAGGGGTACATAAGGCCAAGTTCGTCACCATAGGGAGCGCCTGTTCTGCTTATTAAGAAGAAAGATGGAACATGGCGCATGTGCATTGATTATCGGAGACTCAATAAGGTGACTATTAAGAACAAGTATCCTCTGTCCCGGATTGATGATCTATTTGACCAGCTGCAGGGAGCAAGGGTCTTTTCCAAGATTGATCTCAGGTCAGGCTATCGTCAACTCAGAATTAAGGAGTCTGATATAAACAAGACAGTCTTTAAGACTCAATATGGGCATTACGAGTTCCTAGTCATGCCATACGGACTGACCAATGCTCCAGCTGCATTTATAGATCTTATGAATAGGGTCTTCAGGGAGTACCTAGATCAGTTTATCATAGTATTTATAGATGACATTCTGGTTTATTCCAAAAGTGAAGGCGAACATGAGGAACATCTCCAGATAGCATTACAAACACTAAGGGAGAAGGAGCTTTATGTTAAGTTCAGCAAGTGTGAGTTTTGGCTTCACGAGGTGATTTTCCTTGGACATGTGATTTCTAAATATGGGGTACATGTTGTAACATCACATTACTCATCAGAAGGTTAAATTAGTAAATGTGAGTGATTTATGAGAGGCTTATAAAGGTTTCATTATGTTCATGCATTTATGTCACACACATATATATGATTAGTGAAGTTGTTGCACATGAAAATAATTATACATGCATTCATGAATAATTTCGGGTATAATTGGATTGATTTGTGAATTTTTGAGAACTATGAATGTTGTTACATTAGAAATACGAGTGATTAGTGGAAATATCATATTTGGGCATGTTGGTGAATTTAGGAGTTACCTATGGAGGATTGTAAAAGAAAAAAATATATATGTATACTAGGGAACAAGAAATCAAATGAAGATATTTAGAGATAATTGGGTTGTAAAGATGGGAATTAATGAGTTTGGTTCAAAAGGAACTTAGTTAGAGCTTAGACCATAAGAAAGTGACAAGTGTCACTTAGGCTTTTGGTACTTTTGCTAAAAGTAGGTTACCGCTCTTTGAGAGTTGACAGGTTAAGTCATGTCTAAGTTTCTTCATCATCCTCATCTTCTTCAAAGTTTCTTTCCATACACAGAGTTTTCCATCAAACACCTTCTAAGAGATTTCTATACTTTTCCTTTTCTACACCAAACTCACTTTCTTATTTGTGTCCTCTACACTAAGAAAATCCAGAAGCTGGTCATTGTACTCAATGAAGAACGGAATTTGTGTGGAGTTTAGGGCTTGAAGATTTTGGAGTTTTCAACAGGTAAGTGGTGAATAAATCCTTTAGAGTTGGGAATTTATGAAATAAATTTGATAAGTTATTGTCATCTGCATGAAAATGGCATTTATGTGTTTGTTCATAAATATTGCATTGTGGAGGATGAAAAATTTGGTTATAGTGTTAATTCAGTGTTTGGAAAGATTATTAGTGTTTTGGTGTTGTAAAAGTGATTTTTGGAGTTGTTAATGGAAGAGATAATTTAGGTAGAAGATGATTTAGATGTAAAGTATTGAAGGTTTGAAAATTTGGATTTAGTTCAGATAGATTTTGACAAAATTTCCTTCTTGAGAGTTGCAGATCTTTCTGTTATCTTTCCAACGGAATATAGTATGAAAATTTTGGACATCTGAGCTGAAAGTTATGCTCGTTATAAGTGGAGTTGCTTTAGAGAGTGGAAAACTAAGACAAAGAGGAAATTCAAACTAAGACGAAGAGGAAAGTCAAACTAAGACGGAAGGATTGTCTTATTTACTATTCATATAAGATGAAGCAAAAGTGAGACGAAAGGATCGTCTTAGTTGTTGTTCAACTAAGACGAAGTTTTTGAGATGATAGAACTAAGACGAAGTTTTTGAGACGATAGAACTAAGACGAAGTTTTAAGACGATAGAACTAAGGCGAAGTTTTGAGACGATAGAACTAAGATAAAGTTTTTGAGACGATAGAACTAAGACGAAGTTTTAAGACGATAGAACTAAGAGGAAGTTTTAAGACGATAGAACTAAGACAAAGTTTTGAGACGATAGAACTAAGACGAAGTTTTGAGACGATACGAAAGTAAGACGAAGCAAAGTAAGACGAAGCAAAGGGGAGACGATATGAAAGTAAGACGAAGCAAAGTAAGATGAAGTGAAAGGGAGTCGATACGAAAGTAAGACGAAGCAAAGTAAGACGAAGTGAAAGTAAGACGATACGAAAGTAAGACGAAGCAAAGTAAGACGAAGTGAAAGTAAGAAAGATTGAGTGAAAACATGGGACGGGTATAGTGAGTATGTTCTTAAAGGATATGAACTGGTGTTATTCTGCTGAACTTACTTCAGTATCTCGATGATTTCTAGCGCTCTACTGATCCATATGAGATCGATTTTGTGACGGATAGTACCCAGGATTATCATGAACATGCATTGTACATAATTCATGCTATACATATGCATTTTCGAATATTTATGATGGTGCAAGTTGTGATTTCGTGTATACTATTTGTTATAGAGGGAAAACTAGAACGTCAACCTCCAGACATTGCCGGATCTTCCAGGCATTAACTTCGGGAGTAACTTGTGAGTCAACCTAGATGATTTCCTAGGATTGATTTGATTTGAATTTAATTTGATTTATTACACTTCCATTATTATTGAACTGTTTGTGAGTTATTCTAGATTCCGGACCTGAGGTTCGAGGAGTTTAATAGTGGGGCATATATTGGACAGAGTTTTCCATCAAACACCTTCTAAGATATTTCTATACTTTTCCTTTCTACACCAAACTCACTTTGCTATTTGTGTCCTCTACATTAAGAAAAACCAGAAGCTGGTCATTGTACTCAGTGAAGAACGGAATTTGTGTGCAGTTTAGGGCTTGAAGATTTTGGAGTTTTCAGCAGGTAAGTGGTGAATAAATCCTTTAGAGTTGGAGATTTATGAAATAAATTTGATAAGTTATTGTCATCTGCATGAAAATGGCATTTACGTGTTTGTTCAAAAATACTGTGTTGTGGAGGATGAAAATTTTGGTTATAGTGTTAATTCAGTGTTTGGAAAGATTATTAGTGTTTTGGTGTTATAAAAGTGATTTTTGGAGTTGTTAATGGAAGAGATAATTTAGGTAGAAGATGATTTAGATGTAAAGTATTGAAGGTTTGAAAATTTGGATTTAATCTAGATAGATTTTGGCAAAATTTCCTTCTTAAAAGTTGTAGATCTTTCTGTTATCTTTCCAACGGTATATATTATGAAAATTTTGGACATCTGAGCTGAACGTTATGCTCATTATAAGTGGAGTTGCTCTAGAGAGTGGAAAACTAAGACGAAGAGGAAAGTCAAACTAAGACGGAAGAATCGTCTTAGTTACTGTTCATATAAGACGAAGCAAAAGTGAGATGAAAGAATCGTCTTAGTTGCTGTTCAACTAAGACGAAGTTTTTAAGACGATATAACTAAGACGAAGTTTTTGAGATGATAGAACTAAGACGAAGTTTTAAGACGATAGAACTAAGACGAAGTTTTGAGGCGATAGAACTAAGATGAAGTTTTTGAGACGATAGAACTAAGACGAAGTTTTAAGACGATAGATCTAAGATAAAGTTTTAAGACGATAGAACTAAGACGAAGCTTTGAGACGATAGAACTAAGATGAAGCTTTGAGACGATAGAACTAAGATGAAGTTTTGAGACGATACGAAAGTAAGAGGAAGCAAAGTAAGACGAAGGGAAGGGGAGACGATACAAAAGTAAGATGAAGCAAAGTAAGACGAAATGAAAGGGAGACGATACGAAAGTAAGACAAAGCAAAGTAAGACGAAGTGAAAGTAAGATGAAACAAAAGTAAGACGAAGCAAAGTAAGAAAGATTGAGTGAAAAACATGGGACGGGTACAGTGAGTAGATTCTTAAAGGATATGAACTGGTGTTATTCTGCTGAACTTACTTCAGTATTTTGATGATTTCTGGAGCTCTACTGATCCATATGAGATCGATTTTGTGACGGATAGTACCTGGGATTATCATGAACATGCATTATACATAATTCACACTATACATATGCATTTTCAAATATTTATGATGGTGCAAGTTGTGATTTCGTGTATACTATTTGTTATAGAGGGGCAACTAGAACGTCAACCTCCAGAGTTGCCGAATCTTCCAAGCATTAGCTTCGGGAGTAACTTATGAGTCAACCTAGATGATTTCCTAGGATTGATTTTATTTGAATTTAATTTGACTTATTACACTTCCATTATTATTAAACTGTTTGTGAGTTGTTTTGGATTCCGGACTTGAGGTCCGAGGAGTTTAATAGTGGGGCATATATTGGAAGTGCTATGATCTGTTGTGAAATTCTGTATGTTATGTGTATTCTCATGAAAGTTGAATGCCGGACTTAGGTCCGATGAATGTGGGTTTCTGATTTAACATTATATGCAATATGACATGATCAGTATGTGATGCATTTCATAAAATGCATGCTCAGATAAAGGCGTTGTGACTTGAGTAGTCAGTTTGAAGCGCTTCCACGTAGAGCTTTGCTCCGTGAATTCTGATTCTGCACGTAGAGCTATGCTTCGTGAACTCTATTCTGACTGAACCCTGTAGGCCAGTATTTGTGTAAGTGATTGACGCTCAGTCACAACAATAAGAATGAACACAAGTCTCATGCATGTAACATTATAAGACTAAAGATCATGAATGTTTTGCAAGGTGATATTGAATGACTATATGACATGCCATGATGTGTGAGTATCTGTTTTAAATGTAGGCTTAAAATGAGTAAGTATGCAAAATGTGATACATGTATAAGATCCAGTGAACTCGTCAATGATGGTTCACTCATTTAGTTCCCAAAACTCATCAAAATTGCAAAGTTGTCTTTTTTAGGACCGAGAGACGACTCTAGCTACTGATGGGCTCTACTGCCTTATAGATTGTGTTTTGGTAAGTGAAGTCATGGCTCAAAGGTCGATCAGCTGGGATTCTTGGAGAACTTCGATAGATTTGTTATATTTTTCTCGATCATGTAGTACTAATGTACTAGGTTTTGTTGATGTACATTTAGTAAAAGTCTAAAGACCCGAATGTCTCATAATGTAGACCTTTGATCTTATGAAATGAAGTGAGGAAAAAGTTGATTTCAAAATATTGTGGTTTTTCTTATGATGCTTAAGTGATAAATGTTATGATGCCATATGAAGTGAATGTAGTGATCAAACGTAGCATGCCCTTATCCTAGGGTATGTACCGGAATGACCTCCGGCCACCCCGGTGCGTATCCTTAGGTAAGGGGTGTTATACATGTTGATCCAAGGAAGGTTGAAGCAGTGGTGAATTGACATGCACCAAAGACAATGACATAAGAGAGGAGTTTTCTGGGTCTGGCAGGCTATTATAGGAGGCTTGTGGAAGGATTCTCCATGATAGCTACCCACTGACCAGGTTGCTAAGGAAGAATAAGAAGTTTATCTAGAGTAATTAATATCATAAGAGCCTTAAGGAACTTAAGCCCAGATTAACAAGTGCTCCAATTCTGACCTTGCCTATGGCAGAAGAGGGTTATACAGTTTACAGTGATGCTTCAAGAAAGGGTTTGGGTTTTGTGTTGATGCAAGGAGACAGAGTGATAGCTTATGCTTCACGGCAACTAAAGCCTTATGAGTTGAATTACCCGACTCATGATCTAGAATTGGCAGCAGTAATTTTTTCCATGAAGATTTGGAGACATTATTTGTATGGGCTTCAGACAAGGGTTTTTACAGATCATAAAAGTCTCAAGTACTTACTGAGCCAGAAAGAGTTTAATTTGAGACAGAGAAGGTGGTTAGAGTTGCTCAAGGATTATAACCTGCTGATTGAGTATCATCCAGGGAAGGCAAATGTAGTGGCGGATGCTTTAAGTAGAAAATCCTTAATAGCCCACATTCAAACAGTTTATCTGTCGTTAGTGGAAGAGATGGCTAAGCTTAGGATAAGTTTGAAATAGGAGGAACTTGAGTGTATTGTTGCTACTTTTAGAGTGAGACCAATACTCAGAGAGAAGGTTAGAAGTTACAAGCACAGGATGCAGAATTGAGTAAGCTCCGAGAAGAAAGTCAAAATGTCAAGAAATCTGAAGTGGTAGTGAGGGGTGATGGACTTATGGTTGTACGGAAAAGACTTCGTATCCTGAATGTCAAGGAGGTGAAGGATGAGATACTCGACGAGGCACACAATGCCCCTTATGCCATGCACCCAAGTAGCACCAGGATATGCAGAGATTTGAGAGAGCATTTCTGGTACAAAAGCATAAAGAGGGATGTCGCAGAATATGCAAGCAAGTGTCTAGTGTGTCAACAAGTCAAGGCTGAACACCAAGCACCTTCAGGAAAGTTAAGACCATTGTCTATTCCTGGGTGGAAATGGCAACGGGTAACCATGGATTTTATGATGGGTTTGCCCAAGATCAATAGGAAGCATGATGTTATATGGGTTATTGTTGAGCGTTTGACGAAGTCAGCCCATTTTCTAGCGTTCAAACAAACTGATTCTTTGCATGTGCTAGCAAAGAAGTATATTGATGAGATAGTGAGACTGCATGAAATTCCTGACTCTATAGTTTCCGACAGAGATTCTCGGTTTACTTCGAGATTTCGGGGAAGCTTACAAGAGGCTCTGGGAACCAAGTTAAATTTCAGAACTGCCTTCCATCCTCAAACAGATGGCCAATCTAAGAGGACCATTAGGACCCTTGAGGAAATGCTCAGGGCATGTGTTATGGATTTCAAAGGAGCATGGGATGAGCATTTGCCATTGGTTGAATTTGGTTACAATAATTCGTACCATTCAAGCATTAAGATGGCTCCTTACGAAGCACTGTATGGGAGGAGATGTAGAACTCCTGTATGCTAGGATGAAGAAGGAGAAAGGAAACTAATAGGACCAGAGTTGATTTAGATGACAGTTGACAAGGTCAAGTTAGTTAAGCAAAGGCTTAAAGCGGCTCAAGCTAGAATGAAAAGCGAAGTCAGTGAGAAAGTCTTCCTTAAGACATCTCCTTGGAAAGGAGTTATGATGTTTGGCAAGAAAGGTAAATTGAGCCCGAGATATGTGGGTCTTTATGAAATTCTTGAGAGGAATGGACTGCTAGCCTGTAGGCTGGCACTGCCACCGGAATTATCACATATGCATGATGTCTTCCATGTTTCCATGTTGAGGAGGTATAGATCGGATCCCTCCCACATCATTCAGACACTGAGGTTCAGCTGAGAGATGATTTGACTTATGAGGAGACTCCAGTGGAGATTTTAGACACTAAAGAGAAAGTCCCCAGGAACAAGATTGTTCAGCTGGTTAAAGTTCTGTGGAGAAATCATTCTGTTGAAGAGGCCACGTGGGAGCCCTTGGAAGCCAAGAGGGAGAAGTATCCACAACTCTTCAATGATTCAGGTAAGAATTTCGAGGAAGAAATTTCTTTAAGAGGGGGAGAAATGTTGGCTCCTGAATTTTTTTGTTTAATTAGGCATGATTTAAATAATTTTTGAGGTTTTGGTAGATTAATTATTTTTTGAGTTATTACTTTATGTCAAAGTTAGTAGACATGGGTTCATTAAATTGAAGTGGTAAGAATGCATAAAGGGCAAAGTTGGCAAGTCACTTAAGTTTAAATAGACATAAGGCATAAATGGAGGGCAAAGTAGACATTTAATGCTCATTAAGGGTAGAATGGTAAAAAGAAGAGTGGTCTTCCTTTCGAGAAGGAAGAAAAACGAAAATAGAGAAGGAAGGAGAGAAAATACGAAGACAAGAAGAGAGGAAGTGAGATTTCGATGGTTTGGGAGAAAAGAAGAGACTTGAGCTAGGGTTTCATCTTTTCTAAGCTTTCTAGACAGATTTTGAGGTTGAGCAAGAAGAGAAAAAGATAGAGGAAGATAATAGCTTCCATTTGAGCCAATAATCTCTTGATTTGGTGAAGATTCAAGGTAAGGTCTTACTTAATCTTTTGCAATTTTGGAAGGGTTTTGGTTCATGAAGCTTAGAAAATGCATGGGTTTAAGTTTTCTAGAAACAATTTCATTCAATATGTTTTATAAGTTTCAATCTTTGCAATCCTATTGAAGTTGGGACTTTTGCTTATGAAAAGGGAATCAAGAAAGACAAGAGGAGCAAGAGTAGAGGCACATTTGAGCAAATTATAAGCAAGGAATTAAGGTGGGTTACATTTTTATAATTAAGTAATGAGCCATTAATGCCTCTTTCAAGAAATCAAAATAAATGATTTAAACTACTGCTAAAATGTGCATTTATTATTCTTTGAATGTTTTGAGAATGTGCTGCATATTTTGTATATGAATTTTGTTTGATTTATGAAAATGATTTTCGAAAGGATATCAAGCTTAAGAAATCAAGTTCCCAAAATGTGCCTTTTGGGCAATATGTTTTACAAGTCATGAAATACATGTTATGCGGGTTTGTGGTGGTCCCCTAAGTTAAGTCAAGTGCACTTTGACAAAAGGCATCTCCCACCTGCCCGCTAGTGGTATGGAGCTCCTTCATGGTCCTTCATGGACTATCATAAGTTCACGTCTACGCAAGACCATTATGTGGAAATGTGTAGTACGCTCTGTTTTTGGATCCACCCGAACCAATTTTGATGTGCATATGTGCTCATGATATGTTGACAAGAGTGATGTATACATGATTTGCATTAATGTGAGTTTTTACAATGAAAATGATTATTTTAATGGTTTTGCTTGTTACCGGTTATAAAATTGTTACCCACAAGCTTTAAACTCACCCCCATTCTCCTCCCCATATTCAGGTGATGAGCAAGAAATCGAGTAGTCAAGAGCCAAGGCATCACTCCACTTTTGCAATGTTTTTTGTAATTTAAGCTAATCTTGTAAAACAAGGCTTTAGTTGCATTTTGAGCAAATTATTGTTCATGTATCTTTTGTAATTTGGGATTTTGAGATATTGATGTATTTGTGGCTTGAAATGCCCACTAAAGCTTTATAATACTCTTATCTTTTGATGCTAATGGAATATGATTGTGTTTTGCTCATGACTTTAAAAGTTTGTACATTGTATTTTCAAGTTTTCATAAAAGAAAAATTCGTGTTCTGACTTCAGGGAAAAATTTGGGTTGATCTAGGCTGAATTAGACAAAGGTGCCTTTTAGAAAGTTGTAGATTATCTTTCTAGTTTTCCAACGGTATATAGTATGAAAATTTTGGACATAGGAGTAGAAAGTTATGATCATTTGAAGTTACTGATTCCATTTTAGACTAAGCCATCGTCTAGTGCACCAAGCCATCGTCTAGTGCTCATCGTCTGGTGCGCCAAGCCATCGTCTAGTGCACATCGCCTAGTGCACCAAGCCATCGTCTGGTGCACTAAGCCATCGTCTGGTGCTCATCGTTTGGTGCACATCGCCTGATGCACCAAGCCATCATCTGGTGTTCATCGTCTGGTGCACCAAGCCATCATCTGGTACACCAAACCATTGTCTGATGCACCAAGCCATCATCTGACCTTCTTCTAGTCCAATTTTGACACTCTAGGTGACAAAATCTCTCTTCGGTGTCTTCATGAAAATTGTAGATCTCGAAGACCTCTTTGAAACCATCCTAAGACAACCTTAATACGATATCTCCAGTGAAAGTTATGCTAATTGTCCCAAAATAGGTCCAATATGATTGAGGACAAAAACCATGTTTGATTCCTTTGGCCATAACTTCTTCGTCTGACCTCCAAGTGAAGTGATTCTTGAACCAATAGATTCCTAACAATTTTTCTATCTCTCCATAAAAATTGGTAGCCTTTTTTATTGATTTGAAAAGGATTGATGGAAAGAAAGTGAGGGGAGATGATTGGAAGAACTGGATTGCGTTATGAACATATGATGGATTTTTAAGTATATCTTGATCTGTAAAGCTCCAAATGAGATGATTCTTATTTCTAAATAAACTAGAAACATAGAGGTACAAATGATCTGAAGGAATCAAATTTTAATTCAGTCCCTAAGACTTTCAATTTTTGGATGAAATTTGGGTAGAGTGTACTATTTCAGTTTAAGAATAGACTGAAAATGTTTGGGCCCTAACTTTCAGATTTCTGAACCAAATTGAATGATTTTGGTGTCATTAAAAACATAAGACAATGGGGAACAAATGTTCTGAAGAGGTCAAATTGTAATTCTGGTTTGATGTTTCCCAAAATCTGTTCGAAAATAGGAGAAATGAGTTTGTTTTTGGATGTTTGACTAGTGTGGGCACACCACTCTTGTGAGATGCGCGTTCAAATGTCACTTAGGACGTCGGGGCCGTGACTTGCGAGGGCAGGGTGCCCAACATTAATATTCTTATAACCTTCTCTCTATGAGCAATATGTCTTTATATACTCCTATTAAAGAGAACAATTATACTCTCACTATCCTTCTTGTAAACATGATAAATTCATAATCATCTCCAAAGCAAACTCTTTAAATACATTATGAAAATGAATCTTTCAATATTTCATGGCCTTTTACCTTTTAACTATACATCAAATATATCAACAAAGGCATTAGTTCCAATTAATGTATTATTATGAGATTTGAACTTTTCAAATCTCATCTTACTCTTTCAACTTAAAACTATTCTCTTATAAGTATACATTGAAGCAAACAATTTGTTCAATGGGTTTGTAAGATTATATCCAACCTTTTAGATATCTCATAACCTTTTATATTCTAATTTAGTTATAAACTTAGTGGATAATATATGGTTCAACTAAGCATTAAATCCCAAATCATTAACTTTGACTTTTTAAAAATCTTAATATTTTATATCTAATATAAAATCTACTAATTAATTTAATTAAAATTACTAAAGGTAGGTCATTGTACTAGGCATAATTATAAAAGAAACGAATATTGCACCATACAATATCTCATATTTTATTTTCCTCCTTACATAAATCTATACTATTATGGAATTTTCTTATGAAGGTATTCATTATAAAATCTCATTCTGTAGCACCTTAATCTCATAGGGCATATTCCTGAACATATCGACGGTATTTGAGAACATACTCTAAGAGAGTGGCATACTAGAACAATCAAACAATCATACCCATTGCAATTTTGTCACGCATCACACGCATATTTAGGAAATCAATAAACCTTTTTCGACCCATTTTATTCAAAAACAATTTCAGTCGTAAATGTTACAAACAGTTAACACATCATCATATATTCCAGTAATCAACTAGGTCCAATACAAAATATTTCTAGTCATACAGTCAGTACACTTTTCATTTCGCATAAATGTTGTATAATAATTACGGAATACAATTTTTAAAAAAATACAAAGAAAGACTGTAGACATATGCAGGTCCAACTGATCCCAACCTCTATCTCTTACTCAAATGCAGTGACTAGACTCCAATTTGTCTAACTGGAGATCTTCTCCAAGCCTAAAATATAATGTTGCAATTTTGGGGTGAGTTTTGCAAACTCAGTGAGCGGACCATCCTCAATGGCTCACTCATTCACATAACACAACAGTTCATACTTCAAATTCACATACACTTCATGTCATCATATAATACACGTCATTTCACCAATAATCATATAGCATCACATAACACTTTGATCACTTATTCCACATTTCACATTCAGAGCAGTCAAATAGTTCATTTTGATCATTTAAAACAAACATATCAATTATATATGCAATGAACATAAGACTCACTTCCAATTTTTATTGTTGTGACAGAGTGCCTGTAACTGTCCCGTATCTATTGTGGATACTAGGCTCATTAACAATTGTCCCTTATCTGTTGGGGATACATGGTTCATTTTACATAGTGAGCCAGAGGCTTTTACCACATTATGATTTTTAAGCTCTTTTTCACTTTCTGAGCTTTAAGCTCTTTTTCGGTGGCTACTCTAGCCACAATAGCCTTTATGTTATCATGCATTCATATAATGAAATGCATCACATTCCCATATATTCAATCAGTCACTTGATTTTAGTTTCACATTCACATTCATATTCATTATCGAACTTTGGTCTGGCATTTAACAATAATATTGAGTATCACTTATTTCATCCACATTCACATTTAATGAAGCACTTCCTATGTTCTCACATTTATCAAACTCCTCGGACTATTAATGTCCGGAATTGTCTTAATCATATTCACATTTAGTAATAATTCAATACAAAAAGTTAAAACAGAACAAATAATGAAAGTGAGACCATCTAGGTCTACTCACAGTACGCTCCAGTTTAACATTAGCTTCCATGATCCAGAAACGTCTAAACACGGATGTTCTATCCTATGTATCCACATCATGCAATACACACATTGCACAAACATTACTAATTGCAAAATCACATAAACATTCAATTATACATATATGTATATGTGTTATGAATAATGCTTGCTCAATTTGACTATTTCAGGTATGTTTCCTTTATTCCCATCTCATAATCATTCATACTTCAAAACTCATATGTGTGTAATTTGAACTTAGGTTTACACCTCAATGATACAAATTTTCTCTAAGTTCATCACTCAATCATACACTAAGGTTTATAGCTCAATACACTTGATTATTATAATCTCATCAATCAATCATTCACCAATGTTATTCTAACATTATATGATCACACAATATCTAAACTCTCATATATTCTTACTTGATACACATTAATCATCTCCTTACAATCATATTATCATTTCTAAGAACACTTTTATATCATTAACAACTCATAACTTCCAAAGGGAGATACATTCATATATCATATATTGCGAAACTTGATCTTCCTAAGTTCATCAATCAACCATTTACCAATCCTTTCCTAGTGAATTAATATGACAATGAATTTTTTTGTAGAGGAAGAAAAATGTGTGAGGAGCTTGTGGTTCAAATTTCAAGTCAATCAGAGGTCCGAAGAAGAAGTTATGCTCGAAAGAGTGAAGGGTGTTGAAAGCTGTCAATTAGCAGTACACCTTCACTGTCAGGATTGTGCTTGTGCACGATCATGCAATCACAAATTGATCCTCCTCTATCATGATTGTGCCTGTACATGATCGTGCAACCATCAATTGGTCCTCCTCTGTAATGATCGTGCAACTCCCTTATTCAAGCCTTAATCCAGCTTTTCTCAAAACAGATTTTCGGATCAATCTTGCATGGCCATTTTGACAAAGAACATTAGGTATTTAGGCAATACATGCTTCTATAAAAATGTTCCCATATGTCTTAAGTTTATAATGAAACCAATTTCATACAGTTTGGTTCATTATTCTGTAATTTATACCTAAAATACTACAGACTGTTCCCAAACCACAACAACAAATTGTACTCAATTTTAAGCCAAATTTTGAACCCTTATAGACAGAATTAAAATTCAATTCCCGTTTGAAAAAATATCCATACGTCTCTAGTTTAATCTAAACTTAAAATAATCACATTTGGATGTCTACAGATCAAGATATGGCTAAAACACTGATGCATGTCCAGTCGAAACGTTACAGCTAACATATTCCAGCATACCTTTAACTAATATCAAACATGTTTCATGTAACAAATCATGAAGAGTAATGCTTTAGACTTACTTGTTTACTCCAAGATCTTCAATTAACACTCTTAACGCTAGCTTCTCCTAGTATCATTTGATCATCAACATTCAAAGGTGGTAGGGTTGGGTCTTTAGTAAAAAATGAAGAAGACAACAAAACAACAGTAGCAAATGAAAGGTGAAAGTAAGCTTCAATGTGGATAGGGTGAGAAGTGAGTATCGGGGATGAAGACAAATAAAGAAGATGAAGAATAAAATGAAGAGAGCATTTAACAATTGAAAGACAAAGAAAAGAAATTGATCTTTCACTTTGAACATTTTCACAGGTTAGTAAAATAACGTGGTGGGTGTCATGACACCTTCCATTTAAAGATTAAAGGTTAAATTGTTTAATGAGCAGTCAAATTGTCCCTCATTTTCTAATGCAATTGTCTCCTAATTTTCATTGACACTTGTCATTAAATTTTCATTTCTCATATCAATAATTTCTACTGCCATTTGATACTTAATTCTACTGCCATTTGGCATTTTTCCAATATTTCACTAAAATTTCTAAATCACTAATTGTACACACCAAATCAATTTTTTTAAGATACATAATCCATAATTTACATTAGAATCACATTATCATTTATACCTGGACAAATGTCAAATGAGTGCATGAACAAATCAATGTAATGTGTGCAAAATTCAAGTTCATGTGTGTGTATACTAACATTATGCATTAGTATGAAATGTATTTTTCTATTCTCTCATTGTTATTTCTCAATTACAGAAATCTAGGGTTCTAACTCTTAGTATGGAAACGGGATGTTACAATTCTCCCCCTTTAATAAATTTCGTCCTTGAAATTCTTATCTGATTAATTAAAAAGACAAGGTTATTGTTTCCTCATATGCTCTTCCATTTCCCATTTAACTTCATCACTCGAATAATTTCTTCTAATTGAATATAGTCAATGGAATCACTCGGTCTTTCAAGTACTTATTCAGATACCACACTATCTTAACAGATTACTCTCACTTCTTGTGTCGACAATACATCTATGTCAGATCATATCAATATTTCTTAACATACTCCCATGTAACACAGTGTGTGAGATCCCAAATCAGTTGGAGAGGAGTACAGTATGCCTTATAAGGGTATGGATATCTCTCCCCCACAAGACGCGTCTTCCCAAGGATGGGAAGAGCAAAACCGTGAGGGGTTTGGCCCGAGGGGCATCCCAAAGTGGACAATATCTGTGGCTGGGTGATCTGGGTTGTTATAAATGATATCCGAGTCAGTACCCGAACCGTTGTGCCAACTAGGCTGGGCCCTAAGGGAGGGTGAAGAGTGTGAGATCCCACATCAGTTGGAGAGGAGAACGAAGTATGCCTTATAAGGGTATGGATACCTCTCCCCCACAAGACACGTCTTCCCAAGGTTGGGAAGAGCAAAACCGTGAGGGGTTTGTCCCAAAGGGCAACCCAAAATAGACAATATCTATGGCCTGGGTGGTCTAGGCTGTTATAAATAGTATCAGAGCCGGTACCTAAATCGTTGTGCCAGCTAGGCTAGGCCCTAAGGGGTGAAGAGTGTGAGATCCCACATCGATTGGAGAGGAGAACAAAGTATGCCTTATAAGGGTATGGATACCTCCCCCACACGACGCGTCTTCCCAAAGGTGGGAAGAGCAAAATTGTGAGGGGTTTGGCCCGAGGGGCAACCCAAAGCAGACAATATCTGTGGTCGGATGATCTAGGCTGTTATACAGTGTGAATCTGATATATCTTTGTTGGTAAGATTAACTTAAGTTAATGGTCCTATGCTTCAATAACTTCATATGGACCAATACAATTCGAGCTTAGTTTATCCTTTTCCCTAGCCTGAGCACACCTTGCCAAGGTGATACTCTCAGAACCATTTCATCTTTCGCTTGATAATTCACATCTCTTCATTTTCAATACACTTAACGCTTATGTCTATCTTACTATATTTCATATTCATTCGTCTTTCTTAAGTCACTTAATTTCTAATACAGATCAATTTCACTTATCAACAACATCTCCAATCAATTATGGCCTTCAACTATTTTAGGCCTTATTCATCCCAATATAAAGGTGGACTCTTTCTGTCGTAAAACGCCTCATACGGTATTCTAACGAAATCACTGTGATAATGATTGTTATGCTTAAAGTCAATTAAAACTGTACATTGACCTGATGATCCTATGAACTCCAAAATATAAACTTTAAGCATATCTCCAACAGTTAAGACTGTTGGCAACTCATACATGCAGTCACTTGCTTCTACATCCTTAGTCGTTGAATGTTGTTTCGGCATAGTCCTATTAGGATGTATAGCATAGGTTGTTATTTGTGCTTTCTCTAATAATCTCTTTACTCAATCATCTTTATCGGGTACACATACTTCTTATTTCAATCACAAAGTATCATTTTCCAATTCAAACTAAAAATTCGGATTCGTTTTTGTTGACAGATTTGGAATGTATATAATTAGGATTCTTCCGTTATTATTCTTCCTTAATTAGCTCTTCCTTATTAG
>JAOSBM010000004.1:19352574-19372371 GCA_027568955.1 Erythroxylum tenue
TTCTTTATTATAATTGATAATGAGAATTATTTAAGTTGTATACTTTTTCCCTGACAATAGTATACCCAATTATTTTTAATACTTTTTAGGTTAAATCATAATGGAGAATATGGAACCATCCTCTACTCGTGGTAAGTTCGATCCAGCATGGAATTATTTTTCTCCTTTTCAAGCATCTGATGGGAATATCCAATATAATTGTATGTTTTGCGATAGAATATTTAAAGGGGGAAGAATTTTTAGAATGAAAGAACATCTTACTGTTGTTAAGGGTAATATTGCTTCTTGCAAAAAAGTATCACTTGATGTATGTGATATGATTGGAAAATATTTGCAGCAACAAGTAAAAAAGAAACAGAAAAATAAAGAGGCTTATGATATATCTTTTGGAGATGATGAAGCACTACAAGTATTAGATAAAGGAAAAAGAAAAGCTACTATTGACATAGATTCTTATTTTTACTATTGACATAGATTCTTATTTTTCTCTAAGAACTACTCTTGGTTCTCAACTTAGTCTAAAAAGTTTTATGGTTGATAAGGATGTTGTTTTACGATATAAAAGAGCATGGGCTAGATGGTTCGCGTGGACTAGATGGTTCTATCATTCATGTATTCCTTTAAATGCTTTAAATTCACCATATTTTCAAGAAGCAATTGATGCTACAATAGTAATAGGTCTAGGATTTAAGATACCATCTTATTATGAGCTGCGTGTGCCTTTGCTTCAAGATTTAAAAAGGGAATGTCAGTTAATTATGGTTGCATATAAATCTAGTTGGGAATCAACAGGATGCACTATTAAAGACAAAGGACCTTGATTAATTTCTTGATTTATTGTAATATTAGAACAACTTTTATCAAGTCTGTTGATGCTTCTGATATGGTAAAAAGTGCTAATGCTTTATCTGAATTATTATCTGAAATTGTTGAGTGGGTTAGACCAAAGAATGTTGTGCATTTTGTTACAGATAATGCAGTTAATTATGTATCAGCTGAGTACTTATTACAATCAAAGTGTGGACATATTTATTAGTCTCCATGCGTTGCTCATTGTATAAATATTATTTTAAAAGATATTGATGGTATGGACCATATTTCTAGTCTTGCTTCACGTGCATCTAAGATCACAATTTTTGTGTATAATCATGTCACATTTTTGTCTTGGTTAAGAAAACAAGAAGATTGGGTTGAGATCATTCGTCCAGCTGCTACCAGGTTTGTAACTACATTTACTACTTTGAAAAGTGTTTATGAACATAAGCAACTACTTCAAAATTTAGTGACAAGTAAGCACTTTTCAAGTCATAAATTATCAAAGAGTGAAAAAAGAAAAGAAGTTTACGTTATTATTCTAGATAATAAATTTTGGGATGTTTGCTTGATCATTGTGAAGATTGTGGCTCCGCTTATAAGGATGTTGAGAATTGTTGATTCATATGAGAAGCCATCGCTGGGATATATATATGATAGTATGTATAGAGCTCACAAAACAATTATAAATATTTTTAAAGGGAAGGAGAAATTGTACAAGCCTTATATAGATATTAGTGATCTAAGATGGGATAAGAATCTTACTCAAAAGATCCACTTAGCAGCTTATTTTCTCAATTCTTATTGCTTATATAGTGGAGAAGAACGTAAAATTAATATTTTGAGCGATTTGTTTGATGTGATTGAATGCAAAGGTATTTTCTCTATTAAAAAGCAATCACAAGCGATAAATGAAATTAAATTGTATCGTGAAGGTTTAGAGAGTGTTCCCTGGTCATCAGTAAAGATAACTTATGTTTAAAAAAATGCAGCCAGGTAAGTTTTATACTTTTAATTCAATATTTACTTATTATTAATATATATTTTTATCATAGCTATTAATTTAAAATACAGATGAGTGGTGGAGATTATTCGGTGACAGTACTCCAACATTGAGAAAACTCGTTATTAGGTTACTCAGTCAAACAACTTCTGTATCATGTTGTGAACATAATTGTAGTGTTTTTGAATGTATTCATACAAAGAAACGAAATCGTTTGGAACATCAAATACTTAATGACCTTATTTACGTTACTTATAATCCGAGAATGAAGAACAAGTATTTTACTATTTTATAGTTTTATTTTTATTTCAATAATTTTATTTTATTATTGATTTTATAATTTCTCTATTATGTATTCAAAGCGTTTAGTAAGAAGATAACATATGATCCAATTGATATTGATTATATTGAATACTGATTTTTGGATTGCAGAAGAAGAATCATCGCCTGATCTTGATTATAATAAACTTGAAAAGACGATTTATGAAGAAAATGCATTTGTCACAACGAATGAATTAATAACATCTATTGATGGTCAGTTCATATCTTATTTTGATTATAGTTAAGTTAAAATTATACTGTATTACAAGTTTACAATTGAGAATAATTTCATACATTACTAACTTGTAATTTATTTTAATGCAATAGAAGAAGTTGACGCAAATAGTTTAGATGAAAGCACAGTTTACAAATCTTTAAATAGTGTTGGAGAATTTGAAGCTTTTGACGATGATGAGATACAATCTCCTTTATAAATATAATTTTTATTTTTATTGTTATTTTAATATTTATATTAGACTCATATTTATTTATTATTAATTCATTATATAATAATAGACATTGGTATATTTTTATTTCAATAAAATATTTTATTTTTACTTATTCTTATAAGTTTTACTTCTTATTTATTATATATCGGTTTAATAGCGACTTACTACCGGTTGAATCTTTCAACTTTAATCTTTACTTCGACCGATTCGATATCTGGTTCGATTTTTAAAACATTAATTTTTACGGTGTCTAAATTTTAAAAAGAGATTGATATCTCTTACATATTTAAAAACAAGTAATTTTTTTTGAGAAATATTTAAAGATAAAGTATGAATACGTCCGTATAAATAATTTATATTCCCACATTTACGCTTCAACGACGTACATCTCCATTACAACTCAATTAAGAAAATCCCGAAATTGTCCATCGCTCGAGCAAATTTCTTCTCCTCCCGTCCTCTCTCTCTCTCTCTCTGTGGCGTTACACGCCTCTTTCTCTTTTTATAATTTCTACTCGGGCGGCTTTCTCCTCTCTCTGGTTTGCCCTCCGGCGACGTGATTGGACCATCGCTGATCTCACCCTCCATGACTCTGATGACACCTCCGCCACTTGATGTAATTCACAGAAATCTCTCCGTTCCACTCCCTGCTTATCACTCTCTCTGCGTGTCTACGCGCGTGTTTATTGTTCGATGCTTGATTCTATTCGATTTGATTGTGATAGTGGAATGAATTGGCTGCTCTTTTTGTGAGGAACGAAATTAGGATATTTAGCTTGTGTGATTCACCATGTGTTGTCGTGTCCATGCAGATTTGCTGCTAGGGTTTCGATGAGCAGATCCGAGCTCTTCCCATCTCACTCTTTGCTTCTGATTTGTTTGTTCTTTTTTATTCTGTTTTAGCAGCAGCAACGGGAGGACGATGAGATGCTAGTCCCACACTCCGACTTTGCGGTCGGCCCTCAGCCCATGGAAGGTACGCACTCCAATTTTTCATTTGCTCTCCTTCTGTTTGCTACCCTAGAAATGATAATTAACGCATCTACGGACAAAAGGAATTCATTTTCATAATGCACACAAGCTGAATAATTTGTTAGGTGGACGGTCAGGTTAACTGTTATTTTGCTTTTATCGTTGATGACCTTACTTCTGTTAATTATCTTTTTTTCTGGAGTTATAGTTGGAGTATCGTATTTGGTAGCTTAATTGATTGACCGGAAGGGATTTTACGAAGGTTTACTGAAATTGACTTTGGATGATATGGAACTGTCACTTTTATACTGTCTCAGAAATTCCATTGATCAGTTGGTTCCCTAGAATGCTCAGTTTCAAAATTTTAAGATATTTTGCTTTATTGTGTGGAATCACTTTCTAAGTTTATATTATTATTTTTAATAGCACAATCAGAGAATGCGAATGCAATGGATGCACAGCCATTAGATGATCCACCATCAGCAAGGTTTACATGGACAATTGATAATTTTTCCAGGCTTAATACGAGGAAGCTTTACTCTGATACTTTTGTTGTCGGTGGCTATAAATGGTATGTTGACATTTTTAATTTGTAATATTCTCTGCATATATTTTGTTCAGTTCAATTTTTTTTGACTATTGAGACTCATATTGCTAGGCGGATACTTATTTTCCCCAAGGGCAACAATGTGGATCATTTGTCAATGTATCTAGATGTTGCAGATTCAGCAACTTTACCATATGGATGGAGCAGATCTGCCCAGTTTAGCTTATCAGTGGTCAATCAAATTCACCAAAAATATTCCGTCCGAAAAGGTACTTTCATAATGCTTTTGCATTGAAACTCTTTTAACTTTTCCTTTTGCACCTACTCTTTCATGTTCACTTATTAATGTTGCCTTAAAATATTTCTGCAACTTTGACAACTATCTTTGGGAGTAGAAGCACATTTTCAAAATGCTAAAGAAGTCTTCATCCTCCTCTCCCCTCTATCTTAGTCTCTTTTTGTGTTTTAAGGGATGAAATCTATTACCATATTCTACTTTGTTAGTTCATTCAAAATTTTAATTTTTCTTTATCATTCTATGTTAAATTATGGTTAGTTGTTTTAAAAAATCTTGAACTTTTCTCAAATTTATAATTTTAACCCAAGCTTTAAAAAATGGTAATAAAATGTTCCAAATTTTAATTTTTTGCAAAAATATCTGCTATTAGACCCTAATTAATGGTGTTGACATTGGCTAACTAAGCTTACCTATCTACCACATGGCTAATTCTATCATTGTCATGTGGCAAATGCATATTAAAAAAAAATTAAAAAATTAAAACCTAGAATCCTTAAATCTCTAGAATACCTTTAACCCTAGATTTTTCTAGCTCCATCGTGAAAAACAAAGGCAATACCAATGGAGATGGGGTCATTGACAAATCTTGAGTGTTTGGCCCTCTCCATAAATAGAATAAACATTGGAACCTTTCATAAATTGCATTTCTTGAATTTGAGCAACAACCAATTTAGTGGAAAGATTCCAATTGAAATGGGTAAATTAGTTCACTTGTTCTAGCTTGAATTGAGTTATAACTTTGTTAGTGGAGGTGTACTGGCATAATTCTCCAAATTGCAAGACATTGAGTTATTAAATATTTCTTGCAATAGCCTCATTTGAAAAATCCTAGCAAGTTTTGAGCACTTGCGTGGCATGGAATATGTAGACTTGTCAACAAAAAAAAAAAGGCTTGGTGGTCTTGTCCAAATAGTAAAGTTTTTCAAGAAGTAGAATTGGAGGGAAACATGGGGCTGTGTGGCAATGTTTCTGCTTTGCAACTTTGCAGAACTTCAAAGGAGCACAAATCTTGCAAACCTACAAAAGTTCTTAAAGTTGTCTTCCTTGCTATTGGTGTTGGGAGACTTTAGGGTTAGAGGTATTTTAGGAATTTAGGGAATTTAAGTTTAATATTTCATTTTTAATTTTTAAATATTTATTTGCCTTTTGGCAATGATAGGACGTGTCAACCACGTGGCAAATAGTTAAGCTAACGTGAAATTGTTAACTACGGGCTTAATTACATGCTATTTTTGCAAAAAATTAAAAAAATAGAACATTTGATTCTCATATTTTAAAATTTGGGTTAGAATTGCAAAATTGAGTAAAATTTATGATTTTTTTTACAATTAACCCTTAAATTATCACATTAAATTGTATGATTGTATCTACTCTTCTTGTTTGAAGATAATGCAATGTCAAGTAAAGTCATGCTAATGTTATTTGACATTTAGCTTGATGATTCATGTTTACTTTGTCAATTGTATGTGATGGTTATTAAGGGAAGGCTTGATCATGAAGAATATATTGTTTGTCCTTTATGCTCTCTGAATATTTTTGTCTATGTGAGGTATGCCTTGGGCTTTTTTTTTTCTTCATTTTTTTGCTATAACAATGTTATGATAAAAACATGCATTACGTGTAAATTAGAGTTGCTAGTTTTTAAATAACTTTTATGTTTGCTCGAATTTAGTACTGAAGAAGTAAAAGCAATGGAATAGTACTGGAGTTATGCATAGAGTTTACAATAGGAAATAACTTCTAAATTTTGGAATAGACAAAACTTTTACCATCACACCAATACATTCTACAAGTCACTATAGGGATTTATGGATCACTCCTAGATCTAATAATCACTATTAGAGAGAAACAATTGCACATGCTTGTTGATATATAATACCTATAGTATGGAAAACAAGCATTTGGTTTGGGTGTTTAAGATTAAATTCAAATTGGAATTTATGTTAGGTAATTGAGAATTGAATAACTATTTTTTTATAGGTTGTTTGATTTAAATTGTAATCATATGCCCCCTGTCTGTTTGGTTCGTTTGAGTACATGAATAAACCAAAAAACACATATAACATGTATCATGAAATTGCTATTGGTGGCACAAAGTAATACTACTTATCATGCTACATGTGCAACTTCTAATTTGATTGACTAGGGAAGAAGGGAAAATGTGAGAAAAGAAACCATATATATTCCAACAACTATAGATGCAAATGTTAGAGAATAATTGATCTTTAACATTGGTGTAGCTAAAAAACTATTGGAATTTATCTTCTTGTTAGAGTTTTATGTTAGCTATTTATATGAGCGATTGAATTCTTCTCTCACTTTCTACTTTTTATGGTCAATGATGTCTTAGTTTCTATAGGATATTCAAGATTATTATAGAAGAAAGTTTGTTAGGTTGTTATACGAGTAAGTTATGAATTGTTGTACATTACAGATGTAAGTTTGTTTTATAGTGGGGAAGGTTGAGTAAGTTTGTTACAGAAAAATAGTAACTTGTATATAAAGGGACAGTAGAATGCCTTTCGGGATAAGTGAAGATAAAACGTTTTTCTTCCTTCCATTACAACATGGTATCAGAGCAAAATAACGGGTTCTGATATGAAACTCTAAATTTCCTTATTTGAACAAAACAAGCAAGGCTTCTAGCTCACAATCGCAGAGCTCTAGACCAAGTAATGATGGTTGTCCTTTGTACTTGCATATTTCAGATCATCCAAGAATAGTGTTAGTTACAACCCTTCTTATTGGAAGCAATTATCTGTCATGGAGCAGAGCAATGTGAATTGCTTAAGGAGCAAAAGTTAAGCTTGGATTCATTGATGGAAAATGCAATAAAAAAAGGAAGATTTGCCTAATTTTGATCAATGTTGCAGAATAGACTATATGGTAACTTCTTGGATTTTAAATTCTATCTTGAAAGAAATATTTGAGGCATTTGTATACACAACATCTGCTTATGATTTATGGAGAGAATGCAATGAGAGGTATGGTGAATGTAATGTGCCGCTACTCTATCGGATTAAATGAGACATTAGTTCAATTTCTCAAGGGGATATGTCCATTGTGAAATACTTTACGAAATTGAAGAGGCTATGGGGTGAAATAACTTGTCTTGCACCAATCCCACAATGTAATTGTGGTGCAGCAAGATTAATGGCAGAACTCAATGAGAATGACAATTTGATGCCATTTTTAATTGGTCCTAGTGATGTTTATGATACAGTTCGAAATCAGATTCTTGTCATGGATCCACTTCCAAACATCAATAAGGCCTATTCGATGGCAGTATGAATAGAAAAATAGAAGGAAGTGCATATGTTTATTTTAGAAGTTACAAAAACTGCCATGCTAAGTAAGAATCAATTAACTCAAAGTATCAACGGTGGAAACAAGAACAACTTGAAGAAACAGGTTGATAAAGACGATCTGTTCTGTGAATTTTGCAAAATGCCAAGACGCACAAAGGATACGTGTTTCAAGATCCATGGTTATCCAGATTGGTACAAAGGGGAAAAAGATAAAAAAGGAAAAAGCAGTGCAAAAACATTTGCAAACATGCTCAAAACACCCTTGAGGAAGAAGTTGTGCTAAGTCAAAAGGACAATTGGAAATTTGTAGCTACGATGATTCAACAAGGGATTGAAAGCTTTTTTAAAGGCGAAGGCATGCTAGATGGGAACAACATGGTGAATTTTGCCCATCTTCATGATTTTGCAGGTAGTACTCTCTATACCACTGCTTCAGTACGCTTGGGTTTATTGAGCATGGTTCTTGGATAATAGATACTGGGGCTTCAAGTCACTTGTGCATCACACTTCAAATGTTTGATAAACCTACAGCAGTAAAACAATACGTAGTTTACCTACTTGATAATTTTGTGCAATTAGTTGATTATAAAGGAAACTTCATTTTAAGCTCCCATCTTACACTAAGTTTTGAATTACATGTGCCATCAATCAAACACAACTTACTTTATGTGAATAAACTTTTTGTTTCAGCCAAGATTAAGTATGTTTTTATCCAAACTTGTGTGTTTTACAGGACCTACATACTAATCATATTCTAGCAGTGGGTAAGTTGATAATAGGACTTTATATAATTGACAAAAACTCATTCCTTCCACAAACTATTAAGCATTGTCTTTCCTTGTTTCATAATTGTTCTAATTCCCTAATTTGTTGTTGTCAAGCAAGTACTGTTGATATATGGCACCAAAGATTAAGCCATTCCTCATCCATTGTCATCAAACACTTGAATTCCTCATGTACTTCAATAGACATTGATGTTATTGATCAACCCTATGATATTTGTCATTTGTCTAAAAAAAGTCGACTTGTTTTTCCTTGTAGCACTATCAACACCACTGCTTGTTTTGAATTACTGCATATGGATATTTGGTTTGCTTGTAAAAAATAATCCCTTAGTGGAGCTCATTATGTTCAACGATCTACTTGGACCTATTTATTGAAATATAAGACTCAAACACTAGAAGTTATTAAGAAATTTTCCAAAATGGTTGCTACTTAGTTCCAAACATCAGTTAAAGGTGTTCGCACTGAAAATGGTTCTAAATTTGTTAATCAAACTTATGAAACTCTTTTCAACTCTCTCGAAATCCTTCATCAAAGGACGTGTGTTTACACCTTTCAACAAAATAGAGTTGTGGAATATAAACATGGACATTTATTGCAGGTTGCTCGTGCCATTCTTTTCTAATCTTGTTTGCCTAAACGTTTTTGGGGTATGCCATTCTTATTGCAACTTATATCAACCGATTCTCTTCTCCTTTACTAAACTGGAAATCACCTTACCAAATTCTATTTCAAAGAAAACCAAACTATCAATTTCTGAAATGTTTTTTGGTGTCTATGCTTTGCGTCAAACATCAATCCAAAAAAGGATAAGTTTGAGTCAAGAGCTTCCAAGTCTATTTTTATTAGTTATTTCTTAGGTAACAGAGCTTACAAACTTTATGATCTTTGTACAAATAAAGTTTTTGTTTCTAGATACGTTGTTTTCTATTAACACATTTACCCTTTTAGGACCATGTCGGATAACTTAGATAATATTCCACTTCCCACGTTACCTTCAGATACTGATGTCCATCTTCCATTCGTCAATGTTCAAAATTCCTCTACTCCTGTAGAAAATGACACTAACACTTCAACTTCTTCTAATCCTAATAGTTCAGTCCCATCACTTGATGATTCTAGTCATATTCTTCGTAGGAGTCTGCATAAAAAAACACAAACCGTTGTGGATGAATGATTTTGTCACAAATTTGACTCATTCTCATGCAATTGCTATTTTACTTGCTAGAAATATGTAAAACACTTTGCCACATTCCCTTAAAACCTTCCCGTATGTTGTTTCTTCTCATATTACACCCCATCACATGTCATTTTTAGCACAAATATCTTATATCAAGGAAACATGTTCATTTAATCAAGCTAAAACTGATCCACAATGGGTTAAAGCTAGGAAAAATGAATTGTAGGCTTTAGAACAAAATGACACCTAGGAGATTATAGATTTACCTAAAGGGAAGAAGCCAGTTGGCTCAAAGTGGATGTACAAGGTCAAATTTAATCCAAACGGTGCAATGGAGCCTTATAAGGCAAGGTTTGATGCGAAAGGCTACAATCAAATAAAAGGCGTCGACTACACAGATAGCTTCTCACCGGTGGCCAAAATGGTTACTATTCGACTTTTTTTTGGTAGTTGCTGCTACTCAAGGTTGGCCAATACATCAATGCAACATCAACAATGCCTTCTTACATGATTTTATTGATGAAGAGATCTTTATGGTGACCCCAAAAGGATATACTAAAATGGGACCAAATCAAGTTTGTAAGTTAAAATGCTCTCTTTACAGTCTTAAGCAAGCATCTCGACAATGGAATCGAGAGTTAACTTCCAAGCTGTCTAGTTTTGGGTTTATTCAATCCTCACATGATCTCTGCTTGTCTGTGAAACCTCATCATGATAGATATATTGCTCTTGTCATTTATGTTGATGATGTTTGGTTACAGCCTCATCTAAGAACTTAATACAAGATGTTAAAAAAAAAATTCATCAGTAGTTTACAATTAAAGATCTTGGTTTGGCCAAGTACTTTCTTGGACTTGAGCTAGTGCCTTCTAAAGATCGTTCGTACATTCGTCAACGCAAGTATGTTCTTGAACTCATCAATGATGCTAGGCTTATATGATCTAAACCAGTTGGCACTTTGTTACCCAAAAGTTGTTGATTTGATTATGTCGACTCTCCTTTGTTACCTGAACTAGATCGCTATTGACGACTTGTGGGACGTCTTTTCTATTTAGTCTTCACAAGACTTGACATTACTCATGCTACGCAACAACTTAGCCAATTTGTTCAAGCTCCAACACAACATTGGACAGATGCATTACATGTTTTAGAATACCTAAAAAACTCTCCTTTAAGAGGCTTATATTTTCCTCTAAACAATTCTTTCGATCTTCAAGCATTTTGCGATGATTAGGCTTCTTGTTCGTTTAACAAATGATCTTTAACTGGTTTTTGCATCTTTATTGGTGATGCTTTAATAGCATGAAAAACTAAGAAACAATCAACATTTTCCTGTTCTTTTGCTGAGGCAGAGGATCGTAGCCTCTCAGCCATTATGTGTGAGTTGTAGTGGATTTCATATTTGCTTCATGATTTTCACATTGATATTACTCTTCTTATTCCTTTATGGTGTGACAATCAAGCAACTATTTAGATCACTTTAAATCTTGTATTTCATGAAGCACAAAACACTTGGAGATTAATTGTCATTTGGTTCAGGACAAGTTCAAACAAGGATTTATTCATCCACAATACATTTCATCTAAGGAACAACTTGCAGATTTGTTTACAAAGTCATTATCTGCTCCAACCTTCATCATTATTGTCCAAGTTAGGCTTGTGCGATTGGCACCAAGCTCCACTTTGAGGGGGGAATGTAGAATATTCCAGATTATTATAGAAGAAAGTTTGTTAGGTTGTTATACAAGTAAGTTATGAATTGTTATATAGTGGGGAAGGGTGAGTAAGTTCGATACATAACAATAGTAGCTTGTGTATAAAGGGACAGTAGTATGCCTTTCAGGATAAGTGAAGATAAATAAGACATTTTTCTTCCTTCCATTACGATAGTTTCATAAATAGAACAATGTTGTAAAATTTTGATAGAAACTTGCAGAATATCATGGGAAGGATTGACATGACATCGATTACTGGTAAACAATAACGTACACCTATCTAGCAATTGACGTTTTAAATTTTAGAATGTGCATCTGATGACTTGATGTCACGTGGGTTCACATTGCACAATTTGAGATATGTTTGTTTTTGAACCAATGGTCATCTTTGCACAATTGCTTTGTTCCATATCTTTTGTTTATAACATTAAATAATGTGTGATTATTTGTCATTTCCTATGTTACGAAGTGCTATATCATCACTTCTAGATATTGTATTAACTCTCATAATTGTTCATTATTATGGTATATGAAAGTAAAAGGACATAACAGTCCAGTGAAATATGAGGGTTTTGATAAGCAAATTGATTTACATAACTTTTATTTATATGCTTACTGAGGGAGAGCCTGGGAGCAACGGGTAAAAGTTGCTCCTTTGTGACCTTAAGGTCACAGGTTCGAATCACAGAAATAACCTCATTATAAACATTACAAAGGTAAGCCTGTGTATATTGATGACCCTCTCTCGACCCTCGCAAGGCGGAGAGCCTTGTGCAATATGGTACATTGATTGATTTATTTATTTATATGCTTACTGGAAACATGCGTATCAACAGTTGTCATTTTTCTCTAGTTGAGAGAGGTTAGTAGTAAGATTACTTAGTCTTGAGGATGGTTAAGCTACTACTTTAGATTTATTGTTGAAGTCTCATTTTGACAGGTTGATTGGGAGTTAGCTGGTCTCATGAGGTAGAATAACTTTCAATTGCATAGGAGGAATGCAAAATCTAAGGGAGGATGGTTATAACAAACAATAGTTGATTGGGAGGGGAAGGAGAATGTGCAATCACCTTGGTTGGGATAGTCTCATTCCCTTGCTCGAGGAGATGAGACCTAATTTCCCTTATGAAAGAAAGAAAAGGGAAATCCACGTCCCTATTATGATTTTCGGTCAACTATCCTAATTCACAATCTATTGACATTTCTTGTTCTTGATATTCCTGCGAAGTATCCCAGCTCCTTTTGCATCTGTTGAAGCCTCTGATGATTAAAGTTTTTGGCATTTTGAGGTTCTTTCATCTATAATTATTGACAAGGAAATATCTTGCTAGAATTCTAAATAGTATGTGGGTCATGGATTGATTTTGAATGTGATTGCTGGTCTTCTGTGCTTGATCTATAAATGTATTTCCATCTTGCCTTTAGGCAATCACTTTGATTGAGTTTTCATTCCATTTGGACCAAATAAAAGTTATTGCACATAAAACTCTGAAGAATCTGTTATCTGAAAAGCGATGACATCTTGTATCTCTTGTTGTAGTTTGTACTGGGTCAACTCTCTATAAAACATGGAGACATGTGGTTTATGTGGATACTATACTTCTTGAGAAATTCATCAGAATTTCTTTTAGAAGAAAGTATAAATGTTTATTCTTGTCTCTAATGTTTTCTGAAAACTGGTTGTACACTGATGATTCTTCTCCTTGTTTGTGCAGAGACACAGCACCAGTTTGATGGTCGTGAAAGTGATTGGGGCTTCACTTCATTCATGCCTCTGGGGGAGTTGTATGACCCAAGTAGAGGATATCTAGTTAATGACACATGCATAGTTGAAGCTGATGTAGCAGTTCGTAGAGTTATTGATTACTGGTCACATGATTCAAAGAAGGAGACTGGTTTTGTTGGACTTAAGAATCAAGGAGCCACTTGTTACATGAACTCTCTTCTTCAAACGCTGTACCATATTTCTTACTTTAGAAAGGTTAAGAGCATAAAGTAACTGTAAATTTTAGTTCATGTTGTTTATAGTTCCTGTCTGAAAATGTTACCGACAGGCTGTCTATCATATGCCAACCACCGAGAATGATATGCCATCAGGGAGCATTCCTCTGGCTTTGCAGAGTTTGTTCTATAAGCTTCAATACAGTGACACTAGTGTAGCCACAAAGGAGTTGACAAAGTCTTTTGGTTGGGACACATATGACTCTTTCATGCAGCATGATGTGCAAGAATTGAACCGAGTTCTTTGTGAAAAACTTGAAGATAAAATGAAGGTATATAAGTTGTATTATCTATGGGCTTGTGGTATTAATTGCTTTATTGTGTTAAAAATATTGCTTTCCCGGCACAGGGAACTGTTGTTGAGGGCACAATTCAGCAGTTATTTGAAGGGCATCACATGAATTATATTGAATGCATCAATGTGGACTATAAATCGACAAGAAAGGAATCATTTTATGGTATACTTTCCAGCTATTGAGTGTAACTGCATTATCGGAGATCCATTTTGTGGTCTTCACAGATTTTTACATCTCATTGTAGATCTTCAGCTTGATGTCAAAGGCTGTCGGGACGTCTATGCATCTTTTGACAAGTATGTGGAGGTGGAACGACTTGAGGGTGATAACAAATATCATGCTGAGCAGTATGGGTTGCAGGTGAATTCTTGACTCATTTAATCCTTGTATGCATTGACCTGTTAGAAGAGACATTGATTAGCCCTGCTGTAATAAGCTTTAGTTTTTTTACAATTTATTTTTCCATCTCTTTAAGCAGTGACTGGTTTTAGTCATTTATATAATCTTTCCTTTTTTTTCTTTATTTAAATGAGTGTTGTTTTGGTCTGCACATATTTTTGTATTTAATTGTTTAATTTACTTGAAGAATTTTTTTAGTTGTGCTTATCCACTGCTGTATAAACACTTTTTCTTATGCCTGTCATTTTTGTCATCATTTCAGGATGCTAGGAAAGGTGTCTTATTCATTGACTTCCCCCCAGTTCTTCAACTTCAGTTAAAACGGTTCGAGTATGATTTTATGCGGGACACAATGGTAAAGGTTAGTAGTTAAACCATGGGTTTGTATCTCTGAATTGTACTTATAATCATATAATGGTAGTGTATATATAATCATATAAAATGATAGTTAAGCCATGGCTTTGTAATTCTGAAATGTATTTATAATTATATGATGATAGTGTGTATGCCTTGCCATGTTATTGCATTGCAATCCTCTTTACTGTTGCCTGAAAGTTTTATATTCTGCCAATCCTGCTTGTCTAGAAAGGGAAGATGCTTCCATTTCTTTAATCTTTCCTCATTAGTATCTGTCTAGGCTCATTTTCACCTCTCATAGAGTCCTCCTTGATAATTAGTTGTTCCTAATTAGCTTTGAGATACATCTGCTGTATTACCTTTTCAAATTCCTGTTTTCCTTTTCTGGTAAGAATTTATGACTTGCATTGGTTTATAAGTTAGCTTTACTTGGCTATTTCTTCCCTGAAGGATGTGAAGCCAGTTGCAGGACTTTATAAACCTACTAGTTGGTTTTTAATTTTGTCTTACGACTTAATAGTATGTACCTTGATGTCCCACAGATAAATGACCGCTATGAGTTCCCCTTACAACTTGATCTTGACCGAGAAAATGGCAAGTATTTATCACCTGAGGCTGATAGAAGTGTCCGCAACTTGTATACTCTTCATAGGTACTGGCTGTTGATTTTCTTTGGCTTGTGGAATATAATGGAATCCTATAAGATGCCTAGGATTTTAAGATTAAAGATAATAGATTGGAGTTCTACTGGGCTTATGAATGCCATGATCTTGATATGTGGTAGAGAGACCATTAAATAATGCAGTACTTCATTATTGATGAGCTTACTTTTCTAATATAAGATATTGGAAGCATCTTGTTGGATTTAATTATCTTAAAAGGGAGATAAAAATCAATGCATGGTCTTACTCTGTCCCTTAAATTTAATATGCTTGATGTACTTGAAAGTCAATGCTCCTTTTTTTTTTATGAGTACAAGTGCCTTTTAAAGTATCAAATGATGCAACTTGTTGCCAACAAAATATTGGAGCTAAGATGTACGGAGACAACTCAAGGGATGGAACATTTAAACAGAAATTGCAGATGATAACAAAATCTACCAAGAAATCTGGGTGTGAACTGACATTTCTATAGCGTGTGGCTTGTGCAAATAAAACTTGCGTCATGGTCTTCAGCAGCTGCAGTATTGGATGGGAACTTGAGCTACATCTACACTTAATTGCTTTATGATCAAGGCTCTAAATTAGGCATTTAAAAATCTTTGTCCTACCTTGTTTGTTTGAGGATCTTGCGTTACAGTATTATGATCATTGCTGATCTATGCATTCATCTATGCTATAAATTGTTTAAAAATCTTTGTCCTACCTTCTTTGTTTAAGGATCTTGCGTTACAGTATTATGATCATTGCTGATCTATGCATTCATCTATGCGATAAATTGTTTAAAAATCTTTGTCCTACCTTCTTTGTTTAAGGATCTTACGTTACAGTATTACGATCATTGCTAATCTATGCATTCATCTATACTATAAATTGTTCTCTTTTTGTAATTTCTGCATGAGCTTATTGATTAAATTCTCTTGAATGAAAAAAAATATTACAGAAATGACACATCCATGTATTTGTTGGTTTTGTAGCGGGTAAATCTTTGGACAAATTGCATCTGTTAATTTCTGCTGGTTGTTGTTCTTTATTCGGATAAAATGCAGAAACATTTATTGCAGGGTTGGTGCTCTGCAGTCAGTCCTTATGATTTAGTTCTAGAGGAGCTTTGTATTTGATAATTAGCAACTTTTTTTTTTTGGGTAAATAAATTTGGTACATTTACATTGTGATCTTATAGACTGTGAATACAATTGATGTAGGACGAATAGAAGAGCTATCAAACTAGTAGCTAAATCTCACAAAACTTATAAACTCTGACTGCTGAAATTTCAGGTTCCGAATATTTGTTTAGGTTACTGGAATTTCGTATTTGATATAGCTAAATTTAGGGTTCGGTTACTAGAAATTCAGGCTAGACATACTGGACTTTTAGTGAGGAAATAAGCAATGGAGGGTAGGGAATTAGGAATCACTCATAGAGTCTCAGAATCACTTGTAGAGAAAGCATCACACTTCTTAATTAAAAACTCAAGTTTATAGAGAAAATTCAGGTTGTTTTTTATTGAAGGGTTGAGTATCCATATATATAGAAAAGTTCTTAGAACTCTTATTCTAGTAGTAAAGGGATTCCCAACTAAAATATCCAAAATAGAATTGAATTGTAACCTGACAAGGATTATTTACTTAAGTTTTTAGTCTTAAACAACTAGGATAATATATCTATCTTATTATTACATCCTATCTAATAAGGAATGTAGTGTGAAGCAAATTTTTGTCCTTATCGCCTTTTTCACTTTAACTCCCACTCTTCATTATGCTGAATTAAAGCTTGTGGTTGAGTGATTTGCCTTCTTTCATTTCTTTTATAAACTTTAAGCTCTTTTGCATCAACAATATTCTAATCCAAACTAGTTTTGTGCCAGTTTGTTATGTTATAGAACTCATCAAGTTTGAAAATGGATTTGTTTTATGATTTTCCTAATTATTTTTTGGAATTGTTGTACTAATCATTACAATAGCGGATTGCTTTGGAAACACCAATGTAATAGATACAGAGTTCATTGCATTAAGCTTTATTTTTTTCATTGCATTCATTAGTAAGTAGTTAGTGATTTCTATTGTTTTAATTTGTCTTTTCTCTCTCTGTTCTACATACTTGAATTGTGAAAGTACTATTTCATACACATATATTACTGGCCATGGAATGTTAACCCATAGTTTGACTCCTCAATTTTGGTTTTTGTCTCCAACTAAGGATCTTGTTTTTCTTGTCCATAGTGTTTTGGTTCATAGCGGTGGTGTGCATGGTGGACATTACTATGCTTACATTAGGCCTACTCTTTCGGATCAATGGTATGTTTTACGATTTACTAAGTTTTAACTAGTATGAAGATTTTCCTTAGTTTCCATCCCTTTACAGTGTAATGCTTCAGGCTAAAATAGGCTAAAGCAATGGGGTCATAAGCAGTTTCCAGTTTCTTGTATGACATATGGTGATCGTTTACGTGATTCTCTTTTGCGTATTTTGTTCTTGTTTTTGAGACATTCTACTATATCATTTACTGAATTGCTTTCCAAAACAGTCAACTTACTATTGATGAGTCCTATTCGCACTTATTTTTCTAGACCACCAAAGTTTTTTAATTGGTGTAACCTTTTGCGCTCATAAGAATTTGTTCCATGTAGGTTTAAATTTGACGATGAGCGGGTAACAAAAGAGGATATGAAACGGGCTTTAGAGGAGCAGTATGGTGGTGAGGAAGAGGTAACATATTGGATTAAGATTTTTCCACATATTATATTTGGCATAGGTTGATTCTTGGTTTCACTCAACAGTTGCCACAGACAAATCCTGGCTTCAATAACTCACCTTTTAAGTTTACGAAGTATTCAAATGCTTATATGCTTGTGTACATTCGTGAAAGTGACAAGGAAAAGATAATCTGTAATGTGGATGAGAAAGACATTGCAGAGCACCTCAGGGTGAGATTCTACCTATTACCTACTTGTTCTTTTTTTCATGTTCTTTTTTTGTGATCTTAGATCAAATTAACTTCAAATTTTGGCAGATAAGATTAAAGAAAGAACAAGAGGAGAAAGAGCAGAAGCGAAAGGAAAAAGCTGAAGCGCACTTGTATACTATGATAAAGGTCAACAGTCAGTGACTTTCCTGTGCTTTTGGTTTTGCCTTTATCTTTGCTTCTTTCCTATTTCCATGTGGACACATTTATGCAAACACATTATTTAATGTCTGAAGTATTTGGTAGTCACCAATGCAGTTTTACTTTGCATTCTTAGGTTGCATGTAGTGAGGATCTACGCGAACAGATTGGGAAGGATATATTCTTTGATCTTGTAGATCATGATAAAGTTCGTAGTTTCCGTAGACAGAAGCAGATGCCCTTTAACCTTTTTAAGGTACTTTGTCACTCTTTCTCTCTATAATTTTCAAATATGGATTCTTCTTAACTACTGGATTTGAGATCCGTTGTTGGAAGCGTTGTGCATTTACTTTATCCCTTCATTAACATTTCTAAAGATTTCTCTTATTCTCAAGCCTAATTGGATAGATAGACTAATTAGTGAACTATTAAGGTTTTTAGTTTCTGGGAGGTTTCATAGATTTGGTTAGTATTATTGTAACCCAATGCATTTATGTATATGCATGTCTTACTTACTGCCCATGTTTTATCCTTCCTTACATACATAACAGGGTGTTTAATCAGTGTCATAAACATGCTGTAGGCACCATAGGTTGGTGCGAGGTCAACTACTACAACTAAACAGGATGTGCAAGTTTAGTTTGGATGGCAATTGCTCAGTTTTAAAAGTTTAACCAATTATTAGTGATTTCTGTGGCATCCCCTCACAGTATTCTACTTTGGTGGGACAAAAATCTAGTATTGACTAAGATTTCTGCTGTTGCTTTGTCAATTGATCCTTTCATTAGATTTATGCCAGATTAGAGGCATGCAATTTCTTATTAAACTGGAGTCTAGAGAAGTTCACTTAAGATGGACGACAGTGTTAGGTCATTCTGAATGTAGTGGGCTTGCAGAAGCTTGTACTATTGGTTTGGCAAAATTTCTAATATTATTAGTTAGTTTAAATGTAGAGAGTTGTTCATACTTTGTAGCCCTTCTTCCCTAAAAGCTACTGAGGACTTCTTGGCATTTCATATGGGTTAGATTGTTTTGTTATGAGACTATTGCTTTGGATGTGGGAGATTGAAATTTTACTTGAAATGGCGTTTAGAATGATAAATCTTTTTACAAATAGTGGTTGGTTGGATATAGATCTTGGCCAGTGTATTTTGTGAGAACCAATTAGGGCTCCTCCTTATTGAATTTTTGAACTTTTACTTGGGAAGTTTCATAAGGGAAGATGTTATCGAGCTATGTTAATAGCTCAATCCTCATAGTTTATTGGTTTTGATTTTTTGCAATACTTGTTTTGTGCCTCTTGCTGCAGATAATGCTTTTTGAAAGAGATTTGCTCAAATATAAGGGTTCTTGGTGTAGACAAGGTGTTGATGCTACATGACCTAAAATTTGCATGCATATATTGCAGGGAGTGGTAATTTATTGTTCGAGTATATAAAGAATCAATTGGACACTTGCTCATATAAGTGCTCAAGGTTTCAAACTATGGTGGATCAAGTTTTCACTCTTGACCAACCTAATCTTGCTAGAAGATAACTAATATTTTAAAAACTGGACTGGAAGTTAAACCGGTAAGATAAAAGGTTTAA
>JAOSBM010000004.1:19374750-19400118 GCA_027568955.1 Erythroxylum tenue
TCAGTGTATTCAATATAGCAATAGGCTAAGCTTCGAGGGTTAGCCGACCTCCCCAATACCAAATCCTCACAATAACCCATTATCTGATATCCTCTACCCAACCCCACACCGTCTCTTTATACCCTGTTTTCTAACTAACTATCCAACTCAGCAAATTATTTTCCTCATACTCTCAGAAAATCGGGTCTCAACAAATACACAGATATTAGCTATCGGGTCTCAACAATGCTCCAGCTGTTCCTGAGTGGAAGGAGGCAGTTTTGGACGAGTTAAAGGCTCTGGAAAAGAATTGCACGTGGAAGAGAACGGATCTGCCGAGAGGAAAAAAGTTGGTTGGATGCCGATGGATATTTACCTCTAAATACAATGCAGATGGGTCAATAGAAAGATTCAAAGCTCGGTTGGTGGCAAGGGTTACACTCAAACATTTGGGGTGGACAATACTGAGACATTCTCTCCAGTGGCAAAGTTGAACACTATCAGGGTCCTATTATCAGTGGCTGCGTGCTTAGACTGGCCTCTAATCTAACTAGATGTAAAAAATGCTTTCTTGAATGGTGATTTGGAAGAGGAAGTGTACATGAAGCCACCTCCTGGGTTCAAGAAAAGCTTTGGAGACAAGGTGTGCAAACTTAGAAGGTCCCTGTATGGACTAAAACAGTCCCCAAGAGCCTGGTTTGACATATTCACCAAATTTGGAACAAGTCAGGGGTATTCCCAAGGCCAATCAAATCATACGTTGTTTACTAAAAGGAATGGGGAAGGTAAAATTGTTGTCCTACTAGTGTATGTGGATGATATCATAATTACTGGGAGTGATCTTGTGGAGATAGAGAAGTTACAAGCTCAGCTCGGGAAGGAATTTGAAGTTAAAAGCTTGGGGCAGCTTAGATATTTTCTTGGCATGGAAGTAGCTCGATCCAAGAAGGGAATTGTGGTGACTCAAAGAAAGTACACTTTGGATTTATTAAAAGAGACAGGTTTAAGTGGTTGTAAACCCTGTGATACACCATTGGAACCAGGAAAGAAACTTGGACAGCTCGAAAATGGTGTTCTAGTAAACAAGGAAAGGTACCAGAGGCTTGTTGGGAAACTAATTTACTTATCTCACACCGGGCCAGATATAGCATTTGTAGTGCACTTAGTAAGCCAATTTATGCACTCACCATATGAAGAACATTTAGAGGCTGTTATCAGAATTTTGAAATATCTGAAGGGATGTCTTGGTAAGGGATTGTTCTTTGAGAAGAAGGAAGAAAGAAGCATAGAAGTCTATGCGGATGCAGACTATGCTGGTTCAATTACTGACAGAAGGTTAATATCAGGCTACTGTACCTACCTATGGGGGAATATGGTAACATGGAGAATTAAAAAGCAAAATGTAGTAGCTAGGAGTAGTGCAGAAGCTGAGTACAGGGCTATAGCTCAAGGAGTGTGTGAAGTCTTATGGCTCCGAAGAGTTATGTCTGAGTTACATTTGGAAGTTAAGCCTCCCATGAAGTTGTATTGTGACAATAAGGTAGCCATTAATATTGCACTCAATCTAGTACTTCACGAAAGGACAAAGCATATAGAGGTTGATAAGTACTTTATCAAGGAAAAAATGGAAGATGGAAGCATATGTATTCCATTTGTTCCTACTCAGAGAGTAGATGTCTTCACAAAGGGGCTGTTCAGACAACCATTTGAAGAGCAAATTAGCAAGTTGGGCATGATAGACATCTTTGCACCAACTTGAGGGGGAGTGTAGATAATCCCGTAATAGTAGATAGTCCCTTAATTAAGGGATTATTCTTAGAGATTATCCTTAGCTGTAATATCTAGCTATATTAGGGATATTTCCAAATAGGGAGTCTTCCTAAATTAGGAGACTACCAAAACTATGTACCCTAGCTCTATATAAGAACCTATGAGTCTGGAGCATATGTAGAAAATAACTTTCAATATATATCGAAGTTGTTACAGTCTCCTATATCCTTTTAACTGGAAACGAAGTTTGGGTGCTTTGTCTTAAAACAATTTAGCTAGCACAATCAATAACATGACGTGTATTAACACAAACACATGCAAATGAAAGTCTTCCACTATGTAAGCGTTGAGACTGGAAAATTAAGCATTTGCCTAGTCCTAGTCTTTCAACTTGTTTTGCAAGGCAGTGACTAACATGACGTGTACTGGTTTGTTCTATAATGATAGCAATAAAGCAGTTTGCATTTGAAGTTGTTTTTTTAAAACTTAGTAGCAATTTGAAGTAGTTCCTAAACATTGAATGGATTAAAAGATGCTTTTTCTCACTTGATATTCTTGCATTGCTTGTGGCATCATGTATTACTTTTTAAGAATCATTTGAGCTATCCGAAAGCCGTAGGATTATGATACAGTTTGCTATTTGTATATCTTAACTTCAAAAACAGTGCTTGGCCTGTGATTTTAACACCTCAGTCACTTGTAGGTTGGGCAATTGAGAGAAGTCTCCAATAAGGCAAATAATGCTGAACTGAAGTTGTTTTTGGAAGTAGAGCTTGGACCGGTATCCTTATTTGCTCTTATCCATCAATTTCTCATTGGTGTCTTAGGAAATGTTGAATCTTATTTGGTACAGCCTTCCAATGTTACTAATCGCTCTGGTAATTCAGGATCTGCGGCCTGTTCCACCACCTGAAAAGAATAAGGAGGATATTTTACTTTTCTTCAAACTTTATGATCCTCTCAAAGAGGAGCTGAGGTAACCTAAAATCTAGTTTGTCTTCCTTGTGTAAGGGATTGTTCAAAATTTCTTCTCACACTAGTATGACAGATATGTTGGGAGGTTGTTTGTAAAGGGAGCTGGTAAACCATTAGAGATTTTGACAAAGCTAAATGAAATGGCTGGCTTTTTGCCTGATCAGGAAGTTGACCTTTATGAGGTTAGTGCAAGTTGATTTTTAATAATTTTCTAGCTTTATCTCCTGATTTCAAATATGTGATTGCTATGTTTTCTATCAGGAAATAAAATTTGAACCTAATGTCATGTGTGAACATGTTGACAAGAAATTCACATTCCGTACAAGTCAGGTACATAAAAGTCTTCTTATGAGTTAAATTTTTCTGCAAGTTACTCCAGTTGACAAGTGTCTTCATTTTATTATCTTTGCTTTTTCCCCTCCTTGGTTCCTTTTGCAGCTTGAAGATGGAGATATTATTTGCTTTTCATTTTATTATTTTTGCTTTTCCCCCTCCTTGGTTCCTTTTGCAGCTTGAAGATGGAGATATTATTTGCTTTCAAAAACCCTCTCAAGCTGGAAGTAGTGAACAGTACCGGTTCCCTGATGTGCCTTCTTTTCTAGAATATGTGCACAATCGTCAGGTAATTGTATGATTTTTGTAAGGAAGGTACATGACTATTCAAGTTTTGAAATTGGATTTTGCTGCTTACAGGTGTTTTAAAATTTTATTGTGTTATTATGGAATAGTATGTGTCAGCCGTTCTGCTATGGATCTAGTATAATTTACTTGGTGGGTAAGGCATACTATAAATTTTATACTAGCGAATCATCTAAAATTTATATCGCAAACACTAGATTTAGTAATGATGATTCCTAGCAGTGCTAGTTCTCCATCTGGTTGATCACAAAAATGAGGATTTATCAAATTGAATATCATTCTCCATATGTACAATTTTTTGGTAAATTGTTCACACAAGGTTTTAAATTGTGATCCACTACTGCAATTGCGGTTGTGGTCCGGAACATCACCACAATTTAGTGACTCTCAATCACAATTTAAAACCTTGTTCACATACTTGAAGATTTATCAAGTTGAATAGCATTATCCTTATTTGCAATTCGGTAATGTTTTTGCATTTAAAATTTTAAGTTGTCTAGTGATTTGGGTTAAATTTCTTATGGATTATTTTCTGTTGTTGATATTTTGACTAATTTCATGGGGACATGTAGGTGGTTCGCTTTCGATCCCTGGAGAAACCAAAAGAAGATGAATTTTGTCTTGAGCTGTAAGTAATTCAGTCGATACACAAGAAGATAGTAATTAGTTGAGGATATTGAATACAGCATATTTCATGCTTCTATTATCAATGTCCAGATCAAAGCTTCACAATTATGATGATGTTGTGGAAAGAGTAGCTCGTCACCTTTACTTGGATGATCCATCCAAAATTCGGTTAACATCTCACAACTGTTACTCCCAGCAACCTAAGCCCCAACCTATTAAATATCGAGGAGTGGATCGTTTGTCTGATATGCTGGTTCACTATAACCAAGTAAGTTGCTGAAATGTAATCTGTACTTCATTTTTCACATTTAGGTTTTAGATGAAAAAGGTGATGTTATTTCTGTGTTTGGTAGACATCTGATATCATCTACTATGAAGTATTGGACATCCCCCTGCCAGAACTGCAAGGCCTGAAGACATTGAAAGTTGCATTTCATCCTGCTACCAAGGATGAGGTTGGTGGAGGTTATTGAAAATATTGATGTAAGGTACTCTTCAGGTTGTTGTCTCATTAAACATTTCTGGTGTTCTCAGGTAGTAATCCATACCATTAGATTGCCAAAACAGAGCACTGTTGGTGATGTTATTAATGACCTTAAGACAAAGGTAAAAGCTGTGAAGATTCATATACTCTTAATTCTTTTTATGTGCTTTGCATGCTTTTTGAGTAATGACTGGAAACATCTCTAAATTGCTGATTGCTTATACCACAAAACAGAAATAAATGGAAATTCATAAAAAGAAAAGAAAGAAGACCCTCGTGTGATTGCCTTCTTGTAACAGGTTGAACTGTCTCATCCAAATGCTGAACTTCGACTGCTTGAAGTTTTCTATCACAAGATCTACAAGGTATCCACTCCCATTTTGTGTTCTGATTGGAGTGAACCATCTCGTTGAGATTCACTAAATTTTTTCCAAGGGTTTTGTATATGAGTTTTTGGTATAGGAAGGGCCAATGTATGGTTTAGATATGGTAGCACCTTAGTTCACAGAAAATAGAGCAATTCATGTTGAATCCACCACCTGTCTAGATGTAACATAAAATCAATGTTTAAAAAGGTGATGCTCATGCAAGCTCAAGCTCTTCAGTCTTTTCCTCTTAGACTCAAGCTGCCATTTTTATTATTTTTCCTTGATGATGTGGATCCTTTATCAGTTTGTTTTTGTGTTTACCATGTTTTGGATCCTTATTTCATAACTTTCCTTCTTATTCTAAAAATTAAATTATCTAGTGCCTATCTTCCAAGCAGGAATCTGTCAAAGTATCTACTATTGGGTTTATGTGAAAAATTCCAATAAAGAAATGTTCTTTCAATTTTTTCATTCTCATTACACAGAAATGAGATAAAAGTATGTTATCTGCGGCATATAAAATATGTTGACAGGAGGAGGAACGTATTTACTAATTATATCATCATGATATAAAACTATTTCATCTACGGCATGCCAGTATTTCATACAAGCACTTTTATGACAGTGGTAACTGACATTAATTTCATTTGTTATTTAATACAAGTTTGGGGGCACATTTTTGGATCTTCTCTGTAAATAGGTCTTGTCCATCTTATCAAAAGGTTGAATTTTATTATTTTGGGATAATTTTAAAAGTAGGATACAATTGCATGATGTCTTGCTGACAGTGATTGATAATTCTAAGTTTTTGGAGGCTAGGGGATTAGGGATTGTTCATATTCTCATTTAGTAACTCAATTCTTCTACTAACACAGATTTATATAACGTGGCTTCTTTGATTGACTTGTACATGGTAATAATATTAATTATTTCATAAATATTGGTTTCTATGAAGATACAAGTGTAGAATAAGGACAGAAAAGAGTTGAGAGCATGAATTTCTATACATACAGTATTGTTGAGAAATATATAAAAATAAAATAGGCTACATCATGTGTTGAAATATAAGTGGGAGTTTGTCCCACATGGAAAGAATATATGGCCTTGAGCACGCATATAACCCTAGCTAGTTACTCCTATCACCAATTAGTTTTAGGATGGAACCTCATTTGGGTTTGTATGTGCTTGTTTATTTGGGCCCAATCTTACAAAATTTTTATCATCGTGGATCATAATTCTACTAATTATGCTTATTTCTGTGCATCGCTGACCAACTATTATAAATGGTTCATCTTGTTCTGCAAGCTTGTCTAGTGCATTGGTGGAGATACACCTTTTTTATGCTTTTATTATCTTTGTAATTCTGTATTTGTATCTTCCAGATCTTCCCACACAATGAAAAAATTGAGAACATCAATGATCAATACTGGACATTACGTGCAGAGGAGGTGAGACTTTCTTTGCATGCATTTCTGGGCCTTTATTTATTTAATGAATTGAACTTTCAAATATTTTCTCAAGTAAATGCTTTCTTACCTGGTTCTGTATGTTGACTTAACCTTTCCCACTCTCCATGATGCCCAACCAATGGGAATATGTGAATAGGTGCAGGGTACTTGGGATTTCCTTGCAAATATGTTCTTTATAAACTTCCTATGATCTTAAGCTAGGTGTTTTGAACTCAGTGAGATAGGTCTGTTTACAAAATCATTGTGAATTTGTCTTTGTTCTTTTTAATCCGTATTTATGCGGTAGGGACTTTGCAAGCTAATGTTTCAGTTAGTTTGATATTTTGCATCTTAAATTGAATGAGGATTATTCTTTTTGTTAATTTTCGTTGAGAGAGCAGTCAGATGCTATGAATGGAGATAATGCTGAACTTATCTCCCGGTTTTCAATAGATAGGAAAGATCAATGGTTGATTTGAAGGGCTTTTGGAAATTCAGCTGTATCTTTTAATCTTTTTTTTTTTTCACTCTGTTCTCTAGCTTTATATGTCATTTTCCGTGTGGAATGGATGTCTTATCAAATACACTGCCTTATTTTCATGGTTTGATGTTCAAAGTAAGAAAATTTCTTTGCATTTTGTTTCTTGTGATAAACTTCAACAATTAGCCCTTTTTTGTCCAATTGTTGGATTCTGACAGTTATGCATGTTGCCTCAGATTCCAGAAGAGGAGAAAAACCTAGGTCCTCATGATCGTTTGATACATGTTTATCATTTTATGAAAGACGTATCTCAAAACCAGGTGGTGAGTATACTAATTTTGGTTTATGATTTTGTTTCTTTTTGCTTTTGCATGACTTCTATTTTGATGTCTCCTGGTTTCAGTTGTTTGACTGTTTAATTCATGCTTCTAAAATTATTTCTCAACTCATTTCACCTCAACAGCAGGTTCAAAATTTTGGTGAACCATTTTTTCTGGTCATTCATGAAGGTGAGACATTGGCTGAAGTTAAAGATCGTATACAGAAAAAATTACAGGTTCCTGATGAAGAGTTCTCAAAGGTATATATTTTTAAATCATCTGATGTTAAAAAAAAAACATAAACATTAAATATCTGCCTGTGGCTAATGTACAATTTGAAATGTTGTTTATCTAGTGGAAATTTGCTTTTCTATCTCTGGGACGCCCTGAATACCTTCAAGACTCTGACATTGTATCCAGTCGATTTCAGGTGCATACACTCTCTTCGTTATGCAACAAAAACACATGCAGTCACCGACTGTGCGTACACAGATGCATGGTCATGAGTTAGAATTTGATATGGGTATTATTAAAGGAAATAGCAATTTCTCTGAGATCATATATAAATAAAATGCAAATTAATCCTTTGAAAAAAACAGTTGTTGACTTGGACTGGACTGACTAGAAAGGCTAACAGTATGTAGATGTTACCTTTTGAATCCCTCTACATGCACATTTGTTTGTTTTTCTAGCTGTCCTCTTATGTGAAGTTCATTGGAATAATATTTCAACCATTCATTGACTTCATTTGATATCTTAAGCTTTTAAGCTGAAATGATGCTTAACTAGAAAGTCGTGAGTTCAATCCATGCTGCCGTTGTTGTGATTATTTGTAAGCACTTCTTTGAGGGGTTATGTTGGAATAATGATTGGAAGCATTCTTGTTTCTTCTTCAACAGTTGAGTTTTGGAATGAATGGCTTTTTGAAAATTTCGAAGACTTGCATCATTCTGATCTATGACCTTGTCTAGGTTTCTATTATATTCAAGTTGTATCTTTCATTCTTGTTATTGAAAAGTGTTGTTTTGATAGGTTTAATTTTATTTTTTGCTTGTCCTTGAATTTTAATGGGTTTTATCTTTACTGCATGCTCCAAGTGTTGATAGGAGTTCTTTGTTCAATGCTTATTATTCTACACAAGTATTGTTTGCATGAAAACAATGGTGTTATTATTACTTTTACTAGCTGCTTTATGAATTAGAAACTATAAGCACAAAACAAGTGCTAAATCTTTTAATTTCTTATGTTGTTGCTTTATATTGTAATAGTCAATATTAAATTCAAAAGGATACAAGTTTACTACGAAAAGATCATACAATTGCCATTTGCCAATTACATCAAATTAAATTGATAGTGTTAGTTCTTGTTTGTTACGCTTTTTGTTCTGATTTGTGAAAATTTAAGTTGATACAATTGCCGTTTGCCAATTACATCAAATTAAATTGATAGTGTTAGTACTTGTTTGTTATGCTTTTTGTTCTGATTTGTGAAAATTTAAGTTGATACAATTGGCAATTAAATTGATAGTGTTAGTACTTGTTTGTTAAAGAATTACGCTTTTTGTTCTGATTTGTGAAATTTAAGTTGTAGAAGTTTCCATATGGTTACCTCATTCAACATGTTTATCATTTTAGTTGTCCACGGAGAGCTGATTTTCAGTCTAAAACCTATAAAAAGAGGTATACAGACAAACTAGTAGTGATCCAATAGTTTGGTCGGAGAAGTGTGTCCTCTTTTGGATCTGTTTAATTTATCTATTCATCGCCTGATATTCTGGCTCCGGCATCATGTTATTTCATCTGCATAGTGTTCTCACTGTGCTATGTTTCACTCTGGTGCAGAGAAGGGATGTATATGGTGCTTGGGAGCAATATCTTGGTTTGGAGCACGCTGACAATGCTCCTAAAAGGTCATATGCCGCTAACCAGGTATTTTATGGTTATGTATAATCAGGAAGCATTTTAGATGCATACGAGGGGATCTGATTGCTATGCTAATTTTGCAGAATCGCCACACATTTGAGAAGCCAGTGAAAATCTACAACTAGGAAAGAATAGCAAAACCAAGAAGCTTAATGCGTGTGTGCTGTTGCATAACAGAGCGGAGCATAAGTAGCCGATGGCAAAATTGGGTGTACTGTCTTTTACAGTGGAAGCATATTGTTTCTTTCTTAGATGTGTTAGGGGCAGGAAGGACGGGTAGAACTGCGTTCCCTGAATAGTTTTGACCTTTAATGGGCCCATCGCTTGGGATGATGGCTGACATTGAGTCCTTAAAATTCCATTAATTGTAATTTCGTACATAAGATTTTGATGTGTGGCCATGTATAGAGGGTATAGGTGTGTCGATTAAATTATTTTCCGTGTCTATACTCCAATCAGCCCTTAGTGGATTTCCCTAGGTGTACCAGTGAGATAATATGTATAATGTGTTAAATCTGATTTCTGTGGAAATGAAATACCGATTCACACGTCAGACCCAGCTATCATCATATCATTGCTCTATGTTCTTTGACACGTGATTTATGTTAGATAGTTACAAAGATGGAACAGGAAAAATGAATTCTTGTTAGGGTTCGCCACATGGGCTACTTAGCTCCATTCATTTGTACAACCCACAACAAAAAGTAGTTCCCTTCTGGCTTCTACTCTGCTATTTAACTCGTAAGAAACCCTACTGTTATGTTGCACGAACCAGACAAAGAATCGCATTGCAAGTATTAGAGCAAGCTGAAGGCAAACCTTGATTTGGATTTTTAGTGAATAAATTCAATTTTATTTTCCAGTTAATCAACATTGGATGATTGACTCCCAATATAACAACAAATATTTTAACAAAATTTAATCAATAATTGTTGACTAACAATAGAATTCAAACAATCAATTTCTCTATGTTTTAAAAATAGTATAATAATTTTATTATCTTACTTATAATAAAGTATTAAACCTTATTGTAATAAAAAATTAAAATTATTAATATAAAATAATATTTGTCAATTAAAACTTGACAAAAGATGATCTGGGACAAACTTATTAATTGTATATGCTTAAAAATGGTGAAAAAGTGTTAACCTTAAATTTGATACTTGTCTTGTAATGTATAATTATTTTAATCTTCTCCAACTTTTTCTTATAGGGAATATGGGCAACGGAATAAAGATTGAGAATTTGTTTAATGGTTCCAACATGCATTTTATTCTATTCTAATAATAAAATTTATTTAACTTGCATTTTTTATTAGAAAGTGGTGGGATGCAAAGCTTATCAATTTATGGTGAAATTGAGAGCTGTTAATGATGAAATTAATAAACTTACAAGAGGCTCTTTCTAGATATTAAGACAAATGTTACAAGAGGCTCTTTCTAGACATGTGGACTCTCATAAGGGATCTAATTGTGATGGAATTTTTTAAGAGCAAGAAAATGCTCAAGGAGCTGAGCAAGACTTACATTCATCTCATTCCTAAGAAGGCTAAGCCCACTTTCCACATTATTATATGCCTATCTCCTGTTGCAACGTGATCTTCAAGGCCATTTCTAATATGTTAACTCATAAAATAAAGTTGTTATGAAGCTTATCATAAATCCATGTAAAAGCGCATTTATTCAAGGTAGGAATATTAGGAATAATATTCTCCTTGTTCAGGAATTATTCAAGGATTATAGCACTAAACTTCTATCAAGAGTTGCTCCTCGAAGATGGATTTTAACAAGGCATTTGGTGCCTTGGATTGGAGCTTTAAATTCAACAACATCCATGCTTTTGGCTTTCTTAAGCTTTTCCTAGGTTGGGTTCAAGCTTGTATAACCTCAACTTCCCATATTATTTTAGTGAATGATGATCCTCCTTTGATGTTCAATTGAGTAAAAGCTTTTAGGCAGGGGATCTTCTATCCCCCTACCCATTCATATTAGCCATTGAAATCCTCACTAGGTTTATAACTCAAAATATAGAGGAAAGTTACTCATTCATCACAAATGCACACATCTTAAAATATTTAATTTGGTCTTTCCTAATATGTCAAGCCTACTCATCAATGTAGATAAAAACATTTTTTATACGTTAATGGGAAGTCTTAATGATGCCTCTATAAGTACTATCCCAACCCTCCACACTCAACAAGCTCCCTTCAAATATTTGGGAGTACTTATCTACATTAAAAAGCCGTCCGTTAGAGATTGTATTCCTCTATTAGAAGCAATCAAAAGAAGAATTTCAAGTTGGCAAAATCTTTCACTTTTTTATGAAGACATAATATTACAGGTTATTGTGTCAGTCCTAGAAATCTTCACACTCGTTGGAGTTTTCACTTGGAAGACATTAATGGTGTCGAAAAAATGCTAAATAACTTGTCATGGTCAGGAGATGTTAAAAAGTTCCCTCTTCCAAGGTCAAACATGCTGATGTTTAATGTCTTAAAGAGGAAGGGGGATTACAAAAGATCATTTTGCAAATCACTATAATAAAAAAGGTTTAGGTTGCCATTAAAAAAGATTAGACTTCCTCTACATTACCACTGTTAGATATCTAATCTCCAAACTGAGGCTAACACAGTATTGCAATATTCTCTCACTACTTTAAAGAGAAAATTTTGCTCCTTTATCCAATAAAAAAGCTTTATTATGGCTTGCTCTCTATTTCTTGCTCTATCTTTATAACATTTTTTATTTCCTTCCATCTATATTTTGTACATGCATGAGCCAAACGTTGTATAAACAACTTTCTTTCCTTAGTGATTTCCCTATCTAATGCTATCCATTCTAGGATATCAATATAGTAATAGATAGATTGAAGATGATAGGAAAACCGAATACTTACAAGCAGATGTAAGAAAAACCCCACAGCTGACACAATCAAAAGATTTTTTAATGTTAACCTTAATAAAACAATTCTTTGGTGAGATCTTCTTTCCATAATCCTTGATAACTCCTATGTAATGAGAAGATTTACCCCAATAAGTCTATCTTATAAGAATGCACATTATGAGTCATTGAATAGATGCTTTGACACCTTTTTCAATCTCATTACTAGTCATTTGGAGATAATTTTGTGTAAGGTATTGAAACAAGATATTGGCCAATACTTGGGAACCATAGATTGGGAGTTCTTCTTATGTGATAGTAAGGCTTAATAAATGATTTAGTATATGACATCTTCTTTTCATGAAAATATGACTTGTGGTGATTTTGAGCAAATTTCATGCTTCTCTATTTCTTTTAAGGCCAATATTGAATGGGAACAAGTATAATGAGACCTGTAATAACTGTGAGCTTATTTCGTATCATTTTTATGGTAAAGATATCTATGTGCATGAGAAGGATGTTGCATGCTCTTTTGAAATAACCATGCATAAAAATTAAGGATATTTTTGCCTCGAATGCTACTCCTCTTAATTTAAAATGTAACTCATTCATGAATACACGAAACTTTTGTTTTACTTGGAACCTAGAGAATGATGGATGAGAATGTAATTTTTATTCACATTTAGAAGTTGTAATATGCTCATGTGATGTGAAATTTATAAAACAATAGAAATAAATAAGAAACTCAATAAATGAATTTTCACTTTAAAGTAATTAAGGAAAATATTTTACCTTTTTAAAATTAGTTATGATTTGATAATTCTAGAGTTAAAATGAATTGATATTTAAAAAGTTTAATAATCATATATCAACTACTATTTTACATGGACAGACATAATTGAATTTTTTTTATAATGTAGATACTAATTCATAATTCTATGTTTATTTGGATTATTGGATGGTAAAACAATTATACATTATACATTATAGCTATAAATAAATAGGTTAGGCAAACCTTCATATAATTAACAATATTTAGGCGATCATGAAGTATTACTGGACACTACTCTTCGTTTATGATTATAAATTATAATTTATTTAATCTTAATTATAATTATAATTATAATTATATTTATATTTATAATTTTTATTCATTACCGTCATATTAGTATCTTAATAGGTTACAAATGGAGAAATGAAAAGGAGAAAAATTAATCTAAATTAAATTTGTTAAGATTGAATTCTAATTTTATAATTAAAGTTAAATTTAAATTATGATTTAAAGGCAAGCTTCCCTTAAGAGATTTAATATGAACAAGTTTTCTTTTATATAAAGAGGTTGATAAGGAAAGAGGTTGATAAGGAGGTAAAATATTGTTAAACTTTAGAATTTTTGTAATTCCATTTTTTTTTTGGATATTTTTTATTGATTTCTTTATTAAAAAATTAAAAATTTTTCAGAAACCATAAATTAAGTATATCTTTAACCTTTTATTTTTATTTCAAATTATTTTATGAAAATGATTTGTTTATAAAATTTCTCGGCAAAAAAAGGACGTAAATGTTTTGACCAAAATTTAATTAGGACCCTAACGTTAATAAACATTAAAAAATAACCTTAACGTTTGATAAACATTTGAAAAACTTAATTAATAGATGATTAACCCCTCCGTTAAATTTTTCTTACATGAAATAGTTTAATTTTTTTAAAGACTCCATTGTCACGTAGAGATTTTATTTGGCATAGGATCTAATACAATTTTGTTTATTAATCACAAGTAACTAATCCTTTTATTTTTAACATAATCTTTTTAACTAATCTTTTAATTAAAATTCCTATATCTGTCATAACCCTTTTTCATTATCAGGTAAGCTTATCTTTAAGATGCTAGTTACGAGTAGGGATGGCATTAGGCCAATCCTGGCATAGCCCGACCGAATCCACTGGCTAGCTGGCTCGTTGCTCGACCACGGGATGGCAGGCTCGTGGGCCAACCCCCAGCCCAATGAACCACTGATGGATCGAGTCAGCTGGCCTGGCCCGACCTTATATTTTTTTAAAAAATTTAAAAACGATGTTTTTGACAAAATAACATTGCTTCATCCATTCCTCTCTAACCACAGGCTAACCTGTGGCCCGATCAACCCAAACTGAAGTCAGGTGGGGTAGGCCAATTTTGCGATTCCTAATTAGGATTTAATTGCTTGCCCGTACGTGATCATGCATAGCATTTGAGAGTTAAGATAACACAGAATCTCACAGCTTTTATTAAATTTTGAGTTTGATAGATGAAAAACTGTAGGGAGTAGTAATCTCGCAAACTTTCTAATTCGTTTCTAGCAATAAAAAATTTGAAAAAATTAAAAGAACCAAAAAAATAAATCAATACCGATATTTGTTAACGCAGTTCAGCATACCTTGTCTATGTCTGCGGGACCCTCATCCAGCTTAATACTTTCACAAAAGTACAATAGATTTACCCAAGGCTTTACTAAACTAATATCACTCAACCCTTGTCACTATCTATTAACCTCACTTCCCGTGAAAGTATTTCACACCTAATAATACGACCTCCTCGTACTAACCTCAACAGAAGATTTTCTCAATCAATCTTTTAATGAAAGAACAATAAACAAATAACTCAAATAATCAAAATAATAAAGAGCGAAAACTAAATACACTTGAGATAGATAAGAACAACTTCCTGATGAGTTCCACTCCTATGAAATGGATCTGAAAATTGTTGACAAAAATTGGCAGAATCACGCAATACTCTGAACTACCTTAAGGCTGCACCAAGAACATATTCAGTGTGACAGATCAATCAATTAAGCCTCCACCAAAATCACCCAATAAATATAAACCAGAAGCATATCGACTGCACACCCAACAATCGACCAATGGCCCCAAAAGTCAATACACGCCCGTGAACCACCATGATTTTTACACAACCGTATAGCACACAGAAAAATCAAGAAGCCAGCAGCAATGACACAACTCCCACCAAATTCACATGAGCCATACTAAAGACATACACGATACTAATCATGGAGATCCACACTCCAACCGTAAAACCAATTCACTTAATTCCTATCCCAAAAAACCAGTAGTACGTATATCAATCATCTACGTGATAATATTAGACTTCCATTTTGTGTAGGGTTCTTTTACAACTATAAATGTAACAACCACATCTTTTTAAATCCAATTCCAATTAATATCTTATATGTCCAATTAATAAATAAGATGCCAAAACTAAATAAAAAGACATATACTATATATTTTAACAATCTTCTCCTTTTTGGCATTTTTTTTCACAACTCTTAAGCTCCCCCTAAATAACGTAATTGGACATATAAATATTGAATCCACAATGGTCCCTTTTAATTTAAGATTCAACAACACAAGCACAAGTCAAGCACAAACAACCAATCACAGAAGATTAAAAAAAAAACAACTTCAGTCAAGTCTTATCTTCTCCCTCTTTAGGACAACATATGCCAAAAAGACTAATTCATGAAGCGCCAGGAAAGTATAGAACTCGCTACTTTAAGTGGCGCATGGCATTAGTAGCCACTTGAATGATACCTTTAATCCTCTCAATTTCAGTACAGAGAGTTGCACGAGGATTGATAGAAGTTATCCTCGAGACATCTGAGGGGCCAGATGTGGTATACGGTAAATCCATCACCCGTGGTTGACAAAAAATCCTTGGAGAGATGCTCATCAGGGTCACCAACTCAAGTATACTTGACTCTATCTTGGGAACTTCATTGGAATATAAAAATTGAGAAATTAAGCATGGAAAGTATAGTAAAGAATGTGGCTTACTCTCAATGACCAACATAGCTTCAATGATGAGGCATCCAAGATTGAATCGCACCCTAGTACCGATCGTATAAATCAATTTGGCATGTGCCAAGTAGACAGAAACAACGCTTGTGCTCGGCATCCAGTCGGTCACAACTAATTTAAAGAGCATAAAATACTTTTGAGTAAGTATTAAAGAACGAAGTACAGAGCTAGACGGCCATGCAATCAATTTACCACCAGCCAGGACCGTAGCAATTAAGTCATTTGACACATTCCAATCATCATCATAAATTATCAAGTCCCAGAAAAAGGTTTAGATGGGCATCATCAAAACGTACTACCTAACCCCGCACATATATTGCTCTATAACTCATAGCATTCTCATTCAGAATATCACAAGATAAATTGCATTAAAATTCTTTTACCATATCTAAATCATAGTGCTACGGAAGCAGTGAAGCTTGCAGTAAAAATTGATTCGATAATAAAGTTTTCAGACTAAGTTGTTGAAACTTCTCTAAGTTGATTGAACGATCAAGAACAAACCCAACAGTATTGAGAGTCGTCCATTTCTATTTAGTCATGGAAAAGTAGAACTTGAAGGAAATTGCATCATCCACTGTCAGGCGGACAGAAGAGTTACGTCGAGGTGGTTGAATTGTTTTCTGAGCCCATACCTTTGAACATTTCTGAGGAGCCGTAGGAGGTGCAGTTGATAGAACAGGTGCTGCGGGAGTCTCATCGGAATCCGAAGTAGAATCTACAACCATGGATAATGACCCGAGTAACATCATCATCTAGATCTGGAACTTTGTCCCAAACAGAGGTAGTTTCGGGAATATTAATAGGAGTCGTAGAAGATGACCCAGTCCCAGTGAATCTCTTACTGAGTGTCGGATTGAGCATTAATCGACTGGAACGATGTGTTGGAGCTGTTGTCTTTATTTCTAACACCGAACAGAAAATCTTCTCTTTGTCATTGCCTATATTTTCTGAAAAACAACAAAATCCCAGCCAAAGTCCACAAATTGAATCAATCTTGAAGTGAAACAAAACAATACCGTAGAGAGAAGATATTGGTCTTTAATGGAGATTCACAAATTACACATAAGTACTGAATTCACAGTGGAAGAAGCTTGAACCCAATGTCAAGTGTGCCTTGAGAGCTTGAGAACCAACACAAATAAGAAGTAGATGAAGCTTCAGTGGTGATGTCCCTTTAAATCCAACATAAATCCAATGCCCACGATGAAAATGATTGTAATGCAGCTACAAGAGTGACTTGAAGCTTAGGAGTGGACGGATAGAGGGATATAAGAGGGGCGTTGGTGAATAGAGAAAGACACCTAGGATTTTTTTAATCCCTCGGATGAAAAATGTTTTTATAACTTTTTTTAAAGACATCAATAATGTAGAGCATAAAGTCCTAAAGCCCCTCAAAGAAGTTCAAACTTTACTGCATCAAAAGGCTTCGTAAAGATATCCGCCAACTGCTTTTCTGTAGATACATGTGACAAGGTGACTATTTTGCTTTCCACAAGCGCTCGAATAAAGTGATACCTGAGGTCAATATGTTTCGTTCCTGAATGCTGAACTGGATTCTTCGAGATGTCTATAACACTCTTGTTATCGCATAAGATACTCAACAAATTCTTATTAATCCCATAATCTTCTAACATATGTTTCATCCAAAGAAGTTGTGAACAAACAACTCCCTGTAGCAATATATTCTGCCTCAGTGGTCGATAGTGAAATTGAATTTTGCTTCTTACTATACCAAGAGATCAAATTGTTTCCTAAGAAGAAACAATCTCCTGAAGTGCTTTTCCGATCGTCTAAGTTTCCACCCAATCCACATCACTATATCTAGCTAGATAAGATGTCGAGTCTGATGTATACCAAATTCCAAAATCAGATGTTCCACTTACATACCTGACAATCCTCTTGACCGCTGTCAGATGTGTTTCTTTCGGATTGGCTTGATAACAAGCACATACGCCAACGCTGTAACAGATATCTAGCCTACTTGCAGCCAAATATAATAAGCTTCCGATCATGCTTCGATATAGACTGACATCAATGCTTTTACCATTCTCATTTCTGTTTAGTTTCACTGAGACACTCATAGGTGTTCTCGCATGTCTGACATTCTCTAGACCGAACTTCTTTATTATACTGTTGGCATATTTGGTTTGCGATATAAAAATTCCATCCTTCACTTATTTAACTTGTAAGCCTAAAAAGAAATTCAGCTCACCTACCATACTCATTTCAAATTCGGATGCCATTAATTTAACAAATTCATCTACTATCCTTGGATGTGTAGCACTAATCATAATGTCATCAACATAGATCTGAGCAATCGTAAAATCATATTTGAACTTTTTAATAAACAGAGTTTTATCAACACTACCTCGTTTATATCCTTGACTGATAAGAACTTGTATAAGCCTTTCGTACTAAGCCTTTGGTGCCTATATAAGACTGTAAAGAGCTTTCTTTAGCTTAAAAATGTGATATGCATAGGCTGAATCAATAAATCCTGTCGATTGCTCAACATACACTTCTTCCTGTATAACTTCATTCAAAAAGACACTCTTTACATCCATCTGATAAAGCTTAAACCCCTTCACGCATATTATGCTCAATAATAGTCTGATAGACTCAAGTCGTGCTACCGGTGCAAAAATTTTGTCAAAGTCTATTCCTTCAACCTGAGAATATCCCTGAGCTACTAACCTAGCTTTATTTCTGGTTTCATTACCCTTTTCATCTGTTTTATTTCGAAACACCCATTTTGTTCCAATCACATTAGTATTTGATGGTCTTGGCACTAATTCTCATTCATCATTCCGTGCAAATTGAATTAATTCATCTTGCATAGCTGCTGCCTAAAATTCATCTTGTAGAGCTTCTTTAACGTTCTTTGGCTTGAATGAAGACGTGTAGCACAAGTATCCTGCAAGTTCTTGATAATCAACCATTTTTCTTTCCCTTATTTTTCTTCTTTCACTAACATCTCCAATGACGTTCTCTACTAAATGATTTCTTCTTATTCGAGATAGAGAATCCTGGTCCAAATCAGCTTCTCTTAAGTTTTGAACATTTAAAGGAATAATTTCTGCATCCAGTGTTTTGGTTGATTCATCATCTGAAGTAACTGACAGTTCTTCAATTTATGCAGTTACTTCCTCAGCAGCAACTAATTGCAAATCTAGGCAATTTTTCAATCTTGTCTCATTGCTTGTTTAAGCTGGTTCAAAAGGTCGATTATGTAGATTTTCTTCTGCCACTTGTCCATTCAACAAAGATACATCATCTATCACAACATTTATAGACTCTAGCACTTTCTTGGTTCTTTGATTATACACTCGGTAAGCTTTACTGTGAGTTGAATAACTAATGAAGATTCCTTCATTACTTTTGCTCTCGAATTTTTTGAGTTGTTCCTAATCTCTAAGAATGTAGCGCTTACTGCCAAAAACATAAAAGTAACTCACATCTGGTTTCTTTTCCTTCCAGAGTTCATAGGATGTCTTATTCAATATGCTTCAAAGATAAACTCTGTTACATATGTAGCATGTTGTATTAACTGCTTCAACCCAAAATCGTATAGACAATTTACTTCCATTCAACATAGATCTGGCTATTTATTGAAGTGTTCTATTTTTTCTTTTGACAACTCCATTTTGTTGTGGAGTTTTGGGTGCTGAAAATTCTTGTATGATGTCATACACATCACAAAAGTTATTAAAGCTTGTATTCTCAAATTTCCTTTCGTGATTTGATCAAATTCTCAATATAGTCATATTTTCAAATTCTTGATCTGCACACATAGGCTTCTAAAAGTCTTGAAAGCATATGATTTTTCTTTCAAAAATGATACCCAAATAAATCTCAAATAATCATCAATACAAGTTAAAAAATATCTCATTCCACCAATGTTATCATATTGTGTTGGACCAACCAAATCCATGTGAATTAATTCAAGTTTGCGTGATGAGGTAACGTGTCTAACCCTTTTACGTGGCACTCTTATCTGTTTACCCATTTGGCACACACTACAAATTGATTTCCCTTCTTTGTTCATTTTGGCTAGACTCTTCACAGCTTCCAATTTCGTCAATTTGCTAATGAGATCAAAATTTACATATCCAAACTTTTGAAGTCATAAATCAATGTTATTGTCGTGAGTGGCAGATTTATAAGTGGTCATGACCTATAAAATGTAGCAATTGTCGGTTGATAGCTTGCCACTCACACGACATTCTCCTTGTTCAATTAGCACCCTGCATTCATCACTTGTAAATTTAACTAACAAACCATAATAACAAAGTTAGCTTGTACTCACCAAATTGACTTTTAGTCCATCGACATAGAGCACATTCTTGAAGGGAGGCAATCCATCCATGCATAATGTTCCTATACCAATCACCGAAGCCTTCTTTCCATCTCCGAAGGTCACATGACCATCTATACAACTTTGATAATCGGTTAAGTAATTCGTTTCCCCTATCATGTGGCATGAGCATCCACGATCAAAATACCAACCATGTTGCAAAGTTGCCTTCATAGATTTAAAAACCATAAGAGCTTACAATTCACTCTTTTCACCCAAGTAGATTTTGGTACTGATAGCTGATGTTGAGTTTTTTATGAGGGACATAGAATTCTTCGGCTTTGGCTTCTTTGAAACAACATTTGCAGTAACTGGTAACATCTTAGCCTTATATGCCCAATAACTCAACAAAAATGATAGGTGGGTACAAATCTTCGATTCTTTCTCGATGTTTCTTCTTCTCGGACAAATTTGGACGTATTAATTTTCTCCTCATTCACTTTAGAGCACTCACCCTTATAGCCAATGCCTTAAAGATCTCCTTTAATCTTACCAATTTTTATTAACTTTTCTAGTTTTTCTGTGCCTCCATTCAATATTCTCAATCCCTTTTCGGTACTTACTAATTTCATTATAGCTTCATCAAGCTCATCTACTGCCAACATCAATTTCTTTTCTAACTCTTGGATGGTGTTCTTCATGGAGAGATTCTCTTCCTTCAATCTTTTATTCTTTCTACACGTTTTCACCCATTTTTCATACATAGCTTTGTAAGCCTCGTAAATATTCTCCTTTTTATCATCTAGGCCACTTCCATCACTGTTATAATCAAATATTAGGCCTTGAGCTGAGTTGTTTTCGTTTTTCTCAAAATTTTCCGATTTTCCACCTTTTTTATTTTCAATAAGCAAGTAACTGGGCTTTTGCTATATAAAGCAACCAACACAAAACCATTAGCGATTTCTTTTTCACTACTATAGTTACTCTTGGATTCATTCTCACTCCAAATGCTAGTAAAGGATTTTCCTTTTCTCTTCTTCAAAGTATTAGCACATTTGGCTTAAATGTGTCCAAAACCTTGACACTCATGACATTGGATTCTCTTCACCTTCCTTTCACCCTTTTGAGTTTTGACTTGTTGTTTTAAGTTGTTATTCGATAAACTCCCACCATGTTGTGTAAACTCGGGTTTGTCCTTTTTCATTATTTTCATCCATTTACCAAAATTTCGTGTGAGTAGTACCAAATCTTCATTCTCATCCGATCCATCTTCCCCATCATTCACACCTTTTCTAATTTCAACCTGTAGTGTCAATCCTTTGCTTCTTTCTTGCTTACCCCTTAAAAGATTTATTTCGAAATTTGTAAGAATTCCAATTACTTTTTCCAATGGTAGATCATTAATGTGGTGGGCCTCCTCTATTACTAAAATTTTTAGAATAAATCTCGAAGGTAGTGATTTCAACGTCTTCTTGACTAGTTAAAAATTGGAATATTTCTTCTCGAGTTGTTGTGCCTGATTTGTTATATCTCGCAGTCTTTCATGAAAGTCCCCAATAGTCTCATTTTCATCCATCTTCTGTTCTTCAAACCTCACAACTAACATCTGTAGTTTTGACGCTATCACAAATTTGGACCCTTCATGAATGCAAAGCATCCCACGCTTCTTTAGCCGATTCACAAGCTGATATCATTGAGAAGCGTCCTTCATCAACAGCACTGAATATCGCATGCATTGCTTGTAAGTTTTCAAGTGTGCTTTCTTCTTCGGCTCTTGTCCATTCAAATGGATCTTTTTGAACTGCCTCTCCTTTATCACCTGTAATCATCGGACCTATGTACTACCGAATGCCAAGCTTTTATACCCTAAGCTTGGATGAAGACTCTCTTCCGTATTTTACGGGCATGATAGTTAGATCCATTCGACAGTGGTGGTCTGGTGATCGATGCACCCTCTCTTGTAGCCATATTCACGAAACTAGGATCTGCACCAACTTGCTACCAAGTTCTAAATCGGTGACCTTTTCTTTGATACCAATTGAAAAACCGTAGAGAGTAGTAGTTTCGCAAACTTTCTAATTTGTTAATAGCAGACAAAAATTTAGAAAAATTAAAAGAACCAAAAAATAAATCAACACCGAGATTTGTTAACGTAGTTCGACATATCTTACCTATGTCTGCGGGGCTCTCACCCAGCTTAATACTTTCACGAAAATACAATAGATTTACCAAAGGCTTTAATAAAACGATACCACTCAACCTTTGTCACTATCTCTCAACCTCACTTCCCGTGAAAGTATTTCACAGCCAATAGTACGACTACCTTGTACTAACCTCAACAGAGAATTTTCTTAATCGATCTTTTAACGAAAGAACAATAAATAAATAACTCAAATGATTAAAATAATAAAGAACGAAAACTAAATACACTTGAGATAGACAAGAACAACTTCCCGATGAGTTCTGCTCCTCTGAAACAGATTTGAAAATTGTTGACAAAAATTGGCAAAATCACGCAATACTCTGAACTACGTTACGGCTGCACCAAGAACATATTCAGTGTGAAAAATCAATCAATTAAGCCTATACCAAAATCACCCAAGAAATATAAGCCAGAAGCATGTCGACTGCACACCCAACAATCGACCAATGGCCCCAGAAGTCAATACACGCCCATGAACCACCACTGTTTTTACACAACCGTGCAGCAAACAGAAAAATCAAGAAGCCAGCAGCAGTGACACAACTCCCACCAAATTCACATGAGCCATACTAGAGACATATCTGATGCTAACCATGAAGAGCCACACTCCAACCGTAAAACCAATATACTTAATTCATATCCCAAAAATTTATTAGTACGAATATCAATCATCAACGTGATAATAATAGACTTCCATTTTGTGTATGATTCTTTCACAACTATAAGTGTAACAACCACATCTTTTTGAATCTAATTATAATTAATATCTTATATGTCCAATTAATAAATAAAATGCTAAAACTAAATAAAAAAGATATATACTATATATCTTAACAATAGAGATTGTGAACGTATATTTATTTAGCTTCGTGAGGAGAAGATGATAAACTTGCAGATTGACATAAAATATTGGGCACGAGATGTAAACATTTCATTTCAAGAGTAAAACTTTATATAATAAAAATAAAACTGCTTTTTGTTGCCCCTTTCTGCTTGCTCATAAAGGGCAATATTAACAATAGATGCACGCTTCACCAACATACAGCAAAAGACTGCATACGACATAGGTAAGGACAAAAATGTATTTTGGAGGAAAAGGGAACAAGTCGGTCTAACTCTAATCCCTTGGTCGAGGATTACGAAGCACACACACAAAAGCCCAATTTGGTATCAACCAGCTGTGTAGGCAAAGCTGATAACTCCCGTTTCTGTCTAACAGCTTTTATTTTTTGCAAGAGCAAGATATCACATACATTCTGAAAACTTCCTATGAAACCAAGCAAATTTGATGAACATAATCTATAACTTGAGGAACACAAATTCCTCAATAGCGGAGACTTCCCCAACTTTCTTGAGAGCCTCCTTGTTTGGTGCTTCATCCACACCAATTGCCATTATTGCTCGTTCCCTCTTTCCAGTCCTTCCCACACTCATAAAACTTACATTTACGTTTTGCTCTCCAAGAATGTTTCCAACCTGACCAATCATACCCGGTTGATCAACCTGCCTGCATAGTATCAGGCTGCCTTCCAGGCTCACATCTACACTGAACAAACCGATTCGTGTCAAGTGAGGAACACCATACCTCACTCTCCCCTCAATGCTAATTTCTCCACTGTCCGAAATAGCGCTTGCAAACTTAGAATCCACATGGGATATCTGTACCTGGATTGAGTGGATTGGGAATTCAGGGTATGTGTCAACGACTACCCGTTCCTCAGTGATCCTGAGTCCTTTTTGCTTTGCTATGAAATCTGCATTGACAAGGTTTATGTATGAGGTCGATATCGGTTCAATGATGCCTTTGGTGATCATGGCCCTCAGAAGCCTTGTGTCCAAGTCGTCTGGGCCTCTGGCAGACCTGTAAACTACCTTAACTGATTTGATCCCATCCCCACCTGACACTAGCTGCACTGCTGTCCTTCCAAGCTTCTCAGCTAGCAGCACATAAGGAGCTAGTTCTGACAAAACCTCTGGAGGCACCATTGGAGCGTTCACAGCAGTTGCAGAAAGTTCTCCTTTCAATGCTCCAATTACAGCTTCTGCAATTTCAATAGCTACACCTTCCTGAGAGAGAGAGATCATCTTGCAAGTTAATATGTTGCGCGACACACGATATAGAAAAACTTAGTCGAGGAAATGACTAATATACCTGTGCTTCTTTAGTGCTGGCTCCGAGATGAGGTGTGACAGTGACTTTCTCGTGTTGCACCAATTTGCAATCTTTAGATGGAGGTTCCTCTGTGAATACATCAAGTGCAGCCTATAAGATGAGCAAAACAAAAGAAAGTCAGTTCTTCTCCGAGATACCACGTTTGCAGAACCCAACAGAGGCATTGAATGTAAGAACTAGTACCTGAGCTACTTTTCCACTGTCAATGGCTCTCACTAATGAATCGTCATCAATAACTCCACCTCTAGCTACATTAATTATGCGAACCCCTTTCTTCATCTTCTCAAAAGTCTCATCATTGAACATGTTTTTGGTGTTAGGAGTGAGTGGCAAATGAAGAGAGATGAAATCGGCAGTAGAGATGGCTTGATCAAAGGAGACCAACTCTACACCAATGGCACGGGCTCTGTCAGCTGGGGCATATGGATCATGGGCAATGACGTGCATGCCTAGACCTTTGGCACGTCTTGCAACTTCAGATCCAACTTTCCCAAATCCCAGAACAGCCAACGTCTTCCCGACCATAGACACGCCTACATACTTGTTTCGCTGCCATTGCCCTGAAAATATTTCATATGATCACACTATTAAACTTGACAAGTCCAAATAGCAGATGCTAGAAAGGTGGACTGGTTTCCACTTTTGTCAATGGTGGTTCTTCTATGTTATTCGTTTCCAGAGGTTAAATCGTTTATTCAGAAATCATAACCTTGAACCTACCCCAGGATCGTCCAGGAATGAAAATATCTTTTGCCAGTAATTTTTTAGTTGGTTTCTTATCTGGCCGTCATTCAAGCTATAGATAAAACAAGTCAGTGGATAACCAATTGCTTTTTACATCAAAGATCGCGGAAGATTCTGGGAAGTCCTCTCTCGATGTCTGGTAGGCTAGAAAAGTCCAATAATTGACAAAAATGTTCATTGTTTAAAGCTGAACGCGACGCGAC
>JAOSBM010000004.1:19446818-19474431 GCA_027568955.1 Erythroxylum tenue
AAGCATTTTTATGATTCAAAGAAAGTTTTCCAAGACAAGAAAAATGTTTTCAAAGTTTTGCTTATGCTTTGTTATAAACCTGTTACCCACGAGCTCCCAAGCTCACCCCCCTTTCTCCCCACCTTCAGGTTTTTGAGCAAGAGATGGAGTGAAAGCGAGACAAGGCATCACTTGCATTTTACTGATGTAGTATTTTGAGTTAGTTTTGGATAATTCAGGGATTGTTAGTTTATGTAACTTTTGTATTTGAGAATCGAGGCATTGATGTATTGGGATTTGAAATGTCGCATCAGTTTTGTAAAGAACGTTATTCTTACGATATAAATGAATTATAGATTTGTGTATGGATATGGAATATGATTTGGGTAAGGATGAGATTGAGATGATAAGTTTTGATCATGAACTGCTAATTTATCTAAGTGAGATGTGTTAGTGGAGAAAAAATTGATGAGAAATTGTATTAACCAAGGAGCCACGCTCAAGTATGACGGTATTTCTGTTAAGAGGTTGGATTCCGGAAACGGGACCCAACAGTTACTATTTAGGATGATATTTATTAGACAGTAACTTTGATTGGGATTTTAACTCCTTTAGAGGTGGAAATGGGTTTTTGAGTCCTTCATGAAAATTGTAGAGCTTTCTTTGATCTTTCCATTGATACCAAGTTTGCAAAAATTGGAGTTCTGGACCAATCTAAAATTGAAATAAGTCGATGAGCAATAAATTGGAGGTTTAATGATTTTAGTGAGGCTTAACCCTAAGAATAAATGAGTTTTAATATGGAAATGGTTTTGTGATGAAATTTATAGAATGATACCGAGATTGTCACGAAAATGCATTGTACACATTTCAATTCCTGCATATGCATTATTGTACACTTCTGATTGTACAACTTGTGATATATGTGTGTATCTTAATTGTTATAGAGGCGCAATTAGAACGTCAACTCACAGACATTGCCGAGACTTCTAGGCACTAGCTTTGGAAGCAGTTGATGAGTAACCTAGACGGTTTATCTCAATTATTGTTTGCTTATAATTATGTATTGAATGGTGATGGATTGTGATTTGATTGCGGATTCCGGACAGAAGGTCTGATGACTGTGTACTGGGGAGTTGTGATATTGAAGTGCTACGTGTATGTGAATATGATACCTACGTGTTTATAATGTGATTGATTGTGGCATATGCATTTCATTCATAAATGCATAATCAAACAATGATAGTTGTGACCGGAGCAGCCACCGATTAGAGCTTAAAGCTCAACGAGAGAATCTAAGCCTCAAGCTCAACAATGATTTAGAGCCTTAGGCTCAATATTTAATGAGTCCTATATGGGACAGTCTAGGCACTCGGTCACAACACTGTAATAATTAAAAAAGTGTCTCATGAGCATTTTATATGCATTGTGTTACATATGTTTGATTAAGTGAAATGCAAGATTTCTTATGCTTAAGTGCACGTGTATTAATTATGATCGAAATGATATTGTGAATTAAGTGTGATATGTTTTGATATGTTACATAATTTGAGTGAACCATCGATGATGGTTACCTCATTGAGTTCGCAAAACTTACCAAAATTGCAACGTTATCTTTTCAGGACCGAGAGTAGACTCCTAGCTACAGAGAGACTTTTCCAGCCGTGTAGATTGTGTCTGGAAAGAGAAGTCATGTCTTAAAGGTCGGTCAGCTGGAACTTTTGGATGGCTTAGATAGATTTGATACTTTTTCCTCTTTCATGTAGTAATTTTTGTACTAGGTTTTTGATTGATGTACAGATAGATGAGATGAAAAACATGTAGACTTTTGATTTTGATGGAATGAAATGAGGAAAAAGTTGGTTTTAAAACGATTGTGATTTTTATATTGATGCTTTATTATGATGCCATGTGAAGTGAATGTAGTAATCGAGCGTAGCTCACCCTTATCGTAGGATATGTACCGGAATGACCTGCGGGCGTCCCAGTGTGTACCCTGCGATAAAGGAGCGCTACATAGTTGCTCATTCCCATCTTCTCAACTAACTCCAAAGATGATTCTAAAGTCTTATAATACATAAATCCCTCATCTGTTGCATTAATCATATGTTTTATTTTATAGTCTAGACTTCTAAATGTTTTTTAGGTAAATGAATGATAAATTACGATAGATAAAACTATAACACCATTACAATGAGTTAAAAATAAAAATGGAGACTATTATATGTTACAAAAGATAACCGAAAATTAGTAAGACAGAAAGACCAAATCACAAGCTTCAGTAAGTATTAGAATTGCCATTGTCGCTTCATGTCAATAGTAAGGTAGTAAAAATGGCAGCTCGAAAGAGGTTGATAGTGTTATCTGCTAGTTGGTATTTCTCTTCCTTTGCATCAGTGAATCTACGTCTATTCCTTTCTTTCCAAATGCAATATATAGACAGTTCGAAGGCAGCAGAGAAGAGAGTTGCATTTAGAGCTCCTTTCCTTGTTTGGTAATTACCCACTGTAATACAAACTCCCAATCATAGCAGCCAGATTGTGACAGAACCAAGTGTATAATACGACTCCAAATAACTTTAGAATAATTACACTAAAAGAAAAGATGATCTTGATCTTCAGAAGCCAAGTTGCATATAACATATAGATCATCAACAATACTACGCCAATGATTCAGTGTTAGGAGGCAGTCCTTGTTGGCTAACCATGTTATGAAAGCTACTTTGGGGTTGATGGTATTATGCCATAAAAGGGAATACCACGAGACAACCATAGTAGAATGAGTAAAGAGACTATGCCATGATTTGTTAGAGAAACCACCATTGTTGTGAACTTCCAAGTTATACGATCCTCCTCAACTGTATTAGGCAGGTTCGTGAAGTGAGTCATAAGTGGTGTGGAGCCTCGAAAATTCATGTGCCATTCACCATTATTCAACAAAGAATAAACTTGGAGATGTATGTGTAGTTTGTGGCGCAACCATTGAAAATCTAGAGATGAAATAAGTGGATTGATGTCTAGCAAATTATCAAACCACACAGATTTTTCCCCATTTTCGATTATGTGTTGGATATGCGGATAAATAGTAAGATGTAGCTGCATCATTTGTTGTAATATCTAAGAGCCCTGTTGAGAGTAATCAACCAAGTAGTTACATCATAGTGTGAACACGTCCTTAACAAATCTTTATTTCTCTCCCATTTCTCAAAGCATGTTTCATTTTTATACTACCAATAAGAAGAGATATCATTTTTCATCACTGCATAATACCATATGGCTTTGCAGTCTCCCTCTATATTAATAGTTTGGCCAAACTTAAGTCAAAATAACATTAACCACACAAACTAAAAAGACAAATTGAATACAAGAATATAGAAGAGGAAATAAAAGAGAATATATAACTAGATTTTTCCACATATTCAAATAAACAGCCCCTTAAAAAATGTTTTAGGAAACATACATGTTTTAAGTTATTCATTTTAATATTTTAATTGTATGCTTTAATACTACTAATTTTTTCTTCTCTATAACATGTTTACTCATAACTTAAGGTAAGTGCACCTATTGTTAGCAAGTAATATAGTGATAAATAAGGTATTAAACCTATAAAGAAGCTATACTAGTTTAGAAAACTCTTTTACCACTAACTATTCAAGAATAAAAGTAGAATGATTGATTGATAGTTAACTAACAAAACAAAATAATACAAGCCTCAACAAAACATTAGCCAGTAAGATTAAAACAAATGAAGTAATCAAATGAAGAATTTATAGATAAATAATGCTTAAATAAGTACCTCTATTATTATCTTTGTAATCAAAGGTCAACATATTTAAAAGGTGTCTATTATCTAAACCAAAAGAAATTTCTATACTATAAAAGTTGTTTCTCTCAAGATATAACCATCTACTTTTAAGTTAATTAATCAATACCACTACTCAATTATAACTCCCAAAAGTGCATTATATTTTATGATTTTTCACGAAAGGTTTAACCTCGACACTAGGGAATTTATGTAAGACTATCTTTAGTATACCATTAAACTCCTAATATTTAACCTATGGCCTAGTTAGATAAATATTCTCTCAAATTGTCCATATGTGAATTGATATTAGATATAATCGCTAGCATAATGAAATTTATATTAAGAATGTTCAACGATACTTCACAAAAATAAATTTCACTCCATAAATAATATGGAATTAATCTTTAACAAAGACCATAACTAGGATTTTTCCTATTTAAATATATGTAAACACTTAACCTTATATAACACTCTCAACAACAAACAAGAGAGATAAAATAGAATACATCAAGGTAGAAGGAATTATAGACGAAGTCGTCTTATTCTAATTAGATTTCATCTATTAAAATGATCTTTAATCCTCTTCTTTATTTAAAACAATTTTGAATTAATCTCCTAAGGTTTCTTAGATGTCCCAGCAATTAACTTTAGGTCTTTTAATGAAATAACAGTAAAAATAATATAAGAATGGCTAAAGATACTTAAATTAGTATGTTTGTTCTTCAATAACATTTTGTCCACCTAGGACACAATCTATGATATGATCTATTTTAGGTAATGGATCATTCTATATTGTTTCAGGAAGAGGCACACAGGCTTTGACAAGTGCATGTTATAGGTTTTGGATCTCTCTATAACTTAGGAATAGACACTAGTGTGTGTTAGATTGTGTTACTCTTTGAAAGTTCTCCCCACCACATGGTGTCTCTCCATGCTTTGTTCTAGACTATATCTTTATATACATGTAGTGTTATTCCCTAATGACACCCAAGAGGGGGTGAATTTAGTGACTTTAAGATTTTAATTAAAGGTTACTAACTTATAAAAACAATGTCTACAAATTATCACAAATGCAAGAATGAAATAAAAGTAAAGGAATTTAAGTATACTTGTAAGCATTAAAGCAAAGAATAAGGGAAAAAAAAGACACAAAGTGATTATAATGGTTTAGTAAACAACCCTTGCCTATGTCTACTCCCAAGACTTGGCTTAGATTTCTACTATAATTTTTCTTTCAAGGCAAAAAATAACCTTTTTACTTTCTTTTATTTTAACAAAGAGGAACTCCTTTTCATTCTTTCTTCAAGGTAAAAAGGAACCTCAAACCACTTTAGATACTTCCAATGCAATGATCATAACCCCAAAAATAACTTACAACTCAAACTTGCTCACTTGATTCTTTTTTTTTATAATCACAAAAAGGCTCCACACTCAAGATGAACTAATAAATGTTTAAATGGTTAAAATACTTAGAAATATGTGTAAAAGACACTTTAATGCTCCTTGATTCTAATTCCAACGAGAAAACACCTGTTTATAGTGTTTTGTTACTTTTTCTAGCCGTTGAAGCCAAAAACTAGTTGTTACAATGACTACATGCAATGCATAGGTTTGGTCGACTAGTATACATTAAAAACTCTAAATTCAATAGTCATTGGAATATTGGTCGACTTAAGATAAAATCCTAGATGCTTCATATTGAAGCCATTACTCTTTACACAACTTCCTTAGCTTCAAGTTTAACATTTATGTAATTTTCCTTTCATTTATTCTTTTCTCCATTTTAAAGAGAAATAACAATTCGGAGTAATAAAAAAACCTAAAGTAAAAGGTAATTTTTTAACTAGAATTTAACTTAAACTCTAATATTTAATAGTACTTATAAAGAAAGTAATGTTATGAAAAATTATCTAGCGTGAATCCCAATCTAATAAAATCCTAAACTCTAGTTTAAGTTCCCTAAAAAAAAGGGTCTATATGGGCTTTTTTTTGGACTTAATTAGGAGTCCATCATTGCCATCGTGTAATCCTAGCTAGAAATGATGCACCCTTCACTTTCCTTAGGGAACTTAGGGTATGTTTGGGAGTTTAGGGTGGAATGGAATGGAATGACAATTAATGGAACGGAACGGAATGGAATGAAATGAAATGAGCCACTCCATTGTTTGGAAGTTTAAATAAAATAAGAGAGGGACTCATTTGACCATTGTTTGGAAGTGATACTAAAAATGAATGGAATGGAATGACTTGTAATTTTTTTTTTCCAAAATTACCCTTGTAATAAAATATGCATAGTTTCCATGAAACTATTTTAGTAACCCTAAAGCATTTTAAATTGTAGGATGCCGAGAATATAATTTTGTCATTTTCCTATATAAGCAATCAACTTTCTTGTTCTTTTTCATTAACCCTCATCGCACTGTACTCTTTGTTAGGCATATCCATACATAACTAAGTTCATTGATTAGTCGATGCTTACCTGATGGAACGAAGACAGATGAACCTAGTAGTTGTGGAGGAAAACGTTCGTTAATAGAAGAAGCCAGTTGAGGGAGAAACACAATGAACGTAGTAACATGTAGCCGCGTAGGTATTTGCTGGATTGGGGTTGTAATTTCATTAATTTTTAAGGGTATTTTTGTCATTAAATTAGGATTTGGAAGGCAAGCTATGTCATTTCATCCTTGACCCCCCAATTTGGGAGGTCACAAAATATTGGATTTTGGATGGCAAAGGATGGCTTCCAAAGCTATTAATTGTCATTCCATCCTGTTTCAAAATAGACTCTCAAACAATGGCTTGAGTCATTTGAGTCATTCCATTCCATTCCCTTCCATCCCTCTACCCACATCCAAACATACCCTTAGGGATGAATTCCCTTATTGCGAATTCAATAGCTCAAAAGAATGAGCAAGGATCTCACAACTAATTGATATATTTCTTCGACAATTCTTTCTCTCTCTGAAATATAGGAATACTTTAGTTCAACCTTAGTGGTAAGGAAACAAAAAATTTATCATTTCCTATTAAATGCCTTGGAAGGCAATTACGGGACTTGCTTATTATATTAGACACGGCATGTCAACCACGAATAAGGTGATTATGTTTTTGACGTTCGTGGTTACATCTAATTTTGAAGTATAAGATATAGGATAAAATGTGTAAGGATGGGTGCATGTTTCTAAAGTGGGGATAAAATCTTATAAGATCGAGAAGAGAGAATTAGTTTCATAAACTTAATATATATATTCGTACTTTTGCAAGCTTAGAAGAACTTAGAGATAGAAGACAGAAGTTTGTTGAAATTGTTGGATTTAAAAATGGACATACGTTTCTTAATATATATAAACAATTGAATTCAACTCAAAAGGTCAGCAAGATAGTGTGAAATGAGTTAAATCACTAAAAGTCACTTCTTAGAGATGTTCGTGGCCATTTTTCTTCCACTTACACCAACAAATATCAATTGTTTAACATTGTTGACATGACCATTGAATTAGGAATTAAGGATGTGATGTTACGCTCCATTCGCAATGAATTGATTTTTGCATGAGATCATAGTTTTCGACAGATCGTGATAGAATCGGATAGCAAGGAGGCAGTGAGGATGATGACTTATGGTGTTATCTCTTCTCATCTTCTGTTTGTTCTAATTGTAGATATTCAAGCTTTATTTACTAAGAATTGACTTTGTTCTATTAGGCATGTATTTCGTGAAGATAATTTTGTCGCAGATTATCTGACTAAATTAGGTCATGACATTTCGTCAACTTTTCAAATTTGGGAGAATATTCCTGACGCCTTCTCTTTGATTGTCTGAGCTGATGCCTGTAGTATTTCTTTTATGAGATAGTTTAAATTTTCTCTCATTTGTAACCAAAAAAACATCACGAGCCTCTAATTAATTATTAAATTAAAATTATTAATAAATATTATAATCCAATTTAAATATAAATAAAAATGTTAAATTCCAAAAATACATACTAAGGTTTGGTTATAAGCGACTGACCAAGCTTAATAACGTGATGGTATGTCTCATCTTTGATATACTTTACACCATTAAGCATGTCATTCTAACTTATAATAGTGGCCTTAAATTATTTTTAAAATTTCCAAATAGACATTTTTTTGTGAAACTCAAACAAGAGTTTATGATTATGTTAATTTAAGGTTTAAATTATATGATTTTTAAAACGTTAGTCTTTTTCTAATATATGTTAAGATTTAAGTTCAATTTTTGTATACATTTTAGACTAAAAACAAATTTATTTTTTCTCTTTTACCAACTAGTTGTTATTTAAAATAAATAAGAAGTCTCTTTATGTAGTTAACTGACTAGAAAGACCTTTTTATTAGTTAAATAGAGGTCAATACCCATTTGTAATTCTCTTAGGTGTTGAGAAATCGAGACAATATCGAATCCTAATCGCAACGAAATAATTACAAAACTTTTTCATATTTTGATTTCTCTAAATCCAAGGTCATTTGATTATATAAAATAATTAACACATGAATTATAACAAAACATGAATCGTAATTCGTACCTTATTTCGAAGCATGATCATATTCTTGTCGGATCCCTCAAACCATTTCTGAAACTATTCCATCTCAACCACTGTAGCTACACAAGTGTCCGGTCTCTAACGGTATCCATACAGAATTCTGTAACTCTTAGAGAGATGGTTAGGCAAGAAATACTAGTTTCATTAGAGCTTAAGCCTATTTATGATACATTTTGGAAGTTTTAGTAATTTAATTAAAATTAAATTCTAATTTCAATTAAATTTTAATTAGAAATTGAATTAAATACCAATTATGCCCAAGTAAGATCTAATATCTCATATTGATCCTTATTTATTAAATATCTCATATTTAATCATAAAGTTTCTTAAACTTTACAATCAAGTCTAACTTGATTAAAATAACTTTGCTCTACAACCCATTCTTTACGCGAGACTCATTAGGCTCCCAAATTTGTTGACAATAATTATAAATTCTAATTCTAATTCATAATTAAAATTCGATAAATTAAAATTTTTTAAATTTATTTTTAATTCTTCAATTAAACAATTTATAAGCATAGATCAAGATTAGCATCTAACAAATCATCATAACCACTTAAATATTTAGGAATGTCAAAGTAGTTTTGACTACCCTTTCTATACATGATTTTTCTATATAATTTAATTCTTCTATCATACAATGTTTTGATTAGACATAGCATGAAATTAATGTCTACTTTTTTTAGTCCAATTATATTAGTTTTTCATCATTAATTATCAATTTAATTAATGACATTTGTAAGCTATTTACAAAGTGTCATTATACCTTATCCAAGGATTTTCTGAATCAATACTAATTGAGAACAACGAAATATTCTCCCTAATTACTTTAGGGTGATGAATCATCTTGATCACACAACTACCTACATATAGTTCATACAGTATCCAATGACTACCAATTGAACGACCATGATTAACTAGGTTATAAGTAGTATCAAAATATAGCAATCCCTATACAAGATAACTTTGCAGACCTCAAGTCAAAGGATCACTTATACAATCATCACAATGAGAATTTTCATATACATACAAGTAAAGTTCCAAATGGATTTCTTATATCAGATCAGTTCAGTGAACTTGTTTGCTAACAAACACTCACACGTTTATTTAAGTATTTCCGTACTTTAGTCAATAAGATCGATTACTTCCTTCAAAAGGAAAAAATAATGTGTGCTACTTTTTTATGTTATATTAATGTCCAGTCTTAATAAAACAATAATTAGGAACAATTTAGGGATAATACATAAATGTAATATGAATATCATAATTATAATCTCATTTTCAATGTATAATTATCCCATGGACTTTATCATATATGTCTAACCATGTGCAAGATAAAGAATATCTTTAAATTATATTGTCACTAAACTATAACCAATCAACTGGCTGTAAGGCATAAATTAACAATCTCCCACTTGCACTAAGCCAATCATTTAAGTATATCATGCCATATCATCATATGACGATTATGCTACTGCTGGGACAGTGGCCTAATGAGAGAATTCTACAAGAATTTTCATAGTAAGAACTTACTTAAATCTTACAACATCCATCTTAATTATCATCATAATTAAGAAAAATTGCCTAAATACATCCTTGGATATTTGATGAGAACTTAATTCCTTTGACCCGCCCAATGGCTCTAATGTTCCACAGTACATTATTATCTTGTACAATGCTAGGAAGTATATCAAGTTCATTAAATAAGTTATCGATCAAATTAATCATTTCTGTTAAAAGAAAATTTTGTTATGGCTTAATTAACAATTATTGCTACATTGGAACCTTGCCAATCTTGAAATGATATTGTCCTAAGTAAATAGACCTTAATTATGATTTACTTCTAAAGTAAATATCCTTATCTCCTTAAACTCAAATATCAACACATAGAATAATGGATATCTTTAATACTTCATTTGTATTTGATATCTCAAATGTTAGACATCTTTAGTACATTATCTATGTACTTGGACTTATAATAGGTGAACGAATTTCAATCTATCTTTATAGATCTAATTCTCAAAATTAAGTTGTTACATTTTCATATCTAACAGGAGTTGTAATTGGACAATTATATTTTCAACAATTGAAAATTAGAAATTTGTTCTCTGTGAGCAATATGTCTCTATATACTCCCGCTGAAGAAGACAATTATACTCGCATTGACCTTCTCGCAAACATGATAAATTAACAATCATCTCCAAAACAAACTCTTTGAATTCATCATGAAAGTGATCTTTCAACATCTCATAGCCTTTTATCTATATGTCAAATAGATCAATAAAGGTAATAGTTCTAATTGGATATACTGTCATGAGATTTAACGTTTCAAATTTCTTCTTACTCCCACTACTTATCTTAAGAACCATTCTCCTATAAGCATACATTGAAACAAACAATTTATTTAACAGTTCTATAATATTATATCCAACCTTTTGGATATCTTATAACCTTTTATTATCCAATTTAGTTCTAAATTTAGTAGATAATACATGATTCGGCTAAGCATCACATCCTTAAATTATTAACTTTGACTAGTTCAAAGACTTATCGTTTCATATCTAATATGAAATCTTGCTAATTGATTCAATCGGAACTATTGAAGTTATGTCATTGTACTAGTCATACCTATAGAAGAAATAATATTGCATCATACAATATTTCATATTCTATTTTTCGCCTTACATAAATCCATACTCTTATGAAATTTAGTTGTGGAGGTATTCTCCAAAGAATCTCATTCCCTATAGATAAACAAAAATTTCAAACTCAATAAATTGATCTCATTGAAATACTTCAACATTCTCAATGTTTAATTTCTACTTAGATTTAAACAGTTTGAACTTTTCAAAATTTTAAATTATTGTTTCATTTAATACATATAACTATATGATATAAAATCATTAGTGATATAATGAAATATAAGTATTATCCTTTTATGAATTGATACTCCATCCAATACATCACATGTATAAGATTTAACAATTCAGTAACAATATCATCCTTTCATCAAAGGTTGATTTGGTTATTGTTCAACGTGACAAGTTTCACATGATCCATAATCAAAAGGATACATATATTCTTATATGTAACTTTATGATTCTCGTTATGTTGATTTAACTAACATGGTATAAAAAGATAGTCTCGGTTATCCAACTTTTTATGCTTTCCATTTATGTTTAGCATAAATATCCTTTGATCTAATATATAAAAACTATTTGCATAAACTTGGATTGACTACTTTTACTTAACAATTTATTTCTTATTATGCTTTGAACATTGTAATAATGTTGAAATTAAGTATTAAATACTCATAAGCATGAACTAGAAATACATATGATCTCTATCATATTATGTATAAGCAAGAAAAGTCGCTCAATCATTTTCTTCTTATGAAAAATATTATCATACTATAGCAAAGCCTTTAACTGATGTCCATATTTATGCTTTTAGTAAGTTAAATTAAGTTAAGCAATTTCATCAAGGTACTATACTTTTTAGTGTTATTCAATATAACCTCTTGCATCTTGCTATCATGCTGTTGACATACATCCTATAAGTTGTCATTAAAGTTTATGAGACATTAATCAACTCAAAATGTCAATACATTTTGCCGTTTTTATGATTTTGACATATCTATGAAACTTTGTCACCGAATCCTTAACAAGGATTATAGCAAAATTGCATATGGGTATACAATTTTTCTTTTCTAACTTTGAGAACTCTTCTAAAACATAATCCTATGTCCAAGAAATTTAATTCACTAACTTAGTATCAACTATACTAAAATAGGTAAATTTAACTCAAAATAAAATATAAATGTAAGAAAAAATAAGTAATTAATTGTATGTCATAACTACCACGTGAGATTAGGACTTTAGTCATGTATTTGGTTACTCCCACTATTTTATTTGAAATAATAGCCCTCACTACTACTCGGAAAGATTACTCTAATCGTTCGAGTAGGCTAGGATCCTATTCAAATATAGTTGATCTTGAGTTTGCTTAACAAACCAACTAAACTTAAATTAGGTAGATAAAAACTTTATCAATCATATCTCATATGACTCCTAGATTCGTTAGGTGACAACTCTTGCCAAAACATATCTTATATATTATTCCTAATCTTGCCTCTAAATTCATGTGCTCATGAGTTTGCTCATCCAAATTACACAAATTTAGTTAAGTGGAACTCACTGTCACAAGATTAATCATATTCAGGTTAAAGCGCTCTTGAGTTTGCTCAACAAGCCTAACAATAAACATAACTCTAGTTTATTCTTATAACAATGGAAGACAACAATCACGTTCTCAACGTGTACTTAACATTATAATGAGGGATTTAATTTCATTCATCTTATTAAACACAAAATTGCATGTAAAATTTTTATACATATAAAACATACAATTTAACATGTATCCAATATATATATTAAACATATAAATAAAGTATGCAACTTATGCACTCATAATCAAATTATATGAATAAAACATCAAGCTTCATTTGATTCTAGTTATTGATCCTCATTATCTAAAATAATATTTCCAACTATTTCAAAAAATTAAATTAGATTAAATCCATTGGTTCCTAAATAAATCAAATTCCCATTCCAAATAGAAATTTAATTTGATTTGAAAATAACTTTCAAATCCAATAGGAAACTATTTCCGATTATCTTAATTCCTTTAACAAAATTTAATTGAAAATAATTTTCAATAAATTATTCTTCTTACTTATTATAATTTAGAAAAACTCCCTTTTCAAAATTATATACGTAACACATTCTAATCTAATTAGAAAGTTATTTCTAATCTAATTAGAAATTACTATTTTTAATCTCATTCGAAATTACTTTCCCTTAATTAGAAAAATATTTTCTAATATTAAAAGGAAATTACTTTCAAAATTAAATAAAACACTTTAAATTTAATTAAGAAAGTCATTATATTATTTGTTTAGATATTGATTTCTTAATTAATTACAAAATCTCTCTTTAATAAATTAGAAAACTATTTTCAAAAAATATTAAGAAAGCTCATTTTTCTTAATTAATAAATGAAAAACACTTTTCAAATTTTAATCAAGAAAATACTTTTTTTTTCTAAAAATCAAGAAACTTATTGTTCATAAATAAAGAAACGATTTCTAAATAAATTTAATAGTTATTCTAGACATATAAAGTCATAAATGTAATTTATCTCAATCAAATTGAAATAAATAAATTTAATTAAAGAAACAACTTTCTTAATAACTTAAGAAAACATTTTTCTTAACTTTAAAGAGTCTAATTAATTAATTCTAATTTTAGAAACTACTTTTCTAAACTTAATTAGGAATTAATATAATTATTAATGTTAATCAATTTAAGAAAAATAATTACCTTAATTTTGGAATTGAATTGATAAATAATTTAATTTAGTAATTCAACTTCTTGAAAAATTAAACTAAATTTCAAAGCATTCCTAATAAAATAACCTTTTGAAAGACAATTAGAAAACATTTTCCGAAATTTATTATGGATCTAAACTAATTTAATATCAATTAAATTAATAAATTAAAAGAGTTTAAAAAGGGACTTCGGCACGTTAACAATCTGGCACGTGCACGTTTATACCACATATGTGTATTTCATGTGGGACGCGTGACTGACACGTGCCCCATCGTTTTCCAGATTAGGGTTTGTCTGGTTTTTCGCTACCGCCTCTTGCTGGTTTTGCTCCTTTCGCCGTTCTACTCCCTTCCTCCGATTGTCTTCTCCAGCGAGCCACCTCTTTGTTATAGCCAATTCGGAAGATGAAGACAATTAAAATGCTACGACGCAGTTTGGGAGTTGTTTAGCGTGACGTTGCATTTCGTACCAAGAGTAGAACAATTAGCGTGTACTCGAGTGTAGAGGAACACGGCGATAGGCTTATAAGTCATAGGTTACAGAACATTGTACGCATGTCTGAGGTTGTTATTTTCTATTGTTTTTCTCATCTGCCTTTCGTCTTCTTGTAATCCCTCTGTCTGTTGTTCTTACGACGGCCACTGTCTCGAATCTTCGGACACGTGCTTCGGTCGAGAATCAGTAATACTATAACAATTGGTATCAGAGAATCGATTATGGCCACAATCATGGCGGAAGGAACCAGAGGAGCGGAGTTTAGGCGTTTGGAAGATACCTTGAAAAGCTTAATAGAGGCACAAAGGCGACATGAACGCTTATTATTGGAGCTGCAAGATCGGAGCGAAAGGCTGTTATCAGAGGTTCAAGGGCGAACGGAAAAACTGGAAAAGGATGTGGGCGAATTACGCTCGACGTTCTCCATAGAGGGCTCGAAGCAAGGGGAGGGTAGTAGCCTATCGGAGTCCCTGGCAAGACCCACTACCACTCCCATCAACCAGGATGACAATGGTCGCTCCTTTTGGGTTAGGCGACTTGAGTTCCCTCCCTTCGATGGTGACAATGTCAAACTATGGCTATACCGGTGCAAATAGTTCTTTGAGGTCGATCAAACCCCTGAGAATATGAAGGTGAATATCGCTATACTTCAGATGGATGAACGAGCGCAAGAATGGTACTGGCTCTTTCTGAGAAACTGTCTCAAAACTGAGACACTCGAATGGATGGAGTTTATGAAGGCCTTGAAACAGCAATTTGATGTTGATTCATTCGATGACCCGGTCGGTGATTTCAATGCGTTACAGCAGACTGGAACAGTGCTTGACTATTGTGCTCAATTTGATTACCACTCTAACCGCCTAACACTTTCGGAGGAGTATCTCGTGGCTTTTTTCCTAAAAGGCCTCAAACTCGAAGTCGGAGTAGCAGTACAACTGCATGAACCTCAGACATTACACCAAGCGTACACCTTGGCAAGGAAACAAGAAGCTATCCTCACAGCTACAGACGTTTCTACGTTGAATCGTGCAGCTCTTGCTCGATCCCCGCTTAGTGGGAAGTCACCCATGCAGAATGTTGCGGTTCCTTCGAGGTCACCACATACGGATGGGTTATTACCCACACCACCTGCCTCCTTACGTGCAACTCCAGGATGTTACAAGGCACCTCGCACCGTTAGTAGTAAGGATTTTGATGAGAAGCGTGCTAAGGGCCTGTTCTTTTGGTGTGAAGAAAAATACACATTAGGACATAAATGTCAGAGGCGACAACTCCAATTTTTCTAGATCCCGGAAGATGAATCAGTAATTGACACAGGGGAGCCCACAGGGGCATACCATTACGCGGGTGAGGTCGACGAAGAGTGCCCCATGATTTCCATGCAGGCAATGACGAGGTTGGCTAGCCACACTGAATTCAGACAAATGAGGTTAATTGGGTTTCATAACGTCGGCGCCTCCATATACTCGTTGACAATGGCAACACACATAATTTCATTGATACATCTGTGGTTAAAAAGGGCATGTGCGATGTCAGGGATATCACACCGATCACTATCATGGTAGGAGGAGGGTTACAACTGCAATGTACTTAGTGTTGTAAGAACTTTGTTTGGACTATGCAGGGATTATTATTTTGCATGGACACTTTGGTGTTGGCCTTGGGTGGTTGTGACGTTGTTTTGGGAGTCCAGTGGCTGGTGAGCTTGGAAGATGTTTTGTGTAATTTTCGTACTCGAAAGATGACATTCCGTTGGGAGGGAAAAGTGGTAACGCTTAAGGGGGGACCGGATAGCAAATCCAGAGTCATCAACAGTAAAGGCCTTCAGAAAACCTTGCAGGGAATAGACGGGGGACAACTTTTCATGTTGCAATTATCGACCTCGGTGGAATATCAATTCCAACATATGCGATTAACGGAGGAACAGGGTAACGTGTTTGATGAAATTAATGTGGTGTTGGCTAACCATGCTGAAGTATTTTAGGAGCTGACTCAACTACCTCCAAACCGACCCTATAATCATCAGATTGTGCTCTAAGAAGGGATTGATGCAATCAACGTGCGACCCTATCGTTATACAGGCGCTCAGAAAGACATCATAGAGCATAAGGTTCAGCAGCTCCTGAAATAGGGCTTCATCAGCCGTAACTTTGGGTCGTACGCATCGCCGGTGATACTCGTCAAGAAGAAGGATAATTCATGGAGAATGTGCGTCGACTATCGCGAGTTGAACCGGTATACAGTGAAGGACAAATTCCTAATACCTCTAATCGAAGATATCTAGAAAATAGCCTTCAAAACACACGAAGGGCTTTACGAATTCTTGGTGATGCCCTTCGGTTTAACGAATGCACCATCAACATTCCAACGAGTGATGAATGAGTTGTTCAAACCGTACCTCCATCGATTTATTTTGGTTTTCTTTGATGATATTTTGATTTACAGCCCTTCATTGACATTGCATGTAGAACCTCTATCGGTGGCGTTTAATGTCTTGTTAAGCAATTAGCTATACCTAAGAGGAAGTAAATGTGTGTTCGGGGCTCGTCAGATTGATTACTTGGGGTATACAATCTCAGAGGCCGGGGTGGCTACTGATCTCTGTAAGGTCCAGACGATTGAGGAATGGCCAACACCTAGAAATCTGAAGGACTTGCGAGGGTTCTTGGGTATCATAGGGTACTACCGCCGATTCATTAAGGGATACGGTGTTACAGTGAAACCTTTAACAGAACTGTTAACCAAGGAAAGACAGGACGCTTGGAAGTGGCAGCAAGAAGAATAGGAAGCCTTTGATATGTTAAAAATGGCGATCATGAGTGCTCCGGTATTGGCATTGCCAGATTTTTCCAAAACCTTTGTGGTTGAAGCGGACGCGTGTGGCCAGGGAATTGGCGCGGTCTTAAAATAGGAGAGACACCCAATTGCATATCTAAGCAAGGCTTTAGCCTCCAGGCACTAAGGTCTATCTATGTATGAAAAGGAGTTTTTAGTCGTCATCAAGGCCATCAAACAATGGCACCATTATTTGACTCCGAAACCTTTTGTTGTTCGCACCAATCACTGCAGTTTGAAATTTCTCCTAAAACAACGATTGTCGACGCCGTTCCAACAATCATGGTTGCCTAAGTTGTTAGGGTATAATTTCGAGGTGCAATATCGTAGTGGTAAAGAGAATGCAGCAGTGGATGCACTTTCTAGAGTTACAAGTGCGGAAATGTTGATGATGACGGTATCACAAATCCGAAGCGAGTTGTTGGATGATATAAAACGAAGTTGGAAAGAAGATAGCATTCTGCGAGAGTTGATTATTCAACTTGAGGCGGGCACCGCAAAGACGAACGTTTATGAATGGAAGGATGGTCTATTGCGGTGGAAAGGACGATTAGTTATCGGCGCTAACTCAACTCTGCGCCAATCGATTATTCGCATTAGCCACGATGACGCCTGGGAGGTCATACCGGAGCGGTGGCAACCATTAAGAAATTGCAAGCCATGTTTTACTAAAAGGGGATGGACAGGGAAGTTCGTGTTTATGTACATAATTGTATGATTTGCCAACGTAACAAGTATGACACATCGGCATATCCGGGGTTGCTTCAGCCAATCCGTATACCAGAGGGGAGTTGGAAGGAGGTGAGTATGGATTTCATTGAAGGCCTACCCCATTCGCGGAGAAACTCAGTCATTTTGGTGGTCGTTGACAGGTTTACGAAGTATAGTCATTTTATTGCGATGAAACACCCTTACTCTGCTCATGATATTGCGGAATTGTTTCTTAATTATGTATTCAAATTGCATGGGATGCCCGAATCCATTATTAGCGACAAGGATTCTGTGTTTTTAAGTAAGTTTTGGCATGAATTATTACGGTTGCAAGGTGTACATTTGAGGTTCTCGACGGCGTATCACCCACAGTCGGATGGTCAAACCGAAGCTGTGAATAAGATCTTGGAAACTTATTGAAGATGTTTTTATGGTGAGACTCCTCAGAAATGGGGAGAATGGTTAGCTTTGGCGGAGTGGTGGTACAACACCACCTTTCGGACGACGATTGGAACTACACCATTCGAAGTGCTATACGGTTACCCACCCCCAGTATGTACACCGTATATTACAGGGGACTCCAAACTTATGGAGGTTGATCGCGTGTTGCAGAGTTGGGAGACAATGATTAACATTAACAAATTCCACTTGCAAAGAGCTCAGAATCGTATGAACCAATACGCGGGTGCGAAGCGTACAGATAGAGAGTTTCAGGAGGGTGACATGGTTTTGCTTAAATTACAACCGTACAAACAATTTTCACTTCAGCGCCGGAGTAACCAAAAATTAACGCCTTTATACTACGGTCCTTACAAGGTACTTCAAAGGATTGGGCAAGTGGCGTATAAACTAGAGCTTCCGACCACAGCTTCAACACACCTAGTTTTCCATGTGTCTCAATTAAAGAGGGCGTATGAGGGTCAGGCTCACACTACTACTACCTGGATCGGTGCATGGTCAAGAGAAACAACAGAGCCGTAACGTAATGGTTGATACAATGGTCGGACGAGGGACATGGAAGTGCTACTTGGGAATACGTTTATGATCTGCAGAAGCGTTTCCCTGAGGTTGATTTGATCGACAAGGTTGTTAAGGTGAAGGGAATTGTTACAGCCAATTCGGAAGATGAAGACAATTAAAATGCTACGATGCAGTTTGGGAGTTGTTTGGCGTGACGTTGCATTTCGTACGAAGAGTAGAACAATTAGCGTGTACTCGAGTGTAGAGGAACACGGCGATAGGCTTATAAGTCGTAGGTTACAGAACATTGTACGCATGTATGAGGTTGTTATTTTTTGTTGTGTTTCTCTTCTGTCTTTCGTCCTCTTGTAATCCCCCTGTCTGTTGTTCTTACGACCGCCACTGTCTCGAATCTTCGGACACGTGCTTCGATCGAGAATCAGTAATACTATAACACTCTTACGAGCGAGTTATTGCTATAGTCACCCTCTCCACTGGCCACTGCACTTCGTTTCCAGCAATAACACACGGGGTGTAACAAACAAATACACAAAATGTAAAAACAACCAGAACTCTATCGCCTTCAACATTGTGTTTTTCATTGTTCTTATTCAATGGCACAAAGACAAATCAAAAAATACAATTATTGCATAAATCTAAAAATTTCCATCTTATCCAGAATTCTAGAACTATTATAGTATTCCTAGTTTTTTAGATTGGGTTGTCTAGACTTCAAAGATTCTGGGTTCAAAGCTTAGTCTAGGTTTCTAGTTTCTTGTTTTCTAAAAACTTTTAATTTGAACTATTCAGGTTAATAATCAAATCTAATTTGATTTCATAATTTAGGGTTTTGATTTCAATTCCAATTTTCAAGATCAATCACAATCAAATAATTTAATCAAATTACAAAAATAAAGATTGCTTTGATACTACTGTTGAAAAATTGAGACGGGATCGTGTTAGACCTCACTTTCGGAGCCCAACCTCTTGTTCTAATACTACATCTATTGGACCCCGTTTTCGAAGCCCAACCTCTTGCTCTCTGATACCACAACTGTTGGACCCCGTCTCTAGAGCACAACATCAGACATGAGATCATGAAGCTTGAAGTTTGGGCTTAGTGGAAGAATTAACATTTGGAAGCCAAAAACCATTCGAAAGCTAGGCACGATAAAACCGTGCAAGAATTTAAAAATACCCTTCAAGTGAAGCTCGCCGCGTCGAGGTCACCAAATCAAACAAAAGAAGACCTCTAAGACTTTCGCCGCGACGAAGTTGACAAAAGTCAATAACCTTACATCTATGCTAACCTTGTTGTCACTTTAAGTTGTCTCAAATTCACTTCCTCTAATGCAACATCATTTCAAACAAAAGAAGACCTCTAAGACTTTCGCCGCGACGAAGTTGACAAAAGTCAATAACCTTACATCTATGCTAACCTTGTTGTCACTTTAAGTTGTCTCAAATTCACTTCCTCTAATGCAACATCATTTCATAACAATTCATCTACCAATATTATTTCATCATACTCTATACTAATTTGATTCATTTCTTACAACTAATTCTCATCATTCATAAAATCCTATCTTTCTTTTCCATAACATCTCTCACTTATATATCAACCATTTATGTTCAAAATTCGTTATCTCAAATCAATAACTTCCTCAAGTATACCTAATTTCAACTCAACCTTATCCACACACAAATTCATATTTCCACTCAACATTGTCCATACATAATTCATAATTTATTAACTTCAAAAGATAAGAATTTTTACAAAGCTATAATGGCATTTCAAACTATAATACATCAATGTCTCAAATTCCCAAAATACATAAGATACTTGAACTAATAATACTTGAAATGCGACTAAAACCTTATGGTTACAAAATCTAGCTTAAAATACAAAAATATGCAACTTGGAGTAATGTCTTGCCTCTCTTTCACTCCATCTTTTGCTCATCACCTAGAGGTGGGAACAGAATGGGGGTGAGCTTAAAGTTTGTAGGTAACAACTTTATAATCGAGAAACAAGCAAAAACTATTGAAATATTTATTTGTCGTAGAAAATTCATATTGAATTTGTAAAACACATAATTCTCAAATTCTCAACCAATTCACAATAACACGAAATCATGTATGCATAATTTTTGTCAACATATCATGAGCACATAAGCACATCAAAATGGTTTGGGTGGATCAAAAAATAAAACGTACTACACATTTTCACATAATGGTTATATGTAGCCTTGAACAGAACATACTATCGCAATCCCATTTAATGGTCTTGCGTAGCCGTGAACTCAGGGGAGTCCATGAAGGAGCTTCATGTCACTAGCGGGCAGGCGAGAAAAGCCTATTGTCAAAATACACTGGACTTAACTTAGGGGACCACCACAAATCCACATAAATATGCATTTCACATCTTGCAAACATATTGCCCAAAATGACACATTTCCGAAATTTAATTTCATAACTATAATATCGTTTCAAAAATCAATATTCTTTCAAAATCATTTCCATCATTCAGCTTATAAACCAATAATACAATTCATATACAAACATGTAGCACATTCTTAAAGCATTTAAAAAGCAATAAATGCACGTGAATAAAGTAGTTGTAAATCATTTACTACCATTTCTTGAAAGAAATATTAAGGGCTTATTACTTAATTATAAAAATGTAACCCACCTTCATTTCCTTGTTTATAAACTTGCTCAAAAGTGCCTCTTATCTTGCTCCTCTTGTCTTTCTTAATTTCCTTCAACAATGGCAAAAAAAATCCCATTCAATAGGAATTCAAATTGAAAACCCACAAAGCATACTCACCAGAATGAATTCTAGAATACTTAAACTCTTCCTAAAGTCCAAACCTTCGGGTCAATTTTTTATGATCATTATGATCAGGTAAATGAAGGAATTTGATAATACTTTCTTCTAGAAAAATGTTCCTCATTGTCTTAAGTTTCTAAAGACACCAAAATCATTCAATTTGGTTCAAAAATTTGAAAGTTATACCCCAAACAATTTCTAACTATTCTTATACTGAAACAGTATTCTATGCTCAACTTCATCCAAAAATTGAAATTTTTAGAGACTAAATTAAAACTAGATTACTTCAGACAATTTGTAGCCTATGTCTCTGGTTTACTACAAATCAGAAATCACTCCCTTTGGATAACTACAAAAAAAGTTATGCTCAAAATACTAAAGCATATTTTATGCAGGAAAGTTCACCACGACGAACTTTGACAGAAACATACGTAGTGAACATGTTTCAACTACATTTTCCAGATTTTAACCTCTCACGTTTCACATATAACCCATCTTGAACCTAAACCATCTTTTCTACTTAATATCAACTTCATTTCAACTCAATATCATTCACAAACTAATTCATAATCTTTATTTGATCATTAACCAAAAATAAAACATTTACATATACAGTGGCGAAACTACAGCTAAGGGAGGGTGGGCAAATGCCCACCCTCAAAATTTTTTTTTATAAAGAATATATATATGTTGTCCATGGTATACTACCGTTGCCCATGGTGAATTGGTTAAAAAAAACTACATTGCCTCCCTTGAAACAACTTCCTGGCTTCGCCACTGTACATATACCATTCATCAACAACTTCCTACACATATTCAACTTCATTTTCACTTCTAACTATCAGTAAATATGCTTCATCCAACAAATCAAGAAGGGTTAATGCTTATACTTACTTGTTTTACCCAAAGCTCCTTCAATCACCATGAAACCCTAGCTTCTCCAACCTACACAATCATAATCTTTCACAATGAAATGGGTTGGGTCTTTTATCAAGAAGAAAAGCTAGCATGAAACTAGTGATGGAAAGGTTCATCTTTGATGCTTAAAGGAGAGAGTTTTGTGAGAAGGAGAGGAAGATCAAGAAAGTGAAGGGGATGAAGAAAATGAAGCATATGTCGTGAATGGTCAAGTAAAAGACCATAAAATGATCTTTTATTTGGTAAAAAGAATAGTAAGTAATGAGGGTAGTGACACTTGTCACTTTCCCTTGATCCCATTTTGGTCTTTTAATCTGCTAGTCCATTTGTCTCCAATTTTCAATGACACTTGTCATTAAATCTTAATGTCACATATAAAATTTTCCACTGCCATTTTACTCTTAATGAGTGTACAATGTCCAATTTGCCCTTCCATTTATGCCTCATGTCTTAAATGCTTAAGTATTATGCCAAAAATGCTCTTATAAAATCTTACTACCTTAATTCAATTAACCCATGAAATAAATCATATTAACATTAACATAATATTTAACTCCTTTCAAAAATTGTATTCTATCAAAACCTCACACTTAATATAAATCATGCTTAATTCAATAAGGAAGAAGTTTGGGGGCCAACAGATCGTATCCTAGCAACAGTGAAAAAATTATGAAATTTTTTCATATTTTAATTTCCCTAAAAATAAGATCACTTTAATTCTATAAAATAATTTAACACGTGAACCATTAAAAAAAAAGCATGAATCTTAATTCGTATCTTATTTCGAAACTTGATCATATTCTTGTCGCATCCCTCAAACCACTTTTAAAACTGTTCCATCTCAACCTTGTCCGGCCTCTAATGGTATTCACAGAATAGATTGAGAGAACTTTGTAGCTCTTACAGAGAGCGTTAAGCAAGAAGTGCTTCATTAAAATTTAAGCATATTTATAATATGTTTTAATAATTTAATTGAAATTAAATTCTAATTTCAATTAAGCTATAATTAGAATTACAAATAATTCAAATTAAATATCAGCTATGCCCAAATAAGATATAATATCTCATATTGATCCTTATTTATTAAATATCTCATATTTAATTATAAAGTTTCTCAAAATTTACAATCAAGATCAACTTGATTAAAAGAACTTAGCTTTCTTCAGGTCATTCTTTATCTAAGATCCGTTAGGTTCCCAAATATATTAGTAATGATTATAAATTATAATTAAAATTAGATAAATTAAACTTTTAATTTATTTTTAGTTCTTCAATTTATAATTATAAATCAAGGCATCTAGCAACATTTTTACCTATTTTTCTAATCTTTTAACCATCGTAGCTTTCTTCAATAAAAATGATGTCTTCCTTTCTAGTTCAACCATATCTTCAATAAATGACATTCGTGTGCTTAGATCCCCCATTTTTATAGGCTGAGTTTTTGCGACCTCATATATTGGGACCAAATTTAATTAAAAATAAATAAAATTGAGAAATTATAAATGAAAAATATAGACCTTGTGTACACTTACATTGCGAACAAAATCTAGTGGAAAACTACGAGTTGTTCTATTGGGATATTCTCCTTATGTAGCCATTAGAAATTAAACCAAAACAGAGAAAGCACATCAGCTTTCTATACACTTATTTTTCGTTTTCTGCCTTACAAAAAAACAAACGACAAAACGTAATACTGTTTCAAATGTATCACCCAACAGAATCAGACAGATTCGATTGTGATTTTACTGCTGCTTCCAGCTTCCCTCTGTTGAAAAGTTAATTGAACTATATGTAGATGTATATAGGAACAATCCTTCCCATTCCCTAGTTCCATCTCACCAGGCAATGCATTTTCAAACCTAAGTTTCACCGTTTTAAAGCTAGGAAAGGTTTGAACGTCGTGAGGACAGCAATGAAGAGAATCACATTGAGGACAAAGAAAACCATATGGTCACCTGCATTCAAATATTAATTAATTGCCTGAGAAGCAATGTAGCTTTTTTCTTAACCAACTTGTTCAATTAGTTGAAACCTGGAAGGAAGGCAGCATCTTGACGCCTTTGTGACCATGAAAATCTGCAAAGAATCGAAGTTAAGGAAATTAAGACCTATTTTAACTCTTTACTCCTACCAAAACAAACTGGGAATAAAATCACACTCACAGAGACCCGCCTCCAGCTGGACCAACTGCTTTGAAGATAGACATGGCTGTCATTGCAATTCCATTAGCAGCTCCACGTTGATGTTGCTCCTAATGTTTCATATAAAACAGATAAGTAAATGCACATATCTTCTACAAAAACAAACAAGGAGCAGAAGTTACCACTGCCCTATTCTGCAGAAGAAACATTGTAGTCACGAATGATACCTAGGAAAAGGAAAATGCTCATATTTATTAATATAGGAGGAACAGAGAGGGACTGTATTTCCCATTTGGAAATATTGTCAGATTAACAGAAATGCACTTACAGATAAAACATTTCTCATTATGGAAGCACAGTTTAGCAACAAACTGAGGCTGAATCCGGACAACATGGCTAAGAATGGATAACTTGATAAAAGAGGTATGGTCAGGACCTGCATGTTGGGTAACGATAATACATATCAGAGTAGAAGCAGAAGCACACACATATGACTGACACAAGCTGTTGACATTTTACCCCTGCAAGCCGACATATAAGTATTGGTCCAAGATGCCTCTCTAAAAGTGGATATAGAGAAAGTTGGAAGGCAAGAAGTCCGAAGCCTATATGAAATCATTTTCTGGAGATTAGTCATGAACTGAAATTATTCTAAGATCTGAGATTGCATGACCATCACATATAATTTGATCCAAAAACTCTTCATACCAGATATTGCTAGAACTTCTCCAACATCTTCGGTTGAATAGCTTAGGCCTCCAAACTTTCTGGGACTAACAGCCCACAGTGAAAATATCTGCAAAACACAATTAGAGGCCAAACGCAGCTTCTTTAGATAGTTAAACAGCATAGATGATTTCAAAAACAAGTTAAACAGCATAGATGATTTCAAAAACAACAGACATTTATTTATGGTGAGGTGAAAGATCGCAATTCACTGATAGATCAATGCCATAAGCTGTATTGAGTAGGAGATATACCTCTGTGTAAGCCATATCATGAAGTGAGAAAATACAATAAACAAAGATAGAAGACATCAAAGGCCAATTCTTTATGAGACTGCTCCCAGAATTTGGTTTCTGTCCTTCAACATCTGTTCTCTCTTCACGTCCTTTAGATCCATTGGAACCAGCCTCCACAGTTTCATACAAGTCACTGCTTGATGTTTCGTTCTCGTTGTGCACATGTAAAGTTTCCTACAATAGGAACACAGTTTACTCAAAACCTCATACAGTCAAAAGCAAGAGGTACAGGATCAAAGCGTCCTGATTCTGTTCCATTCTTGTAATTCAAATTTATCACAATAAGTTAACGTCATTTAAATTATTATGGCAAGTGGTAGACCCCTAAGTCTTAAATAGCGAAATTGTACGGGCATTGGCGAGCCTTGACTAGTGTCCGACATGCAGAACAAGGCAAAGACTTGAGGAGGTAAGGAGGAAAAGGGCAATGTCAAGCGTTGGCATGCATTAGTGCACATTGACGGAAATCTTCGACGAGATGTAAGATTTGGATGTGAGACCAAAAGAAGGGTTGAGTGGACATTGAGTGGAAGGTTAGTTGGATCACACGGATGACGAGAATATGCGAGATTTCCAAGGTGACTTAGCAAATAGATCAAACATGGTGCAAGTTTTAGGAAAGTTTCGGACCTTTTACGAGCTGATTTGGGTAAGAATGGGTTATTGATGGATTAAGGACTCAATGTATGCTCAAATAGACGGACCATGGCTAATGAAGTTGGCATGAAAAAGCACTGGACGGACTAGTGTGCTATTGGCTTGGATGACTCATTATCAACGGATAGAGATGAGAAGTTCTTAGATGATGTAGTGGATAAAATGACAGTGAATGACCACTAGTTCTCGTGTTCTTATTGTTGCCATGAATATTTAGTTTTTTCGTAGTTATCTTGCAAGATTGTGAGAGTTAAACACTACGAGGGTTGTGAGGTGCTCGAGAATGAGTAGGTTGATCGACGATCACGAGACAAAGCTAAATCTTGCTTTAATAGAAATAAGTGAGATTGTCGTACAAAGGGGTTGACTCATCTTATGGAACAAGTCTATGCTTGAAGGAAAACCTTTATAATAGTAAGCATAGTAAGTTCATTAGATAAGAAATTGTAAGTAGAGATGATAGGAGATGACAGATGGAATAGTGGGGAAAAATTAAAAGAAGACATTTGTAAGAAATAACACCCTGACAGCAGAATGTGTGGGAAAAGTAGTCCCTAACTTCTAGGGATTTGAATAAGGGAAAATCATATCCTAATCTCTAGGGATTTTATTATGCTATTGTATAGTGATTTTATTTTGTATAGGATTTTATTTCCATCTGCATATACTAGGATCACCTTGGATAAATAGAGATGTAGTAGTCTTGCAAATCAATTCAATATACAACACATTATTGAGTTCACTTTTATCACATGGTATCAAAGCCAGGTTACGTAGCTCTAAACCCTTCGTTTCTGCCTATTTGTTCTGTTTTGAGGAAACCCTAAGATAGGGCTGCCTCACATTAACCACCATCTTAGAGTGGTTTGTTACTGTCACCGCCGGCGTCAATAGGAGCACCACCAGGAGTCGACCGGTTCCCCAAAATCCAGTCACCGGAAAGTGAACGTGTGTCCCTCATGTGCCACCCGTAGCTATCTGCCGTTCGTCCACGTGCTGGAGCCTGAGCTTCACCCCACCGGAGTTTCGTCTTCTGCCTTTCTTTTCCGACCTCGCCACTTTGCTGTTCTGGTCTGGTTTGTTAAGCTTGCATTTGTGGTATTTGTTTTACAACACTCTCTTTACCTCTTACATTTCTGCCATATACAATGTCAGAAACTCCGACTAAAACCGACGTGACTGTAGTTGATCATACTAATCACACTGTAACAAGTGATTTGCCACAGATCCAAGCAGCCTATAGATTGAATGGTAAAAATTATTTGAAATGGTCTCAGTTGGTTCGTACTTTTCTGAAAGGAAAGGG